>RXPK01000255.1:573414-1173414 GCA_004143645.1 Protaetia brevitarsis
GCTTTTAAAGGCGATTCACACTATCGTCAAGTTACGGTCAGATCAAATATTGCATTTTGTATTGTTGGGCCGTGACTTGACCGTTGCGCCCTAATGTGAATTTAGCAATAGAAAATTGAATGTTACATATTGGTCTGACCGTCACTTGACCGTGACTTGACCGATAGTGTGAATCGGCATTAAATTTGTGTACATTAATTTATTTGTGTCGGTACTATTTTAGTTAGGGCCATTGTTGCAATCGCGGTAGATCATAATCCTCGTTTAAATTTCACTTTGACATTGGATATAAAAAAAAAAAATAAGCTTCGACTTTGGCCATATTTAATCTTAAATCGCGATCGTAATGGCCCTTAGAAATAAATGAGGTATAAATTTACTGCAACTCACTTAAACTTTGTAAAATTAATAAAATGGAGTAGGTAAGGGGGAGGGGACGTTGGCTCGTGATTGGCCCCATCACACCATATGTCACGAGCCGCCACGTAAACGAGTAATACTGAAAGGCCAGAATTAGTTCTAAATTCGGCAGTTACTAAGAATAAAGTATTGCTCGCCTTTTCTTAGCCAGATGAATATATGTTTTCTGTTTTCAGCCGTTGCTTAATTTTTAAAGTTTGATTAATCAATATCGGTTTTCTTACAAGTTAAATTTGTGTCTATATTCTTAATTTGATAATTTACATTTTTAAATAATCAAAAGAAAAAATCTCAATGTAATAAAACGTATACCTGGAGGAAATTATTTGTGTTAGCGCAAAAATTCAAATGAGCAAGGGTTGAGAGAAACGTAACGATCACCAGGGGGCAGTTAGAAAACGCAGAGAAAACGAGCCGGTCACGTACGGGTTGCTGTTGTAAAATACGAATATTTCTGTTGTCATACTTATGTTTAATTATTATAGCGTGTTTTTTGCAAATATATACTTTTTAACTTTAAATGATGTACATGAAAGCCTTGTTCCTTACCTGAAGGTTGAAAATTAGTTCGCTAATTCGCTCTTGTGGTTCGTAATAGTAATTTGGCGTATTTATTTCGGGTACCTTCTGAAGTAACAAGTAGGTTCTTGAAACATTCTCGAATAATTGGGACCTGGAATTAGTTATTGACTTCTTTCAGGTTTAAAATTAGAGTATTCTGTTCTCGGATCAAGAAGACATAGGATATTTTTCAAAATTGGTGAATTATTTTCTTTTTAATTTGTAAATGATATCAGGTAAGTAGTTTGAGATGCTATTTTATCACTTTTTTTGATATTTTAACTGTGAAGGTAAAATACTTAGGAGAGTGTTGTTTCCTTTAAAATTTGTCGATTTTTTCATTCGTTTGTTCCAGAAAAGTCACGCTATTTCTTCTTTGCCTTGGTTTCAACGCCTGGTATTAAGCTTGTTCACCGAGCAATCATGTTCTGGCATCGGTTTCTTGCGGTCCGACAATTTCATTCTACTTACTGTTAGTATTTTACGAACGATATCCTACAAATTAAATTAAGCTTTTGACGATTTTATATTTTAATTTTGACGCCATTCATTCATAACTCTTTTAAAGTTGATTTTTATATTTTACAATTTTCATTTTAATTTAATTTCATTTAGCATATTTTTTTAATTAAAGATGAATTCGTACATGTCATCTGTGAGAAATTTGAGATTATGTTATAAAGAATTATTATTTAAGCGTAAATATTTACATTTTATTTGATATTACTAAGAGTAGGTTTTTTAGATTTCCTATTATAATAATCCATCATTTCATTTGCCATTTTAGATCGATACTGCGGGTTAGATTGAATCCTTCGAAGGATAAAATCAGATAATATATGTTTCAGATGTTCGGAATCTGTACTTTTATTCATGACTTAAAGCCGAGCCAGAATGTGGAAAGATATCATTGTGCGGTGCTGTAATGAAAAATAGAAAAAAAAAAACCTTCATGGATTTGCTTTCTGACAGAGTGGTGTGATTCGACAGTACCGTGCTTCGAAGACGGCGGTGAAAACCTTTCTTCGGAAATAAAACGGTAGGAGCGGAGGCGCTGCGCTGTCAGAATAGATTGATGGCCCTGTTCTCTCGCAGACGCAGATACATTACTGAAAAAGCCCCGCCGAAGAAATTATCGAATCAGTGTTCCGTATCAGACATCGTTTATAGCAAATATCATCATTTATTGACGGATGATAGATTACAGTTCATATCGTAGTTTGGCATGCGATGGTATTCGCGAAAGGGTGGCTTGAGTGGGTTGTTATTGCGATAGCATAACCGCTGACCAGCTGGTGGACATTGGGATTTATTCCATTGCGGTTTTGCGAATTAGTTCTCTATCGTCGAATGCGACGTAGCATGTAATTTACTTAAATCAATGACGGATTGTTCACAAATTATTGGTTAACTAGATGCTGCGCATCTAGAGTAGAGAAGGTGTACTTAGGAATGTGGTTTTTTGAGTCGGTCCATTCACTTGAAAATATCTTTTATAATGTCAGTCGTTAAGTAGTTTATTTTGTTTTACTTTTGGAGCACCCTGTATATTGAAGATATTTTTAGGTATGCAGCATGAATTCGCAAACTTTGTAGAAAAGTTTTTGTTGTCGTATTATACACGGATCTGAAGACACCAATATGAGTTATCTTTACTAGGGCAATTATAAATATTCCCTTTCCCATTCCCTTCCATTCCCTTCCCTTCCCTTCCTTTCCATCCTTTCCCATCCCATCCCTTTCCCTCCTTTCCCATTCCTTCCTTTCCATCCTCTTCCCATTCCTTTCCCATTCCTTCCTTCCTTCCCATTCCCATTCCCTTTTCCATTCCTTCCATTCCCGTTCCATTCCGTTCCATTCCCGTCCCATTCCCATTCCCTTCCCATCCCTTTCCATTCCTTTGCCATCCCTTTCCCATTCCCGTTCCATTCCCTTCCATTCCTTTCCCATTCCCTTTCCCATTCCCGTTCCCTTCCCGTTCCATTCCTTAACTTTCCCTCCTTTCATTCCTTTCCCATTCCTTCCATTCCTTTCCCTTCCCTTTCCCATTCCCTTTCCCATTTCCGTTCCCATTCCCTTCCATTTCCGTTCCATTCCCGTTCCCATTCCATACTTTCCCATCCTTTTCCATTCCCTTTCCCTTCCTTTCCATCCTTTCCCTTCCCGTTCCCTTTCCCTTCCCTTCCATTCCCATCCTTTCCCTTCCTTCCCATTCCCTTTCCATCCCTTTTCCCTCCTTTCCCTTCCTTTCCCATTCCTTTCCATTCCCTTTCCTTCCTTCCCTTCCTTTCCCATTCCTTTCCCATTCCCTTTCCTTCCTTTCCACCCTTCCCATTCCCTTTCCTTCCCTTTCCATCCCTTTTCCATTCCTTTCCCATCCCTTTCCATTCCTTTCCCTTCCCTTTCCCATTCCCTTTCCATTCCCTTTCCTTCCTTCTCCTTTCCCTTCCCTTTCCCATTTGCCTTTCCCATCCTTTCCCATTCCCTCCCATTTTGCTTCCTTCCCTTGCCCATTTCTTTCCATTCCCTTTCCCATTCCCTTTCCCATTCCTTTTCCCTTTCCCTTTCCCATTCTTTTCCATTCCCTTTCCATTTCCCTTCCCTTCCTTTCCCATTCCCTTTCCATTCCCTTTCCCATTATACATCCATAAGTTACAGCTTAAAAAAAGTGCGATTTTCCCTTATTCAATTTTTCTTCCCACTTTATCCCATTTTATTTTCCAAAATATTATCAGCACAAAATGCAACGACCAAACCCACAAATGTCTGTTGCAAAGTGTTTTTTAATAAATTCTCCATTTTCGTCGCTATCATGTATTTGATTTAATTCGCAAATTGCCCAAAAAATTGCATAAGTCTCAAGCCTCAAAAAAAATTGCGTTTCTTTTATATTTCAAAGTCTCTGCCCATATGCGTCCGCCATTTTTTTTGCCAAAAACTATTTCAGAATCAAATTGCGACCTTAAAACGCTTGCATACAACGTTGTGCAAATGTCCCTATATTCAAAATTTTCTCTTCATATGAATCCTGCCATTTTATTTTTCTAAAACTCTTGTAAGAATCGAATTCAGCACTAAAAGGCTTTGACACAAATATCTTTCAAAATGCATTTTTTTTAATACTCTTCTCCGTTTTATCGCGCCATCTTGTTTTTTGTTTATTGCGCAAATAGTGACCCAAAAATCGTGAAAATCCCCATATTATGTCTGATATTATTTTCTACGTAAAATTAAAATGAATAATATTAGAAATCTTTTTCCTAAAATCAAAAATAGAACTGTAATCAGACCAGTCTTCGGTTGACGCTATATAGTCAAAAAATTTAAGTATGCCCTATTGAATTCCAATAATTCCAAGTTTTTAAATTGGATTTCCCGCTGTATTGTGACAATATTTATAACTTTTCGACTACGCATTCTTATGCACTAATTTTTTTATTTTAAATGCACTATTGATAAAAGCGATAGATACATACTTTTCCATGCGTTGTGTAAATCGAAGACGCTGTAGATTCATGCATTAAAATAAATAATATGTGCTTTGAGAAAGTATAGGCATGCGAAATAAATATAAAGCAATATTTCCGTTGTAGCTTCGGTTAACATAAAACAATCATTATGAATGCCTTACCTCTCCTGCGCGCGCTGTTAACCCTTTCTTTCGTATCGACTACTCTTCTGCTTGATCTATTTTTTTTACTTATTGTTGCAACGGAAATTCCACTTAGTTATCACGTCAGATCACGTTTAATATATTTTGCCCTATAAAAATTATTTTATACATCAAACATATATAAAATTTCTTACAAACTAAACCAAATTATGTATCAAAGTAATGGCTCTATGTAAAATTTATTCTTCAAATAAATATATACAACGACATTTGAGTAGTTGTTAATTATGTAAGTTAAACACGCGGAATAATCGATGCCAAATAACAACAAAGAAAGAAAATATCATATATGCCGACAAACTTTTCGAAAGCTAATCCCCTGATAATTATATGCAGTAACACGCGCCAATCCTGTGGCTAGAAAGTTATATAGTCGCAGATATGGTTGAAATTAAACGTCGGCTCCGTCCGCGATAAAAATTGTAATTAAAATCTTAGAATCTGCACACGTGGCTCATTTCGTCTATAGATATAAAGGATGTATCTCTCCTTAACGTTATTTACCTAAATGGCTTATTTCTCTGTTAATATTTATATTAAGTGATCGTAAATGAATCAGAAAATACAAAGTCAAATTTACTTTTTTTAAAGGTAAAATGTCTTCGAATTAGTGGGATTTTTTAGCAAAATAGACAAATATATATTCAAATAAAATATTTTATTTATCCCAGTATATGTAGTATTAAAATTCTTAGAATATGCACCACGCGCAATCTTGTGTAGATATGAGATAGCGTCTTTCCTCTTTACCTAATGGTCTATTGTCCGATAGGTAGTCATCTTTTCTGTGAGTCTGATCAGTATATATTTTACGTATTATATACACACAATTCTGTGATTTTCAAGACACCGAATATTGAGATTATCTTACGTAGAGGTAATTTTATACATAATATTCTGTCTTTAAATAAAATAGTTCACTCTCATAAAATAATACGATTCCAATTTAGACGATTTTTTTATTTATTGTTTATTCTTATTTATCCTTCGCCAGTAGCATTATTATACCCAACGAAATTGCATAAGATGACAACTCCAAATTTATTCACTAACATTAATTTACGTTGCTCAACAAAGTTATAGTAGACGTTTCTTAGATGTCAGATGCGTCAGGGAGCCAAATGGCTACAATTACCTCAAATAATTATAACCCAGGTTCTTAAAACGAATTCAGACTCGTAATTTTCTAACAAATCAATGCATTCCTCGTAATCCGCAACGAGCGATGTATTATTCCCACAATGAACCTTGTAGATTCTGCAAAGGATTTTAAGATAATTCTGATTTTTCATTCCCTCGTTCACGTGGCGAATTTTATTTGTTTTAAAAAATAATTTTATACATTAATATTTTAAACTTGAGAATTATTGTCGGAATTGTTTGGCAACTGAGAAGGTGTAGCGAGAGCGTTCGTGGAACGGACGCTTTGGCGGAAAGGATTAGCGGCGGCATCGTGTCGACGCCTTTTGTCGGGCAACCGCCAAAAGAGGTTTCCCGCTGACTTTTATTCTCTAGTTCTAAAAAATAGATGTTTTTGTATTCATATTAAGCCAATCATTTTTAAGCATGTCAGGCATTCTAGAGAATGGAAGGTTGTGTTTTTTAAATATAGGACATAAAAATTGGTTTTCCTTTCCTTTTTTTTTTTTTGGATAAGGCTGCAGTGTGTGCGATAATTTTCACATTATTTCATCAAGTATTCGTATTTTTGTCTGGGTATTTATTTTATCGTCATTATAAGTATTTTTGAAACGAATAATTATTTTGTGGTGGATTTAATTAAATTGATTTTATTTCAGTTTATGGGTATATACTTGTTACTTTAATAAATAAATTTCCACTTGATATCATCTTTTACCGTACAAATAAAGATCAATCCCGCAAGGTAAGAATATTGAAAAACAACGGTTTACTGATTTCTTTCAGGTAGGGACAACTTTCTATGAAAATCCTAGAAGAACAAATAATGAAACCAAATACTTTTTGTAAATAATAGTTTTACCAAAACAATTTAAATACTTAATAATGTTTTCTGGTGTTCGTATTTTTCAATATTATTATTAAGGAGTTTTGAATCAAAAATCTGATCTATATATTTTTACACAAATTCTAAAAACTGTAATTCGATTTGTTGCCGTCAAAAAAAGCAATGAAATAAACAATAATAGAAAGGAATACTATTTAAAGTAAAGTAACCATTTTGAAAGACTGGTATGTTTTATTTAAAAACCCGTTGCTAAATATCATGCCAGTGGGCATTTATGTTTGATAAATTATTTTATAGATCTACATATTTAAATTTTTTTTTATAAAAACTTTAACTTATAACCTTAAATACTTTTGCAATCAAAGATAATGGCTTCAGTAAAATGTATTTCTTCAAATATTATAGACGAATACACTTGAAGGTTTTTATAAATACAAAAGGAAAGTATATTTGATATCATGACGTCGTAGCGACAACTAATCCCTTGTTGTTCATGCGAACCAAACGTACGCGCAAGCCCTGGGTCAGAGATTAAACATTCGCAGAATTTACTTGGTTCCGCAAATAAATTAGTATTAAATTCTATAGAATCTGCACACGCGGCAATCGCTGTAGATTAAAGAGATATGTGTCTTCCTGCGTTTCCCAATGGCTTATTTTCCCTGGTCGATAGGGATGTAATGATAGTTAGGACCACCGAATTGAGTATTATCTATACTTAGGCAAATAAATATATATAAATATTCTGCGTTTAAATAAAAATGATCCACTCTCAAATAATTACTTACAATTCCAATTTGACGTTTTATATTATTATTATTATTACTGACGCTCGCAATAATGAAATTTTTGATTCATATTAATACTGTCGCTGTTATGTATATAAAGATTCCCGAAAAGTATCGCAAAACTCTAACCAATTCTCATAATTTCATTAAATTAGCAAAATAAATTGTGGCAATTTTTGTTATTTAATACCACTAACTTTGAAACTGAATAGATTCACCATTGTTAGACCTGCGGTCACCGTCTTCATACGAATTTACTTTAATTTTAGCGTTGAGCAGAATTATAAAACATTATTCTAAAATGTTCGCGCTCTGTAACTTGTAATTCCAAGCGATCGCTTTGCAATACTTCGAATTATCGCGCGTATTGCAGTCAAATTTTGTAATAAATTTTCAAATCGAGAACGACGTTTCAGTTCTGTTACTACGGGAAAGTTTGTCTGTTGCGGAATTTTATTAGAAATACCGCTCAAATACTTTCAAACAATGTTATTTGCGCTTTCATAGCACCACGCTTTTTATTAATGTTTCTATCGACATTGTAGTTTTAAACGATGTAATATATCAATTTCTGATATTGGTTTGCACTGTAATAATCGAAATAGCGAAGGAAAAAAGGACTTACATGTACGTTAATGGAATCACCACGTGTTTGTTTTGTGGAAGATGCGATGTCGGTATTCGTTCTACCCGTGTGGCGTGGGATGTTTTTCTGTTCTTTAATGCTTTCGAATTTCGTACTGATGGATGTTCTGATGTACCAACTGCGAAATGCACGACTACGTTTGGACCCAAAATGTTGTGTTGGTTTTATTGAAAGAAAATGATTGAAAACTGATGTTTAATACAGCTCAAAATAAAACGATGGTGTCGTAATGACGTGTATGTGGACTGTGTCTGACGACTGAAAACATATACAAGTGCCGTTGGTCATTGCGCATATACAGAAAAAAACGATAACATTCATAAACAGTTATAATATTAAAATGTTTCCGAATATTAATAATTATAAAATACAAATTATTCACAACTACCAATTAAATGGTAATTCAAAGCAGCTGGCTTTGAAAAAGCCGTTTAAGTTTGAAATTTATTTTATCTATTTGTCGCCATCTAGTAGCGCTAGCTGTTTATTTTCTACAATCGTAACGAAGTGTTTCGTGGTGTCTAGAAAATTGAATCGTGAAAACACCTTAACGCGTTTAAAATAGGTCAGTAACCCCGTCCGGATTGTTCTAAAACTACCTTCGCATAAAAAAATCGAACCCTTACTGGTCGAAATCAGATTATTATAATATAATTTAATAATAGATTATTGTTCAATCTATAGCTTCCTATGTGACGATTATTTGATAGTCCTCGTATGATTAAACTGTAGTGAAAAACACACATAAAATCGACTCATTTTGAGAAAAAGATCGCGTTTCGACCTTCTTTTTAGGTCGAACCGTAGAGAAACATGTTAGAACTGTTGTCGAACATCGAGCCCACCTTATCAAGTGCATAACCATAAGCGGTAAGCAGCGATCGTACGAAATAGCCCAATTTGACGTCAAAATCCATCGAAATCCGCTTCGATTACATTTCTCGGTCATGCAGCGCGTTTGCTTCTATTCTAACAATACGATCAATTTTTTGTGCGAATTTCTCCTCGTTCACATTTTAATTATTAATAACGATACGCCTTATATCGTGCCATCCCCCGCTACCCCTTCACCCATCTATTATTTCCCTTGTAATCCGTTTCTCCCGTGCGCGGTTAGTCCGCCGACATTTTTCACAACCCGATTACACGCTTAGATAGGGCGACGCCTATGGTGTGCGGACAGAAGAGTGAAAAGGACACACTGTCGCCTATTTTTAATTATTATTAATAGATGCTGCGCATCTAGGAGTAGAGGAAGGAGTACTTGAGAAGGTGTTTTTGAAGTCGGTCATTCCTTTGAAATATCTTTTATAATGTCGTACGTTTTAAGTAGTTTACTTTTGTTCTTATTTTGGAAACCGTAAATGGTTGGTTATTTTTAGGTTATGCAGCATTTCCTTCGCATATTTTGTAGAAAGTTTTTGTTGTACGTATTTATACACGTGATTTTGAAGAACCGATATGATATTTTTCTTAGGGCTAATTTATAATATTTGCGTTTTAATAAAATGATCCATCTATAATAATAATACATTTCCTTTTACGATTTTTATATTTATTATTTTTATTTATGTTCGCGAATCTATTATGCCACGTAAATTCATATATTGACTAACTATTATTTACGTTGCTCGACAAAAAGTTATATAACGTTGTTAGATAAAGCCAAAAAAAGCGAGGAACACAGCTTGATACATTTTTTTAAAGCATATATATTCAGTGTTATTCTCTATCTATATTGTCTGGTTATTATATAATTTTTTTTTCATGGCTGCTCCTGAGGGGTATGTTCACCTACGGTAAACATCAATTAGTAATAGATAGAATACATATATTTTTCCTATTCCTTTTTTCTCCTTTCGTTGTCCCTTTCCGTATCTTCTTCTTGTTTATTCCTTTCCTAATTTTCCTCCTGTTTCCTTTTCTTTTATTCTTTTCTTATTCCTTTTCTCTTCCTATTCCTTCCCTACTCTTTCCCTATTCTTTTCCCTATTTCTTTTCATTCTGTTCCTATTTTTCTTTCTTTCGTTCCTTTCCTTTCTTTCCCTCTTCTCTTTCCTATTCTTCCTTGTCCATTCTCTATTCCCCTTTTCTCTGTCTTTCTTTTTGCTTCCTTCCTTTCCTTCCTTTCCATTCCTATTCCTTCCCTTTCCTTCCATTCCCTTTTTTCCCTTCCATTCCTTTCCATTCCTTTCCATTCCTTTCCCTTCTTTCCCTTCTTTCCATTCCCTTTCCATTTCCTTTCCCCTTCCTTTCCATTCTTTCCATTTCTTTCCTTCCTTTCCATTCCCTTTCCATTCTTTCCCATTTCTTTCCCATTCCTTTCCTATTCCCTTTCCCATTCCTTTCCATTCCCCATTCCTTTCCCATTCTTTTCCCTTCCTTTCATTCCCTTTCCCATTCCTTCCCATCCTTCCCATTCCTTTTCTTCCCTTTCCATTTTTTTCCATTCCCTTTCCATTCCTTTCCATTCCTTTCCATTCCCTTCCTTTCCCTTTCCCTTTCCCATTCTTTCCATTCCCTTTCCCTTTCCTTCCATTCCTTTCCATTCCTTTTCCATTCCCTTTCCTTTTTCCATTCCTTTCCATTCTTTCCTTCCCTTCCTTTATAACATCCATAAGTTACAGCTTTAAAAGAATAGTTGGCGATTTTCCTATATTTCAATTTTCTTCCCACTTATTCGCCATTTTTTTTTCCAAAATATATTATCAGCATCAAAATGCACGCATCCATACACCCACAAATGTGTGTTGCAAATGTCATTTTTTAATACTTCTCCTATTTTAGGTCGCTATCTATCATGTATTTGATTCATATATTCGCAAATAGTGCCCTAAAATTGCATAAGTCTCAAGCCTTCAAAAAAAAATTTGTCTGTTTTTCTTTTATATTTTAAAGTTCTGTCCCCATATTGCGTCGCGCCATTTTATTTTGCCAAAAAACTAATATCGAATCAAATTAGCGACCTGAAAACGTCTGCATACGAACGTCTGTTGCAAAGTTCCCATATTTCAAAATTTTCTCTTCATATTGAATCCTCCATTTTATTTTCTAAAATTTGTAAGATCGAATTCACACTACAAAAGGCTTTGAACACAAATATTTGTTGCATAAATGCCATTTTTTTTTAATACTCTTCTTCCGTTTTCAGCGTCCATCTTGTTTTTGATTCTATATTCGCAAATAGTGACCCAAAAAATCGTGTAAAAATCCCCGATATTTGGTGTTGATATTTTATTTTTCTACGTTAAATTTAAAAATGGCAATATATATAGATACGTCTTTTTCCTAAAATCAAAAAATAGAACGTAATCAAAGACCAAGTCTTCGTTTGGACAGTCTATATAGTCAAAAATATTTTTAATTATTGCCCATGGAATTCCAATAATTCCAAGTTTTAAAAATTGAATTTCCGTGTTATTGTGACAATATTTTATAACGTTTTCCGACTTACGCATTCTTATGGCACTAATTTATGTTTTTATTTTATATACACTATTAATAAAAGCGATAGATACGATAATTCTCCCACGCGTAGTGTAATTAACTCGAAAACGCTGTAATTCTCATGCATTCAAAATAAGATATATATGTGCTATGAGACAGTTAATAGGCATTTGACGAAATAAATAAAGCAAATATTCGCTGTGTAGCTTCGCTTTAACATAAAAATATGTTTTAATTTCATTATATAAACGAATATTAATCCATTGAGCCAATATGTGTGTTTTGTTTTTATTTTATTTACTGAACTTTACTTGCTTTTGACTTCTTTAATATTCATTCATTATGTTTTGCGAATTGACAATCATTCTATGAATGCTCTACCTCCTCGCTGCTGCGCGCAGTTAAACCACTTTCATTCGTATCGTACCGACTCTTGGTGTATCTTATATTTTACGTGTTTGGCAACGGAAAATCCACTTACGTTTAATCACGTCAGATACGTTAATATTTTTGGTCGTACACTTTTCTTAAAATCAGCTAGCTGGACATCTATAGTACGCAGCGACTATCTTTGCCGATAATATTAATTTTTATTTTACAATAATTAACTAAATACTTTTTAATAAATAATAGTTTACCCAAAAATTTCACATATCTTAATAGAGTTTGTCTTTTGCGTATTTTCAATTTATTATTAGGAAGTTTTTAAATCAAAATTATCTACATTTTTACACAAAATTCTAAAAACTGTAATTCGATGTGTCGTCATAAAAGCAATGAAAATAAAAATTAAGAAAGATAACTATTTAAGTACGGTAACAATTTGAAAGTGTATGTTTTTTACAGTTGCTAATATGAATGCCAGTGGGATTTATGTTATAAATTATTTATAGATCACATTAAATTTTTTTTAAAACTAAACCTTAAATACCTTGCAATCAAGTAATGCTTCAGTAAATTTTTTAAAAAATTATATACGAATACACTTGAAGCTTTTATAACTACAAAAGAAGTTATTTGTATCCTGACATTCGTAGCGACACTAATCCCCTTTTTATGCGCAAAGTACCCGCAAGCCTTTCGGTCAGAATTAACATTCGCAGATTTTACTTGTTTCGCCACTAATCTGTAGTATTAAAAATTCTTAAATCTGAACGCGCAATCGCTGTAATTAAAGGAATATGGTCTTTCCTTGCGTTTCCAATGGCTATCCTATCGATATGGATGTAGTGATAGGACACCGAATATGAAATTATCTTACTTAGGGCTAATATATAAAATATTCTGCGTTTTAAATAAAATGATCCACTCTCATAATAATAACTACAATTCCACATTTGACGATTTTTAATTTATTTATATTATACTTGACGCTCGCAAATAATGAATTTTTGGATATCAGTTAATACTGTGCGGAACTCTAACCAATTCTCATATTTCCATTAAAATTAGGCAAAATAATTTGTGGCAATTTTATGTTATTTAATACACTAACTTCTGATACATGAATAGATTCAGCATTGTTAGCACCTGCGTCAACGGTTTCTTCCATACGAATTTACTTTAAATTTTAGCGTTGGTCAGTAATTTTTTAAAAATTATTCTCAAATTTGTTCGCGTCTGGTAACTTGTAATTCGCTATCGCTGTGTAGATACTTCGAATTCGGCTGTATTTCGTCCACATTGTTGTAATAATTTTCAAATCCGAGAAAGACGTATTTTTTACGTTCTGTTACTTCGGGAATTTTGTCTGTTGCGTAATTATTTATATGAAAAATCCGTTTAATACTTTTTCAAACAATGTATTTTGCGCTTTCATAGCAACACGCTTTTTTATTAATGTTTCTACTCGACATTTGTACGTTTTTAAATGTGTATATATCAATTCTGAATGTTGTTTTTTGCACTGTAATAATCGAAATAGAGAAATGACTTACATGTAATCGTAATGGAAGTCACCACGTGTTTTTTGTCGTAAGATGGCAATGTGCGGTCTTCGTTCTAACGTGTGCGTGTGGCTGTTTTTCGATGTGATGTTTTTCGATGTTTTAATGTTTCGATCTTGTACTGTATGGTTCTGATGTACTAACGTGCGATTTCCCGACTCTTTGGACCAAAATGTTGTGTGTTTTATTGAAAGAAAATATTGAAATGATGTTTTAATAGGACTCAAAATAAAAACGATGTGTTCTAATGACGGTATTAGTGGACTGTGTCTGACGACTGTGAGAACATAATACAACGTGCCGTTGTTGGCATGCGCATAATACACACAGTAAAAAAAATAACATAACATTCTAACAGTTTATATTTTAATGTTTTCCGAATATAATTAAATATTAAAATACAAATATTCACAACTACCAATTAATGTAATTCAAATGCAGCTTGGCTTGTAAAAGCCCGTCTTTAAGTTTTTTAATTTATTTTATCTATCTTTCGCCACTCTAGTAACGCTCGTGTTTATTTCTACAATCGTAACGAATGTTTTTCGTGGTTTTTCTAGAAAATTGAATCGTGAAAACACACACTTAACGCTTTTAAAATATGTCCGTAACCCCGTCCGGATTTTCTAAACTTACCTTTCGCATTAAACAAACGACCCTACGGTCGAAATCGATTTAATATAATAATAATAAGATATATGTGGCGCCATCTATGCTCTATGTGCCGATTATTTTACCGTCGTTATTACTTGTAGTGAAAACACACCACTATAAATCGACTTTTTTGAGAAAAATATCGCGTTTCGACCTTATTTAGGGTTCGAACCGTAAGAGGAACATTGTAAGAACTTTGTCGACATCGAGCCCACTTTCAAGTGCCACCATTAGCTAGCAGCGATCGTACGAAATAGCCCAACTTTGACGTTCCGAATCCATCAAATCCGCTTCGATGACATTTCTCGGTCTGCAAGGCGTTCGTTTCCCACGGCCTACTACGATCTATTTTTGTTTGAATTTTCTCCTCTTTTCTACTTTTAATTTATTAATAAACGATACGCCTATTATCGTGCCATCCCCGCTACCCTTCACCCATCTTTTATTTCCCTTTTAATCCGTTCTTCCGTGCGCGGTTAGTCCGCCCGACTTTTTCACACCCGATTTACACGCTCTAGATAGGGCGACGCCTATGGTGTGCGACAGAGAGTAGAAAAAAACAGAGCTATCACCTTTTAGTGTATTATAATAGCAAGTATAAACAACGCTCGTAAATATCGAATGCCGTTTGCTGTATAAAATAATGTGCCTTTCTGCATACTGCATATTTATTGACGTAGAACAGATAATAGAATTGTGCGTGTGACTCGAATGCTGAAAAGCGTTTTACTATTGAAAGAATATGCCATGTGAATATTGAGAATTGAGAAATGTACAAGCAATATTTTGTTACTGAACGAAGACAAGTAAAATATTGGTATTTTACATTTATGATAGCTTGTTCTGTTCTTCTGATATGTACATTTTCTGCGTATGTAAATAGTTACTTATGAAACAGTGCGTGAAGTAACCTTTTTACGCCCGAATGCGATGTTTGAATTCAGGTAAGGGCGCAAAAAGAACATCACGTACAGTTTTATACAATATTTTGAAACAGCTGCTATCTAACAGACCCCTGAATGAGAGGTGAAACCATTTCAAGTCGTTTTTTTTTTAAATTTTTGAGGTGTCAATCGAAAGCACAACCTAATTCTTCAGGATACCTCACAGTAAGCTCCTTTAGAAATACAGTTATAATTTTTTCCGACTTGAATCTGCTGTGCCATTCCCTTTTTATGTCGGGATTAATGCCTAAGCAATTAGTTTCTTATCAGGCACCCCCGCAGAGTCAAATTTCCCTTCCAGTCGTTATTATCGCCCCGAAATAAAAAAAAAAGGTTACTGTAATTGACCAAAATGAGATTAGAATACGCGGCCCCTCGCACTAGTCGACACCTCTTAAGGTATTCAGCTAATACAGGTGCCGTAATCACAATCTTTTCGGGCGAGAATTTTCACTCTAATCTCCGCAATAAGTTCTGCAATCGTAATTTCTGCAAGAGTCTCACAAACTCGTATTAATGTTTTCTTCAACTCTAGACTAAGACGAAAAAGATATTATATTTTGTATTTAATTAGTCTAAACAATTTTATACGTATATTTCAATCCTTATTTATCAAACTTATTGAGTTCCGGATTGCGAAACATTTGCATTTCTTTTTAAGCTACTTCAGAAATCTGTTTGTTTCTATAATGAGTCTTTGTTTGTTTTATATGTATATTAATTAAATTAAAACCAGAAAGAATCCTTGAATTGAAACAATCAGAGCTTGTTCATTTTGGATAGAAGAGCATATAAATTTCCTATTCCTTTAGATAAGTGTGTTACATTGCTAGTTATTTGTTTTCAAGCACTTTACTCTAATTTTCCACGTCTTCCTTCTGTAAGGGTTTCGTCTTAGACGACACGTAAGACAGTTCTACTTTATAATGCTCTTAACACAGTTACATACTTCAACAATAAAAGAAACGGTAGCCCTGATCTCTCAAGTGTATGTCGTTGCCTTGAACTTGTCTTCTTGGTCGGTGCATTCTGCACAACATTGCATCGATTTCCCTCATTGCATCTATAACTGCAGTTAGATGTTTTTTTTTGTGCTCAAATTTCTATTAAATTTTGCGTTGTAATAAGATGTTTCACTGTGCATTTTTTATATAGTTAGAGATACATACTGGATACTATGGATAGTCATTCTATAATTTTTCCTGCATCATTTATTATATTTGTAACACATGAGGATATCTATTTTATTTTCGGAGTGTATGAGTACTTATCCGATCATGACTTTATTACACAAACGACCAAAATTGTAAGTGGTTTCAGTTAAGTGTATATACTACCGGCAATTGAAGTTATGACAACTAGTATAATTTAAAAAAAAAAAAAATTCTTTTAATATTTAATACTTTCAACATTATTGTAAAAAAATCTACAATAAGCCTACACCAAGGTATTTAAGACGGACATCCTCATCAGAATAAGCCTATTAAAGAGAATATTTAAGTTATCCTAACAGCAGCTAATAAAATCATTACTAACGATATTTAAAGAAAAGCCGACAAGCATGCATACAATAGAGGGGTGGGTCGACAGGTTTGTAAAATTTCACGTAGGTGTCTCCTAAAGGTCTCCAACTGTAGCAAGGAATAATTGATATCGTACTTGTCAATTATTCTAAATCAATTGTTTAATTGCGGTGTTTGGAAAGTAGTATTTAAAAAAAAAGGCGAAAGGAAAGTCGATAAGTATGAAAAGAGATTTGCTATTGTCACATTACACGAAGAAGGACAGTCTGTGCGTGTGATAGCAAACAAGTTAGAAGTGACAAACTCTGCAGTCCATTACACTATTCGTCGCTGCCGAGACACCGGAACATTCGAAGACCGGAATTATAATAATCATAATAACAATTTATTTGCTATAAATCCACATAAAGGCAGACATCAGCAATTGTTAAAAGCAGTTGTATACAATTTCAATATGGATAAAAAAAATTGAAATCTAAAGTTTAAAATCACCCCGCAATAGCGACGAATGAGATGGAGATACAAAAAAATAACATTAACCATGTATATAATCGTTGAAACTGTAAAATGTATTGTGCATCAAATATTTGGAGGTTAAATCTAGAGCCTTTTTATTTCCATGAACTCTCTTTATTTCATGCGGTAATGCATTGTAAGCAGTGAGAGACTTATAGTAAGCACCTTCTTCATATAATTTAAGTCTGTGCTTTGGAACAACCAGATCTTCGCTATGTCTGGTTGTCATACCACTAGAGACATCCGGTTTCGTATATAGAGGTTTCTATTATTGAAATAAAAAGAAATCAAGTTAAAAATGTAAAGACAGGGAAGAGGTAAAATATGAAGGAACTTAAAAAGCGGTCTACACGACACTCTGCCGGATACCCGAAGTATGCAACATAATCCTTTTTTGAATAACAAAGATCCTCTGGAAACCTGTCAAAGACCCCCAAAATATTATGCTATATGCCAGCCTCGATTGAATATGGCTGAAGTAAAACGTTTTTAGGACATCAACATCAACACTATCTCGGAGCTTATAAATAGCATAGTAGCACCGATACAGTTCTCTTGATAGATGATCAGTCTCAGAATCCCACTTCAAGCCAATATCCAAAACTATATCCAGAAACCTTACATGATCTGACTTCTGAATTTGGCCCATCTATACACAGTTCAGCTCGCCGCTTATGTTAAAAGGTAAAACATAAGATTTTGCGATGTTTAATTTTAAATTATTGAGCTCACTCCAATCGGTCATCACTTTCAATACCGCATTCACCGAACGCGAAACTTTTTCAAGGTTCATTTCCTTGAACTATGAGAGTGGTGTCGTCCGCATATTGGTACAAGCCATTTATCATATTTTATCACGAAATCTTTCAGGTCGTTCACATAAATAACGAACAATAAAGAGCCTAAAATTGAACCTTGCGGCACTCCTTGTAAAACTGAAGAACTAGAGGAAAAAATATGATTTAATATCACACTGAAATGCCGATATACACACGCAATGTCTTCTACCAGAGAGGTACGATTGTATCAGATTTAGGGATACTTCGCGCACTCCGTATTTCTCTAACTCGTCGTAAAGTACCTGATAGTCAATAGTATCGAAGGCCTTGCTAAAATCCAAATAAACACCGCAAACCTTTTTCTTTCTATCAATTGATGACAAAATATCATGCAAGCAATTAAAACAGGCCTTCTCACAGGATCCCCCAGGCAAAAATCCGAACTGTGAATCACTAAATAAATTACATCTAACAAGAAAACCATTTATACACGGGAACAATCTTTGCGTGTTTTAAAGCATCAGGGAAAACGCTTTCCAACATCATCGAATTTATAATGTCTTCTAAAGGTTTTGCTATGAAAACTATAGTTTTCTTCATGATTTTTGTTGCGACATTATCTACACCGAAGACGGATAACAACTCTCGAGAAAAATCGACACATTAAAGTGTTCAGTAAGGGAAATCAGCGATTGACGGCGCCCCACGCAGCGGAAATGAATAGGGGACGCAAACGACTGATATCTTTAACAATAATTAAACGCCGCTTAGGGGAAGCCGGTTTATTCGGCCGCATTGCGGTAAGAAAACCGTTGCTCCGTCGTGGAAACCGCCAAAAACGATTACAATGGGCCGAAACTCATAGAAATTGGACCGCAGAAAATTTCAGAAACATTCTTTGGACCGACAGTACAAGTTCGAAGTGTTTGGGCAGAAGTGCAGGGTTTTTGTAAGACACACGAAGGACGAGCGAACGTTGCGCGATTGTTTCGTACCCACAGTAAAACACGGTGGTGGTTCAATTATGGTTTGGGATTGTTTTAGTAGTACGAGGGCCGGAGATCTCGTAAAAATTGACGGCATTATGCGCAAAGAAAATTATAGACGCATATTGGAAGAAAATGCTGTAACATCAGGATTGCAGTTAATAGGGGAGCCGCGTTGTCTTTGTCCATGATAATGACTCCAAACACACGGCAAGGGTCTGGAAAGATTATCTCGCGTCACAAGTAGAGGATAATGTTTTTGGAAATCATGCCCTGGCCTCTGCGGAGTCCAGATTTGAACATTTCTGTGTGATAAAATGTATAGGCGAGTAAGGAAAGTCTGCCCAACTTCGAAAGAGCACCTGTAGCGACTTCACCAAGCGGAATGGAACAATATTTCCCAGGAAACTCTTAACAAAATTAACAGAGCGCATGTCACGAGTGGTCCGGGTCGTATGAAAGCTAAAGGAGGATCCTTCGTCAAGAAGAAAGTATAATATTTTAATGAGAATGTTTTGTTTTATTTTTAATTTTCGCCTAAAAATGCGCAGATGTTACTTTTTTTCGTGATCCATTTTCCCCTACTCGGGTAAATATTTCCTCATAGTGGCATAGAATTATTATTATCTAGTTCTATATTTCCTTAATCAATGCACAAATATCAAATCTACACTGTAGATATACGCTATATTGGCGGTGATACGTTGAAGAGTGCATGTTATCTTTCATCATACCCAACTAAACAGAGGTATTCCAATAAAATCGAGTCTCAAATGTTCCGTCTGTATACGAAAACTTCATGAGACGACTCACGCCAAAGAAAAACAAAGAAGATTTATAGAAAATATTTCAATTTCGCTTCGTCTTTCCACCTGAATAACGCCAGGTGAAATTCCGAGACGTGAATTCATGTTGGGAATTACCAGTCATACACATACATACACAACATGTTGAGCTCAGCTCGCCTCGCCGAAATTAATAATTTCGGTTGTGCCTCTCGCGACACGTACGGTGCCCAAACTTTCCGCATTTCGACGAACTTTCCGGGATACAAAAAAAAAATGCCGACATCGACCCGCGTTTTTATTAATTTTATTACCTGCCGTAGGAACTTAAGGGAATTGGCTGTTATGTATTTTTTTACGGCCTGAAAACGACACTGCGAGTTGTGTGGGAAATAATTAAAACTTGCCCGCCTTTAATTTTTAATGTAATTAGCACAGTCGACGTAAACGGGAAATCAGTTCAATTAGCACTTGCCTGTTTACAACTCGCAGAGACAAGCTAATAATGTTGAGTGCGATAATAATGTAGACTCTGAAAATTACGAGTGAAGTACATTATTTGACACGTAATAGAATTGGACGTTTGACCTAAAACTGTTAAGATGAAAACAGAACAAAACGTGGCGTCATAGATCTTGTAATTGTAGTACAAATTTGTATACAGCTGCATCATCCGTTAAAAGCAGATATTTAACAATTTAATTAAGTGAAGCTTTTTGCTTATTAACAGCGATTCACAGAGTACAGATTAAAAAAAATCAAATATTATTTTGTTTCAGAGAGATGATAAATATAATATAATATATAAATAACATATTTTGGAAAAATGTGAAGACTTTATTACTATTTAGAGTGCTCTATTGTATGTATTAGCGCAAAATAATGTTCATTGGACTATTGTTTACACCGCTTTAGATTAACATTATAAATCTACTGTTGATATTTTTCTTGGTTATTTATTGTTAGTCTTATGTAAAAAATAGAACAGAAATGTAAAAATGACGTTTTAGGTTACTTTAATCTTTAAAACTTTCTCAAGCTACATTTGTATAATATATACAGGGTGAGTTTTTTTTTTCTTGAGACAACGGAACATCTCTAAAACACTCCACCAAATCAAAAAAAGACCTTAATAAGATTTGTTATAATGTAGGTGTAGGGGGCTCATTGAATGGTGCCAAACTCGATTTTTCACCTCACCCCCCAGAGTGGGAGGGGGAATAACTTTGAAATCTTAAATGGGAACCCCCACTTTGTATTGCAGATTCGGATTCTACGCCATCAAGTATGCAGTTTTTGTTTGAAACTTTTTTTCGATTCGTAACAGATTGCGCTGTAATCGCAAAAATTGGTTAGTGTTTAATATTTGAACAGTAATGGAAGGTAATAATAAAGTAAAGTAAAGTAATGATGAAAAGAAGTGATGATAAAGTAAAGTTCTTCGTTGTTGAATGGCTTTTTGAAATGTTAGTTTATGTTAAAATAAAAAAACACAAAATCATGTTTGCTTGCTTCTCTTTTTTGTGTATTTTTTCTAGACGTTCACAATCATGTTTTTTTTGCGATTACAGCGCAATCTGTTACGAATCGAAAAAAGTTTCAAACAAAAAACAAACAACAACAAACAAAAACTACATACTTGATGGCATACAATCCGAATCTGCAATACAAAATGGGGGTGCCCATTTAAGATTTAAAAGTTGTCCTCCCTCCCACTGTGGGGTGAGGTGGGAAATCGAGTTCGGCACCATTCAGTGAGCCCCTACATTATAACAAATCTTATTAGGATCTTTTTTTGATTTGATGCAGTGTTTTAGAGATATTCCGTTGTCTCAAGATAAAAAACTCACTCAGTATATTGTAAAAATTACATGCAAGTATTTGTAAATTAGTTTTTGTTAGATAAATGATAAAACTAGTATTACTTTTGTTTTACTATTTTTTTTTTATTTTATATAAATATTACGTTAAAATATGGGTTGATTTGATGTTTTTTGGTTAAATATGAAAAACGTTATTAAATTTTTGATTTCTAAGAGTTCTAAAAAATATTAATATTAAATTATACTTAATTATAAAATTAAGTAAGATAGTTTGGTGAATAATTGTGTGCTTGTTTTATCATTCATTCTCAACTGATTTTTTTATGTTTATCTTATGCATTATTTAGAGAACATTTCCTGTTTTACATTTGGTTTTTATCTAAAATTCGTATATTACTAATTAAAAGAATGATTTTGAGTTCATGTTTTTTCAAAGCTGACACATTTTTGCTATGTAATTGCGTGGTATTTAATCACAAAATATATAAAAAATGCATGTAAAACACCTATCTGAAAAATACATTAAATTTTCAAAACCTACAATATCAAAGTCGCACATCGAAATAATCCAACCAAATCTGTAATAAATTTTATCGAAAATTGAGAAAATAAAACATCACACGTAGTACATAGTACGGACTGTCAATATTATAATGGAGTATATATTAGTAATACTATGTAATACACAGTAAAAAGTTTCTGTAATAATGCAGTAATAATCCTGTTTTATTTTACAGTATTATTACTGTAAGGAAATTTTTACAGAAAAATTACTGACGCTCTATAATTTCTCAGTAAATAAGTAAATAATTAATGTAAAAGTCAAAAACATTGATGTCAATTTCTGACAGCGTTAAAATATATCAGAAATGATCCTTAAATGTATAGCGATCATACTGTGATATTAAGGTAAGTGGGGGAAACATGATGATGCGATACTGTAAATTTACAGTTATAACGACATTTTTTCTCTCATCTGTAAAATTACAGTAGTTT
Organism: Protaetia brevitarsis; assembly: GCA_004143645.1. Lineage (NCBI taxonomy): Eukaryota > Metazoa > Arthropoda > Insecta > Coleoptera > Scarabaeidae > Protaetia > Protaetia brevitarsis. The sequence continues at coordinate 595,889 of RXPK01000255.1, forward strand.
TCCTGGCGGACAATTACCAGGAATACTACTATAATTTTTTTTTACTGTGTACATGCAATACGGGATAAAAGCACATAAATATAACAAAAATCTTACAGCTTTAAAAAAAAAAACATGAAATAACCCTCAAATTAAGTATAACTTTGCTTTAAAAATATAAAAATTTTCAACAAAAAACAAAATTTAAAAACACGAGATTTACCCGAAATGCTGCAAATTTATAAACATAAAAATTCACTTAACGATAAAACAGACAACACTTCACTAGACTACATAACTTAATTTTATATTTAAATAAAGAATTACAATTAATATAGTTTGTAGAAGCCAAAGTGCGCTTTAGCGAGACATCACTATAAATAATTTTTGTGTCGAATTGGGAGCTTTCAATTTGTGCTAAAACCACAAAACGCGAGAATAACAGCAATGGTACAACCTCTGTATGTGGTTTTAAATTTTAGAGTTTGTAAGATTTTTTTCTGATACAACAATATATCTTATAATTCACGACATAGATTTGTATCAGAGAAATTATTAAGCTGCATTCGTTAACGCACAATCAATCTTCATCACGAAAGTTTTTCGATGTATTCGAATACTAGTGGTATAAGAGTGAATATGTGGATGAATGACTGGGATTGCTTAAAAATCCTTCAGTTTTATTATGCGAAAAATATGGAATCTACGCCCTTATGTAGTGTTTGTAATAAATTGCTATTCGGCGTTGGCCGTGGTATATGCAATATTTTATAATGACTATTATGAATGCAATAACTACATTGCAGGATTAATCTTAATGCACAATTTTACTATAATATTATTAACAGTTATGTTACAGCTTGTATAATAAAATTTTGTAAATCGGCGTCACCACTTTTCGAGAATGTATTATTGTTACAAGTTACATTAATCGTTGCTATTGTACCTACTACCTATTCCTCAAATTAATGAAAATATATAAAATATGTCAGAGGTATACTTCTGTTCTGACTTATTTACTTTTTTCACCACTATATTACTAATCACTTTATTCTTATTCTGATTCGTTATTGTTACTTTGAAAGTAATTTTGCAAAAACAAAACGTATATTGTTTTAGTCCCTAAAGTTTCATTGAAATCTATATTTTCGCATTGCGCACTGAAAAACCGATATATTTAAACCAATCAAATATATTTTGTTAAGCATATTTTCTTTGAAACAAGCATGCCCTCTGTTGTTCCGAATAGATGAAAAACTGTACACTATTGACTGAAACAAAATATTTGGTTAGAAAGTTTAATATATTCAAACAAATTATTTAGTTCAGTATGGTCTTAACATAATAATATAGTTCAACTTTGCAAAAATGTTGGTTTGGTTCAATTAGTTTCATACCTACTGTTGAGACAGCATCGGTACTTTACTCAAACAAATGTGCAAAGATTGCAAGCTTTTTACAGTAAAAAATCAACACATTAATGTATTTCTGCTTATAACTGTAACAATTAAGGGGATTTTTTCCCAAGAAAAATTTTCTCCTCACGCAGGATTCAAAGCTACATACTATCGTTTACCGGACGAAACGTTCTACGATTAAGCTAGAGAGGAGCAAATAGATTCGAGGAATAAATCGACGATATTTAAGAAGGACGTTGGTCTGCCAGCATCTTGGACATATAATTACTAATAACAATCTTAGTATTTATTTTGCCTTTGAGAGTTAGATGAATTCCCGTCTTAGGCAATGTTGTAAAATAAATTGATTTTAATTAGGTAGATTTTATGTCATGCAATTTTCATAAACCCATTTGCTTTAAATTTCCTATAAATAACATATTCCCAGTGTATTAAATCTGTTTTTTAGTCTTGAGATACCAAGAGACGTTTCATAGGGATTTCTCTAACAAGACAAATAGTTTCTACACGAACAAAATATATATGTATACATATGGATTTATAATCACAGCACAATATATATAAGCCAAATAAATGCACCACATATGTTCAACTTGGATAAAATTGGCACACCGCGATAGGATTTCTGCTCACTGTCCCCTCCTGTTAATTATAAAAGTCCTTGCTCATAATCAATATTTATTTTACAGCATTGTGGTATACTGCAGTAGCATGTGTAGAAATTTATAAACGTTTGAGAAACGATTGTTGTTTTAAACTGTGTGCTTTACCCCAATTTTAGTATAATATACATTTACCATAGCAACATATCCATGGTAAATTTTCTTAGGTGCGCACGTAAAATAACTCAATGAACTTAGCTAAAAATAACTACTAGAGGCACAATATAACTCAAGAAGGTGTTCCTGGTATTTGAGGTTTTTGGGTCATATAAAGTTCAGCGTGAATTAAGTATCTGATATATTGTAATATACAGCAACAATACTTAAAAGTGAAGCCACGTTAACTTTTATAGAATTTTAATTACGTATTGACGTATTGCACATTTATAGTAAGTCGAGTGAAACGCTTAATTGAACAGTTTTGAACTGTTGAGACTAGTGATGTAACGAATGCGTGATTTTACACACTCGTGAATGCGAATGCCATCCAAATGATGATATCCAAAAAAGTTACTTGAAAAAGTTCTGAGGCTGCATGCAAATTTTTATAAAGATATTTTAAAAAAATCGCAATTTTTCCAAATATTAATCAATCGAATTACGTATCTAATTTTTTTTTCATTTTCAGCAGCTCAATTACAGTAATTTCTAATATTTCTAAATCTGGTTGATACTCAAAGAATTTTGTCAATTTTTGCATATTAACACAGCAAAAACTGTATTTCGGTATGACAGTTGTTGTTGCGAGGGCCTGTATCTAGAAGTAATAAACACAATTTTACAAACGTTTTATTTTAAACCGCTTAATAAACATTACTTTTATTGAAAATTATGACACTTTTTTGTTTTTTTCGGCATTAAAGTGGAAACAGTTAGTCTAAAACGTCAAGAAATGGAGATGCACGACACCTTAAAAGATATGATTGTAAGTGCTCAATAAGAAAGCAAGTTTTCTTTTGAATATGTAACGGGATTGGAGTTTGAANCCGTGGTTTCAAATTCAAAATAAAACTTAAGTGTGAACAATAGAAAAAGATAGAAATATACCAAAATGAAAAACTAAAAAGCAAGAACAAAGCTTCTATCACCAATCGAGGTGCATTGATAAAATAAATGAATCAGCAAAATTGAATAACGGAAAACTAATTCTTTAAATTATAATGAGAGAATAAAAACTAAAAATTTATCTTCCTAAACAAAAGTAATAATTGATCTTATATCTACTATGTGTATACATCAATACATTAACAATTATCACAATATAAATTCCTTGATGGACTAAAATTTTACAGAATTAAATTTCAATATCAAATGAAATACAAAATGGCAAGCATGATATACAAAAATACGTCTACTCACGTTAATAGTCGAACAAGGAACTCCTTGAAAAACTCTACAACTGTTTTTCTTACAAAAATCCCTCTCTCAAGATCGTACAACGCAGTCGCATAAACAATACGCCAACATTCAAGAGAATCCGCATTAACTCTACATAAGCAAACGATAGACAAATTAATGAATGGAATTAATTTAAAAAAACTTAACACTTAATTAATTAAATCATACAATAAACTCTTTAACTAAATTTAATACAAAATAAAATTATTGTGAAAATTCTCGGAACATTGAAACACAACGAACGGATAGTAATCATAACAATCAAAACTGTGGCAACGTACGTAAAATACCACCAGCAAGGTAACGCGGTAGTGCTAACCATAGCCAGTAGCGTGACCAATAGTATGCGTTGCCAAAAGTGTGCGAGGCGAGCCGTCCAAACGCTAAGTAGCACAGACTGACGTATCTGTGTGCCACTGGTGCGATGAGATCGACCCTCACCAGCTCACCACTGCAATGGAAGTAATTCTAAACCTGCCGCCGTTACATATTTACATACAAGGAACTGCCAAGCCCCGATAAGTAAATCGCACGGCGCTGACTATCAAGCTAATTGGATGAACTTAAGGAGGCACCCCCTTTTAGGATGCCATGTGAATGCCACGGTTCAAAATTCAACTTAGATAGGAAATATCAGGTTATTATACCAAATAAGAACGACCGGGAGGCAGGCAGAAATAGCGGTCTCAAACTGGTATACAGATAACGGCGTCGGAGCTGGAATATACTCAAAGAAGCCTCCAGACTGAGGTTGTTGCAATTCACCATTGTGTCAAAAAGGTGGAAAGATAGAGCAAGCCAGGTAAAAGTGCCGCTATCTTTTCGGACAGTCAGTCCACACTTCAAGCGATTAGTTCTCCAAGTGTGGATTCTAAGCTGATTTAGGACGGTGTAAGCGCTCTAACTGAAGTGGTCACCCAAAAGGAATTAACATTGGCCTGGGTTCCTATCCACTCAGGTGTGAGAGGAAATAAGGCAGCGAACGAACTGACCAGGCGAGGTTCGTCAAAGAGTCTTCGTTGGAGCTGTTCCTTCTTTTAGCACTAACGCATTGCAAATTTAAAAAGAAACCGTCAATCAGTGGATACATAATCAGTCCAGAGAGTGGTAGCAAAAACCGCCGAGGTAGAGACAGGCAAAAGAGTTTCTAAAGGAACAGAAGGCTGAATTTACTAAAGATCACTAAATAAAGGTAGGAAGATTGTCAAAATGGTAGTAGGTCTGTTGACTGACCACTATAGACTAAATAGGCATGTGCAACATAGATCTGGTAGATGACGCTATTTGCAGATCCTATCAAGAGTAGGAAGCAAACACCATTTCATGTGCTATGTTAATGTGACGGCCTAGCGGAACACGGTTACTAGTAATTTGCGTAGAGAAGCTCACACAATCGACATCTGAGAGATGATAGGCCTAATTAAGACGGCAAAATTAGAGAGAGTCTTCTAGGGAAAAGGGGATCACAATCAATCTCAAAACGTCGCGGTGACACAGATCCGTAGGCCACTCCCCAACCATAATCTAATCTAAAATCTCAATACAGAAATCCGTCACAGTTTCAAAATAGATGTTAAAAATCGGTTATGGTTTTTGTTTTGAAAATCACAAAATTAATCTCCAGACCCCAAGTCGGTTTCAAATAAAACCGATTCACATCACTGGTAATTACGCCCTAGAAAGAAGAATTTACGCCTGCCCATTCAACTTTTCAAGGAAAAATTAATTGACATTCCATTACAATATCCCAATCTGGTGGTACGCTTTACCACTGGTTGCCACTATTTTTACAAACAACATAAAAAATAATTGCGAAAATATAAAAAACTTTCATCCCTCTCTCACAAACTCTTTTTAAAATAATCAAATGTAAATGCAAATTATAAATAAAGAATTTGTGAGAAACACACAACTTGGAGAAATTACCGTAAGAAATATTCAAAATCATAATATAAGCTTTCTAAGCTAGTTGATTATCGTCGACGCCAGAGAAAGAACATTCAGGATTATAACAGACTATCTTATTAATGACCGAAAATTATTTTTGAGAAAATATCGGAAAATCCGGCGATTTGCTGATATGAATTAAAGTGACGCCTGTGATGGCACCATATCCGTTACGGGGCTCTCAGATTTAATTGAATTCGCGACGCTCGTGTCATAATGATGGCACCAACATTACCGGAATGAAAATTTAATTGCACAGCCCGGCGTTGGCTGCTGAAGTATGATCTACTACGATAGAACGAATTAGATCGGGTGGAGGAAGCGTCCGAGAAAAGTGAGGAAATTAAGAACACGATTGATGATCGGATAGAAATTTATGCCGGTTTTTACGAGCGATAAAGCACGCAATTCGAGGGTACGCAAACAAAATGCGCTTTCAATAGACACTGTTTTGAATGCGCCCATGAAAATTCAAGACTGAATAATGAATAATGACTTCAGATAATATCGATATATTGTTATGCTGCGATGCTGTTCTAAAAGTCTAAATTTATTGTAGTTGAGATCTATTCAGATACACATCCCTCATTACCTCAACTTTTTTTTTGTGGCAAAGACAAAGTAGTAAAAATTGAACACATTTTGACGAATTGTTAAACGATCATCGATTTAATAACAGAGATCTTCTTTTCCGGGTAAATTTGGTTTTAGGTTTTAGATATAGTTATTAATCAAATCGAAAAAAGTTCAAACGGGTAAATAATATATACACTCAGAAAAATGGGCTAAGTAAAGTGTCTACTTGATAAAAAATACGGCCATTGTAGGCCAGTTGCGAACGCAAATATATTAAAAACGGGTTGGTTAACTCAAGGCCCCATCCGTATAAAGAATCCCAGCGAAAGAAGAAGTACCGAGCCTAAAGCAATCGGATGTTTACGATTGCAGTTTTAAATCACGTGGTGGGATATTTGAATTCCCCATCATTGTGATGATACCTGTGCCTGCTGGTGAAGTAAAAGTGTGGATGCCGTCGCTAGTGATCCGACAGTCCAAGTGCCATCTGCAGTTAGAGATACCGCGACGAAGAAGCCGTTTTCGAGGCGATCACCGGACATAACCGCCACGTACACCAACAGAGGATGAACTCGCCGAGACAATGCCCAGTGCAAAGGACCAACAAAAACCGCAAGTTTACCGCCTAGGTATATTATTTCTTTGTTTGTTATTAGTTGTAACTTCAAAGCCATATTTCTCTTTGTCCTTTGTTTAGATTTCAATAATTTCAATAACTAAATAACATTTCAAGGTAGCCCCATTTACATTATCTTTTATTATTGTTTTGTTAATTTTTTCATTATTAAGGAATATATTTTATGAGTCATTACGTTGTAAATTTGTTAAAAAAAAAAACTGTTGTTAAGTGAACCAATATCTTTCATTCATATCAGGTAGTCACTGTGTTTGTCCTATACAAAATAAAACTATTACTAATAATACTGCTTTTTATTTAAATTTATATTAAATATTTACTAAGTATATTTATAGCACACCATTACCTCTATTATCATGTATTAGGAACGTGCATAATGATACTGTTTTCTTATCACAAGTAATCCAAATAGCTTGCATTAATTGAGTTAATAATGAAGGTGTGATAGCCATTATAGAATAGTTGACTCATAACAATACATTTACTTGACATGAGCAAATCTTTTACTTACCGCAACTGCATATATTCTTTGGTTTACTACTTCAGTTTAATTATCATAGGTAACTTCAAAAGTTACCGGTATGAAGCAGACCGTAAGTAACTTATTGTTAGATTGCTTGTTCTTAGTATCAGTGTTTAGGATCTCTTTTTTACTAGTGCTAAGTAATCTGTGCTTTTGTCCCCTATCCAGCTGAACATTTTATTTACGATAATTGTATTTTTATTTATGATTATTAAATTTTTTTCTCAGTATGTAACAAGAAACTTATTTTTGTTTCTGCTCCATGCAAAATTAGTAGAATTAAGTCAGGCAGACATTTTAAAATCTGTCAAACGCTCCAATTAAATTATACGAATGATTTGACAAATAATGTTTAAAATGCAGTTACTAATGATATGTGGTATACTGAGGGAAGAAATTATTACAATTTTAAATATAAAAGAATTTGTGGAGCTTTTGATGGTTAAATGTGTCAAGTTTTTCAGATGTTACCGTTTCGTTTTTATCAGTTACCGTGGACAAAATTTATCTCTTTTAGCAATAGAAGCAAAAATTGCTAATGACATGAAAAAAAAAAAAAATAATCACAACCGAATATCTAAAAAAGAACAGTACAGAAATTTTGAAAAATGTCAAAACTATTTGTCTTATAAATCGCCGATTTCTTAAATACCATGTATGAGCTTTTGACTCTTTACACACTTTTAATTACGTTTTGTGCAAACATATTTCTAGCCACCATTTTTAATATGGTAGTCGAATTATGTAACAGTAAAACAGAGACTCGCTAAAAATGTATCGCAGAAAATTTGTAATAAAAATACAATCAAATGTAAATTGTTTTTCCATAATTATATTTCCACAATTATATTTTGTAGAGGGAGAGGGGGAAGGGGGAGTAAAGAGGCAGTTAAAAAATTATATATATATATAAAAAGTAACAAAGGTGCTTGGCAGGTCAATCCTGTTTAACCAAAAACTCACAAAAGATATAAGAAAGGATGCTTAGGAACCGTACATCATTGTAATTTTTAAAAAAGTGTAAAAAATATGGAAACATACAGGGTGATCCATTTAAAAAAACTACCGATGACGTCATATCTCGAAACATGTGATAGTTATTGAAAATTAAAGTATGTCACAGACTAGAATGAAAATTCTACAAAAATTTTTCATTTTTTATTAGAACCCATAATTTAGCCACAAATTAGGTGTTCCCACACATTTGTCGGACCCTGTATATACCCTAACATAACTGAAACATATAGAAACCATTAAATTTAAAACTGCTTTAAAAAATAAATCAAATTCGTGGCAAAATCGAGCATCGACGTTGGAAACTAGAGCACATTATCAGGTTGTTCCCTTATTGTTATGGTTGTCTTTTACATAAATAGGATTGTGCTGTGTGCCTTCTGTGTTTCTTCCATGCTTTTGCCATAGCCATAACTACGAGGTGAGTTAAGGAAACCCAGCACCACTTCTTTCCTTTGATAGCAATTCTGTAATCAGAAATAACGTGATCCATAAGAGGTAACACCCTCATAATTAGAAATGATCGCGCAAGCATTGTTATCTTTCCACTTGACACATACTTATAATTAGAAGCAGGAGATTTAACCTCCAAGGTCCTACGTGCCTTTCTTTTAAATATTTTGTTTGTTGATAATAATGGATATTTCGTGAGATTTCTAATAGTACCTGTAGCTTTAGAGCTAAAGCCTTTGTTTCTTAAAGTAACAAGAAGAGGAAATGCAGAAAACTAATTATCAAAGTAGGCAACATGTTTAGTTGAATCTTCAATCACCTTCAATCATAATGTATGCCTCCAAAGGCATTGTCATATATATAAGAAGCAGGATATAGCATTGAAGTAAAGCATATTTTGTGACAGTGAAAAGATCTAGTGAAGTGAATATTCATTCATCTGTACGCAGATACAACCCTTTTCTTATCAAACCAACGAATAAATAGGGAAATCAATGCAAAAGAAAATACGTAAAGTATTGATTGATTTAGTTACTGGATATGAATCAGATCTTCTTATTATCCCCTTAACACCGTAGCCGGTGGGCTGTTTTATTATTCCGTACCTAGCGTATTTCTTTGTATAAATAGAGTAATATCTTTTACTAACTTTAGTAGCCTGTGTAGTAAACCTTTTTTTCGGCAAATCAGTCAAGTTGATTAGTACCAATAATGATAGTCACTGCCGTTCCACTGCAACGCATTAAAAAAACAAGTGCTGGGCTGACGCCTATTCTATGTAGGTACTTCTTTTCTCAGCCGTGGCCTGTCAGCAGGCTCGTCATTATTCGAAACTATACTCGCTTGAGAGTAGTGATGTGCTTAACAACCGATTCTTGCACTCAATTATATTAAATGAATTACCGATCGTTCATTAGCTTACCGAGAACTCGTAACTCGGCAAGGTTCCGAAAACTAATAGACACTCCATGCGTCTATATAAAACCTGTGTACATAGTATATCTTTGAGCGAGTGAATGATTAAGGAGCGTCGTATATAAACATTTTGCGCGATAAATAATCCGAAAGCTTTTGTGAAACATGCGGCCGAAAAGGTATAAAACCGATCTACCAGCAAAAAATTATTTACAGGTCTATTTATTGCTCGCTGAAGTATTACATTTGTATTATATAGACGCATATTTCGGGATTTTTGCCTTGCCGATTTCCAAATACTAGATAAGCTAATAACTGATCGGTTGTTCATTTGATATAACTGATTGCAAAAATCGCTCGTTAAGCACATCACTAGTTGAGAGTCAGTACATCCTCAGCTGGCTGCCGAGATGGTTGCCTAGTCATCCGTTTGCCGTGTATCTATCTTTCTACACTGTTCCAGTGAACTTGGTGTTGTCTTACGATCCATTCAGTCACTATAGTCGCAGCTTTAATTATTCAGAGCCTCTTCTTGAAAGCTTGGAAGCATATTCGTTCCCCGCTATGCCCTTCTGACCCGGCACCCACATCAAAGTAACTTTGTTGTGTTTGATTAGGATTTTTAGTGTTTCCAGGTAATCCCAAGCTAAACTATTTGGAGATTATCTGATAAAATGCTAGTGTCCTTTAGGCGCCCTGGCTATCCGATAGGATGTTAACATGAAGTATTAGAAATAAATACAAATTATTTTATTGTTAACTGCAAGCCAGGTGTATTTAATTTAAATTTACGCTATTTTTTTTATTGCAAAAGATTTAGATTAACATCCATAATATATTTAAAAAAAAATAGAAGTTTCAACGATATATTTTGTGGCTTCACGTCTTGGCATTATAATATTTAGCGCCCAACGTGGGACACATAATATATTATGTATTTGTATTAATGAATACAATATATTTTTGCATGATCTCATCCGTGTTCACTCTATAAAGCTAGACAACCGATAGTAGTCGTTATGCGGAAGTTAAAATGAACACATTCTGGGTTATTAGAGGCAGAACACGACTTCCGTCGTAATTGTAAAATAAATATTTTATCTCTAGTAGACGCTATGGTTACTATTTCAGATGCTCGCAGCTCCCAATGTAGATAAGGTAGGTATACGTTGCATAGCAAGATACGGCTGGTAAACAACAACATCTTCCAGTCTTCCCCGTTGTTTCCATAATTAGATTTGAATGTTTGAATTACGATGATAAGTTACAAGTTTATGTTTGCGAAGGAGTATTGAGTTAGAAAGCACCTCCGCTGTGCGGAGCGACAACAGATATACCTAACCACCCCGGCAACTCAACGCTGGGAAACGAGGCAGATATCTGTAAGAATCGAATTACAACTACGTTGGTGAGTATAAGAGACGGGATTATATGGCGCATGGGACTGGAAGAAAGAGGAGAGCAATTGATAATTTACAGCTAGTTTGTAGCAGGTTAAACAGGTAGGTACCAATTTAAAGTTGGCTCATTAGTAAATACGTGCTATTCTAGGGGTGTTCTAATCGTAGATGCAAAAGCGGTTTCCAAATGTCGTGAGCCACTTAATGAATTATATGAAAGTCAATGTAATAATGTGCATTCGCACACATTACGTTACATATTGCATTGTGATACCTGTAAAAACTATTTTTTGTTAAATTTTAAAAAAGTTTACAAATTTATCATACAGTTCATTCGTGTGATAACGCAATACCACTTGGGACCGTTTCTTTTGCCAAAAGTGCAGATATTGTAAAAAAATGACAATCTAAATAGAGTGATGTTTTGCAACGAATACCAAATTAATCATAATTTCCATGTTTGAGTGAATAAAAATTTCCAAAACAGTTAGAGAAGTTGTTCTGTGGCTGTATATTATTATTTGCGATAAATCAGCCAGTACGTTATATTAGGCGCAAGCGGGTATTTATACAGGACATGCGAATTAGACAGATAGTTTATCTGTATTAGAGACGTTAGAAAATTTAAAAAATCCGACAGATTTGTTGTTACGTACTTGGGATATGTTTTGTGAGAAGGATGTAAAACTTTCTTGGACTAGGGCTCATGTAGGTACAACCGGTAATGAGAGGACAGATCAATTAGCGAAAGATAATTAGATATGGATTAATTTCAGCTAGCGTAGTTAACAAAAGTGTTTAGGGATAAACTTGATATTGATTGGCGGAGTAGGTGGGATACTTCTTCAAATGGTAGGTAGACTAGTAAATTTATAGGTAGTGTTACACGTTTTAAGGAAATGAGGGTTAATCTGTCGTATCAGGTAGTCGAATTAATAACCGATTAATGATTCGCATTGTGAGTGCGGTGGGGTAAATACACCGGGACATGTTTTTTTTGAATCTCCACTTACTGATAAGTGGCGATCACATACGGAAATTAGGGCATTAGCTAGGGATTTAATTGGTTGCGACGCGAAGCAGACATTAGAATCATGGTTGGGGTATATAAATAAGTATTTAATTATTATTATTTGATTAGAATAATAAGGATTAAGTTATTCTTAAGTATTAGAATAGGTACTGCTGTTGTTTTGTTTGTTTTTAGATCCTGACTTCTATCCTGCTTCAACCTGAAATTCATACTGCTCCCAGAATAAGGTTTTTGCCATGGTTTTTCCTTACTCCTTGACCATTGATTATATATAACTATACAAGAATTGGAATTATATATTCGTGGTAGTAGCGGATTAGTTATTAAAAATAATACTTGTACCTAATAAGTTGTGAAGAAATGATTTAATTCGACGTTTCGCTATAGTACCCCATAGCTTTTCACAATTACCAATTACAAAACTGAAACTTCACATTCTTCAAGATTGATAAAATTCGTTTTAATTATTTAAAAATAAACATAATAAAAAAATAATATTAAAGTTTAGTGTATAACATTTTTCTTTAATTTTAAGTGTCATTTTCTAAGCTATTGTAGACAATTTACAACGACCGGTATTCTCGGGCTACCCCCCATTCAATGCCTCGGCCCTGGTCGGCGTTGTACAATTTCATTTTAGAAGAAGTACTAGATAAACTAACATAATTTATGGGGGTCGATGATAGTTGCCACAGAAATAAAGGCTAACAGGAAAAAATGAAAAACGGTAGGTAATTCCATTAAATTCCATTTTCCAATATGTGATGGAGTTTTAGCGTGTTGATCAATCAGGTATTTTCTCTCAGAAGACACCTACAACAACAATTGTCATTTTATATCAAAAGTTAAAGAATTTAAAAACAATTGTAAAGCTTTTAGTAAAATTAAACTTACCAGTTTACTGCAGACTCGACAAAATATTTTGTCGCCATCCTTTACTAGTTCAGGATATGGCTTAATCCATAAAGAAATTTTGTTCGCTATACTCATTGTATGTACACACAGTATTTAAAAACGTAACACAATTACATGCTGTTTCGCTCAAAGATATTCAATGAATGAATAGTTTATTTGGGAATTAATAATAATAAAACGTATTTATCACATCCCTTCTGCTAGGCGAAATTAAATACGTGCAGTTCTTGGAAAAAAAGTATTAGAGAAACCAATGTAAAAGATTTATCATTCTGAGAATTGTCGGTTGTCGATATACATTAGGAATTACTAGGAACTTTTACTAATAGAAAGGATAAGAAAAAGATTAAATATGCAATATATGCAACTTTTGTAAAAATATGCGTAGAAATGCCTAAATATGCAATATATGCAATCACTAATTAGTGCTACATATAGACTATAATTAAAGATATGCAAAAAATAAAATATATGCACTTTGCATATAATCGGGTCTCTAGTAATGAACATTGCAATAAAATCTATCATACATAAATACATATCATAATAACGTCAGAAATAATTTTGAAGAATACGAATCGGCCACTGAAGAGAAATGCATCAATCTTAAAACATAAGAGCTAGAAGCCTAGGTATGAAATATTTTGACGGTTCTGCGATATCTGCAAAACTAACTAGCACAGAATCAGTTGACGCTATTTTTTTTAATGCATGATTATTTCTAACTGCAGTGGCAAACAATCAATCTCAAAACTGAAAAGGTCAAAGAAATGCAAACTTTAGGTAAATGTCACGTATTTAAAGAGATAGACTTTGAAGATGTCATTCATGATTTCGTCACTTACAAATGTAGGAAAGTATCTGTTACGGACATCCTAATGCCCTGAGCTCTCACTTGGTTTAACACAATCCTGGTACCCAGGAAGATAAGCAAAAGAGCGTTGGTAATAGATGAAGTACATGGGGCTTCTCAAAGAGATTTCATAACGTAATAGCAAAGCGCATAGCAATATTATACGAACATAACACAACTTAACAGAATCACAGCCCGAAACTTAGAGGCAACGACACAAATCTGCGTTTACGGAATTAACAAAAAATTTCCTTATAAAATCACAAATATGTAATAGGGTTGGCTCACCTCTATGTGTTCCACGTTATTCGTGCACGTCATTACGCTCTCGCCTTTTTTAATAGATTTTCCTGGAAACCGACTTCCCACATCTACCGTGAAATCGCTAAAAATACGCACGGTCGGAACTAAAGAAAACGAAAGATTCGCTGTATAAACTAGCGAGTCCAACAGATGGCGCTACAAGACTTGAATGTGAGAAAAAATTAGTAGCTACCTTTAACAGGGCAAATTGGGGCAAACAATGCTATAGCAATGTGTTATGTTTGTATACAAGTAATTAACTGCGTTAATAAATATAAACCCGTTGTAACTAGTATTAACTACTAGAACTAGTTAGTTAGGAATTTTCTGGCTTAGCGAAAACTTTCAGTTTTAAAAATTTAGGTTTTGCCATGATTTGGTACTTACTTTCTTTATAAAATATTTTTAAGTTTCTTACACTTCCTGTTAACCGGAAGTCGTAGTGAACTTTGTTATGTTAAATGGAACACGTTGTACACTAATACCATTGATAAATTCATAGATCATTCTTAAGGAGAATTTTCATACCTTGTATATTTGGTTGCAAACTAATATTTTCCGAAAATATTTAATTCGGCACCACTCTTTTGCTTTCTGTAGACATATTCTAGCCAATTGAATTTATAAATAGCTAGGTATAGTAGTGAGGTCTTATGCAGAAGATTACGGGCGCTTGGAGGTAAATAATATTTCTTTGAGGAGAGTTTAAAAATCATTTACGATTAAATTTAAAGAAAACGAGATACCAGAAATAAAACAAACTTTTCGCTTATTGACTAGGGTATTTAATTTTAAACATGTTCTTTACTAATTTATCTAATAAACAAATAAAAGTAGTATTAATTACCTGATGATTTAAATATTTAAATACTCGTTAAGTCGTTACATATGGTGTTATATATATCATTCTTTAATATGCTACCAGTTATTTTCTCAATAATATTTCACCTCTTGGAATTTTTTTTAAATATTAAATGCTATTTTATACCACCAATTATCATTAGAAATAGCAATTAATATTAGACAAATAAATACCGTTGCCTGGTGAACAGAAATATAAAAAGTTTTCATTCATTTTTTTTTTATTATAAAGTACCTGTTAGTTGTTTATTATTATTGATGTTCTTAATTACGCCAACACTACAGGTATTTCAGTTAAATTTAAGGTAATATGTTTCAGATGAATCATGGACAACTTGTACTTGAGAACCTTGAGAAAACTATTACATCTAATTAACCTTCGCAAAATATAAATTATACTTCATCACAATTTAATCGCTTTAAAATACAATTTTCTTAGATATAAAATAATAATATAAATTTCAATTATGACATTACAACAATATTATATCGAGATCATGATTTGATAAAACAATATGTCCAGGGAGGTGCCTAAATTACGATTCCCTTACAATTTAATTGCAAAGAAAAATGCATCCAGAATTTAAATTAACAAGTCGAAAAAACCAAATAAATTTAAAAAAATCCATACTTAAAAACAATAGTTAAATACTTCTGCTCCTATATCTTATGCCGATAACAGAATGCGAAGTGATGAACATTACTAACAGTTTGAAAGCCAGTTCCACACAAGACATATATAGCCTAAACACTATTATACTCAAAAAAAATCATCCAATTGCATCGGACCAAATACAAGTTTGACAAATATCATGTTTAAGGACGGAGTGTTTCCAGATGAACTAAAAAGGACAAAAATACTACCAATACACAAATCTGGAAATGTTAATTGTACAAGCAACTACAAGCCTATCTCCTTACTCCCAACGGTATCGAAATAGCGGAAGAAGCCATCAAAGACTTCTTCTTCTTCTCTGAACTTCTTTGAGCAACAGAACTTATTCAACAACTCCCAGCATGGCTTTAGAAAGGAGAAATCAACAATCGCCTGAATCAACTGAATTGATGGACTCAATGCTCGACGCGTTCGACTATAAAGACAACATTAAATTACTATGCTGTGTATGTATTAAAAGCTTTTGACTGTGTTGACCGTCACGTTCTGTTAACTAAGCTAGAATTTTATAGAGTTAGAGCAACACCGCTTCAGCTAATAAGAAGCTATTTGAAGGATAGGTCACAGCAGATGTACTGGAGAGGAAGTACGTCTAAAGCAAAGATTATGAACAGAGGTGTGCCACAGGGATCTATTCAAGGATCTCCACTTTTTATAATTCACACAAATGACTTACCATAAAATATGTCATGCTCGAAAATCATAATGTATGCGGACGACACTTCCTTACTGATACGTTATTGATTACCCCGGAAGAGACCTTGCAGAGTGCTAGAGAGCGCTTGAGTTCCAACAAACTGGAACTATATATGCAAAAAGCACAAACGCTACATTTTTCACTCTCTCATGGTCTCCTCGTCTTACTAGTGCCGGACCGTGGTACGTAAGGCACTTTAATCGGTAATAAGGTGGTAAAAGTCCCGCCAGAAGTTGTTGAGTGGTTTGTCATCACTGGCAAGTGTCGGCGCTATCTTCTTTAGTGTCCTTGGCTGCCACTACTTAGCTTTCAAGCCTTCTTCTTTTTGCTTGGCCAACCGCGATGTCTGAGTAGTCCCGGACTCTCTTGGTAGAGACCTTAGGTGGAGGTCTGCCCTGGGGCTCAACCAGACGGGCCACCAGCTTCTTCGAGGAGGCGCTCACCCTCAGCCACTCCCGTGACGCTAGATCATGTATGTTTTCCCGAAGAGGAGGGATGTTCAGGTCTTCGCGGATTTGCTGGTTTCGGATCATCCATGGAGTCCCCACTATTTGCCGCCACTATTTACTAAGACTCGGTTCTGGAAGACTTCCAACGTGTTAAAATGGATATTGGCCATTGTTACGAAGGAGAGCGCTCCTTAAGTAAGTATCGGTCTCAAACAGGCTATATACAAAAGAACTTTGGAGCGGAGGTCCAGCCCGCTGCGGCCTGACATTAGGAGCATTAGGTTGTTTCTTGCCGCCTGGAATTTAATTTTTAAACCTGACACGTGCTAGCGGAAGACTAAGCCACGATCCAGGGTGAGCCCTAGGTATTTGACCTTATCGGCCCAGGAGATGATTTTCCCTTCAATGTTAATTCGAGAGTCGGGAACTGTTTTTCTCCTAGTGAAACGCACAGCCACAGTCTTTCTAGAATCGATCCGGAGCCTCCTGCGCTCCGCCCAGTCGACGATGTCGTCAATAGCAGTCTGCGTACGTCGCATCAATATATGTTCGTTGCAGCAAGTGGAATAAACTGCAGTATCGTCTGCGAAAATCCCTAAGCTGACACCTGAATGCTTGGGGATGTCGTACATATAGATGAGAAACTAAGCCCTGGCCGCGAACACCAGTTAAGCAGGGCGACCGAGTGGAGTAAACACTACCCCACTCGACCGAAAAAGATCTTCCCGTCAGATAAGAACGGCCCAGCCTGATTAAGCCGTGGTCTATGCCGATGCGGGACATTTTAATCAATATCCCGTCGTGCCACACCGAGTCGAACGCCTTTTTGATATCGAGAAACACCACTGCAGTGGTTTCCCTCCTCTAGAAGCCACCCCTGATGGCTTCCGTTAGACCGTTTCGTCTAACGGAAGCCATGGAAATTCGTCGATAGCCCACCTCAGAAGCAGAACTGTTCATCAGGGAGGGAATCCAAATCCGACATTTCGTCGCGAAGACGAGATAATACAACCGCCTCAACCACCTTCGAAAGAGAGGAGAGAAGACTAATCGGGCGGTGATTCTGGGGAAATAGCTGGTCTTTCCCCGGTTTAGGGATTGTAATGACATTGGCGTACTTCCAGGTGTCCCATCCACCCAATGGTATAGTCTCAGTGTGGCGTTTGTCAACGTTAAGAGAGCCCGACCGGAAAAGAGTTTCATGGCTCGATTTGAAATGCCATCTGGACCCGGAGCGTTGTCGACCTTTAGGTTTTTGATTATGGCCGCTAACTCGGCAAAAAATGCTGGAGGTAGTGGCTGGCATTGTGGCGTCTCTAGTAAAAGAGAGTTGACTTTCCATGCGGATTCAGGTTCCTCATCGGAGGAATTCAGATACGGGGCTTCGCCACAAACCGTTTTAGTGGTTAGCATGGGTTTGGGCTTTATCGATATCGTTTATAACGAGCCCATGTGCCTCGTGCAATGGCAACTGGCGGGAGCCAGAAACCTGATAATGAAATAATGAATAATATTGAAGAAGTTTATTTTGATCTTAAACTTTATATTCATGCAGGAAGAACTTGTCAAGAACTTCAAATCAAAAATTAGGGCCTTTCAAAACACATCCCTGTGATATTGGCCATTGTTCTATTCAATATACTTCTAAAGATTTGGCACCTTAAAAACATCTGTTCATAAAATTTTCAATTAGAATAAGATCAATTTTCAGGAATTCTATACAACGTCTATATCAAAAGAAATTAATTACGAGATAATGTTTGTTTCAGATTTCAAAGAGATTAAAATATTGTTGATCTAAAATAATTTAAAACGACAAATCAAATTTAAGTCGAGAAGGCATGACAAATAGAAGAAATAATCATTCTTGATCAGAGGAAAATCCGCGAAAATTAGAAATGTGCTTTTTCAGAAATTTGTAATAACTATGGGAGATCCAGGTGTAATCGTTATAGAATTCTTTACTATTTTTGCTTGATTTAACACTATAGCACTATTTTAATTTTCCTGAATATCTTTGCATGTAATGGTAGTGAATGGAAGTATCTTTCATTGATTTTTCGACAAGATCTTCAAGCATTATTTTTATATGCTCCTCGAGTATGGAAGTACAGTAAGTAAGTAGGTAAGTAAGTAAGTAAGTTTGAGACATCCAGATTAAAATAAGATTTTCCATTATAAAATTGCAGAATAATTTGCACTTTTCTAGACCCTAAACATGTAAAAAAACAATGTTTGTAACAATAATAATTTATTGCAATGTCAAAGTTATAGTCCGCCAGGTGAAAATTATTCGGTTATTGAAAAGCATTAATAAATAAAGCGAGTACCTAATTTAAAAGAAAACTATTGATAATTGCTATAGAATTCTACAGCGATCGTGTGGAATTCGACACCCAAGATAGTAAAAATGTACAGGATATTCTATTTAAAAAGTTAAATTTTACAGATTTCAACATTCTTGCCAACTCTAATGCCAAATTTACAGGACGGAACCTGACATTTTCGGATTTTAAAATTTAAATCTCTGAAGTGCAATATAATAAAAGGGGATATGCTCACAGGCCGCTAACCTCATGCGTATTTAGTGACGAATACAGGTAAAACTAATAAAATTTAATTCACTGCATACTTCGAAAAAATATGTAGATAAATTCGAAATAAAATTCTCTCACACCTCCGAATGTTTCTTCGTATATTTATCATAGTACTTGTTGCTAATTGCTTTCATTTTAGACTAACTCAAAGATGCAATTAGTTTTTTTTTTTATTGTCATTAATATTTGATATTACAAACGAAGTAGAAAATGGAAAAGGAATTGCAATAGAATTATCGGTAGTTTGCCTACATAACACGATTAATAATGTTGATGTCTTAGCAAAAACCTCGTTGCGAAACTGATACAACGAACCTTCTTGGCTCATCACGGTAGAAAGTTTATGGAATCCACATGACCATAAAAATATTTCTATCATTAGATAACCTCACTTGTGTTAATCGAATTCTGTTTATGTTTATTACTAGTCAAGGCGTGCACACATGACAAATGTGTACGGATTCGTTTGGTGAACTGATATCGCGTTAATTTTTTAAATTATTCAGTTATCAATGAGCTAATTACGATAAATAAATTCTTTTGGAAGTTAAGCATATGTATACTTTGACACATACATGCATACGCACTGTATAACATACATACATTCATACATGAATGCAAAACTATACATACATACATACATAAATGCGCTGACTCCTGTTTATATCGTATTATGGTAATTTATTTTTCTAAGTTTTTTTTTTGCTTATGCATGCAAATGTGATAGGAACATTTATTGTATACATATGGTGTATCGCTGTAGGATATGCTAAAGAGCAGAAAATCCTGTTCTATTCTAAAGACTATTTTTAAAGATGAGGATCATTATCATATTAGTTAGACTAGTCTTATTGTAATTGAAATGAGAGGTTTTATCTTATTTTTCTTGGCTTGGTACGAAAAGTACGTATTTGCATGATAAAACATCGATTATGTTAATTTTCAGCGTGTCCAAAGTCTATTTATTATTATTCATTGGAGAGCATTTTTTTCTTACTTTTTTTCTTATTTTTTTTTTACTTAAAGATTGTTAGTGTAAAAACTTCGGGATTAAATTAGATTAGACCTATTTTCACCGCGTTCTCTTCAAAACTGCTCTGATTCTGTTTAATCTTAGGAAACACTCACTACTTTTCTGTGTATTTGTTTAGTCTATCATCATCTATTTAGTCTTTTATTTTAATGATCTTTCATTTTTTTTTATTGATAAGGCTTTTGTCAATTCATATCTTTGCTTCTTTAATTGCTATTTTTTGCTAGTATCAAATATTTGTAAAACAATATGTTAAATACACTAAAGGGCTAACGCTTATGCCTACATAACTAACTTGGCGACACCACCAGTTTCTCAGCGAGTTGATAAATTTTAATTGTCTAAACAGCTATAGAAAGATGTTTACTTAGTAAATTTAGCAGATTACTATTTGATGACCGTTGCTGTCATGCTATTTATACTGAATACGCATTATTGTTGGAATGAAATAAGAGAAGCGCCATCTTTACGAAAATGTCTATAATACATAAATTTAACGTATTTGCTATTACAAGGATAGAAAACTTTGCTATAGTAATGTTTATCTCAGAGCAGCTGTTTAGAACAACAAGACCAAATTTGGAAAAAGAGTAATTACATTAAATTAACTGCAATATTAGTTAGTCTAACACGTATTTGTTTAAGAACGTTCCTCTTACTAATTGAACAACACCTATGGCTGAAATTGGGTGTGTTAAATTAATAAAATAGATGTAAAAAAAATAAAAGTTTTTCTAGTTAGATTTAATATAACGTTGGTTAACTCATGGAGACATAAAACCTGTTTTATGCCCCCCACCGAAATAAAGTATGAATATTTGCGAAGATTAATCTTTCTCTAGAACACATAAAAAAGATATTCATCAAGATTTTGAACCTAAAGGGTCTGCACTTACTAGATAAACTTTAACTCTACAACAGGTTCTACAGTGGCCACAGCGGACGTGACGCACTCTTTCTCAAATACACTAATACAAATACTGATTTTATAGGTTATATATTGTAGTATTTAAATTATGACGCGGGCATTCTACTGTTTATTATGAGCAAAATTATTATGAGACACATATTCACGTTAACCTCATGGGATCATGAACCATCAGATCTGACGTTTCGCACTCAGTTACATGAAGCATCATCAAGGGTTTGTTGCTTGCCTGTATACTTTTTTGGTCTTCAAAAAGATTAACAATAATTTAAGGAAATCCTATCGAAATTATCAGTTAATATCACAGGCGACAATCGCGAAAAGTTGGGCTATTTTAACTTTGACTTATATAATTTAAACCGGATAAATATTTAAACACGCTCATAAACTCATTTCCAGAGAAAAAAAAAGATTAAATAAGGTGCGAAACGGCTATATCAACACACTGTGAGAAAGAAAGTTCTTCAGTCGACAATTTTTCAAATATAATTTTCTATGATATAACTACCAGAATGGTCAGCTTTCATCTGCGTGCCAGATCAGTACTAAGTTTCATATATGTGACATTAACGTTTAATACAAGTATATAATACAGTGTCGAGAAACAGCAAAATTATTTATTTATTTAACTATAAATATTATGTATAAGCCCCTTACCTTATTTAAGTAGCAGAAACGGTATAGTATTGCTGAAAAATTTATAGCATTAAGTGTTTCAAGATTTTTCTCACTAAACCGCGTTCTTCACGATGATATCTACAATACTATCTAACAATATCTACGGATGCAAACGTGCATAATTAAAATAATCTTTATAGGTAGATCAGATGCATCACCACCAATGTGTGGTCCGATTTGTGCCGGTACAATAACTGTTTATCGCACACTGTACAAACCATTTTGGTAACACCATAATACAAATCCTGGAATTCACCGATATAGTCTTCTATACATTATGAAACAATGGTCGTTTTCTGGGATTTTCTACATCCGACATTGCATTACATTTACAATGCGTAAAACGTTAACGGAGAATTGTACTACCTCGCACCAAGACTCGACTAACACTAATACTAGATACTAGACACATAAGTCGGAGGGAGTGATTTTACTGCGCGAGGCGAATACGGTCCATGTTAACGTTAAACCAAACAAACCCCAAATATTTGAGTCGATCAAAATACGTCCCAAAGAGTATGTTGATTTAACAACCGTAATGATTCAAGAAATATATAAGTGTCAAGTATTGCAATTGAATATCCTTAAATGTTTTCTCAAAGACTACTAAACTATTAAACTTTTATATAAACATTTTCTTAGCTTTATTTCAACATTAATAAATCTTACATTTAATTGTTTTTGCCTATTAATTGTTAATGTAATGGAATTAATATTAAATGATCTAAAAGATAACAGATGCAGCACGCATGGTTACATTAAACAGTTACTTTTCGTTAAAGTCACGGTATTTAAAATAACAAAATTAGAGTGTTAACAAAAATTTTAAAATTTGTTTGGTTGACGCTACATTGTATAATAGCATAAAAAGATGCGAAATAGAAATCGGAATGATAAATACATTATTTGTGTGAGTCATATACGATATGGTAAAGAAGCTAACCAGAACAATATTTAGAAGGCAATCGGCTGCTCCATGTCAAAACACAGTATGTGAAGAAATAATTATTCTGAGAAAAGTAAGTTTTAATGTTTTTCGTCAGCCTTAAAGCCGTATTTAATATATTTCCTATATATTTTTGACACTAATTATATTTCGTGTTCTGTTTTTTTTTTTTTGTGCATTAGAAATTGCTGCATTTTTATGTTTTGCTTGTGATTTAGCACATACTTGGTTTTGACATGGAATATGAAGACTTTATTTTAGTAATTACCAAGTATTTACAACACTACACTCCTAATATAAACACAATAATAGTAAAATTTAATCTTTATTAAACATGTTAATAATATTAAACACACTACTTTAATACCGCACAAACCACTACGAAATTATTAAACACAATTATTTTCTATGTGGTTGTTGTCATAATTTTCGACCAACCAGTGCAGCATCGCTTTCAACGAGATTATGTCAGAAATGGACTCTGTTTGTAAGCATTAAAGGCTCTAATACTCGAATAATTTCGTGTTTTTTACATTTTAATGGTCCGGGTTTTGGCAGCCCACTAATTTGAAAATTATTTTTTTTTAGTGAAAAATCTAAAAATGCATATTGTGGCTGATCAAAATTAATTTAGTTCTTTTATGCCTTTTTTAAAACGGACTTCAGCTAGGGCACTGAGCACAAACCCATTCAGAGGATTATCTACTATGAACTACATTTCTTTTTACAATTCTCTGAACATCGAGGCTTTATTGGATGTTTTCTTTGATCAGGAATAACTATTTCTTCTTTAGTTGAACATGGGTATTTTAAGTTTTCTTTTTGTCGTCTATTAATTGGAAGCAGTGAATTTTGAGCATCAACTAGAACCGTTTCTATTTCACTATGCATTTCCTTCTTCGAATTATAAAAAATGTGAAGAGTCGATTTATTACTACCATTACCATTATCTGCTTGAAAATCGAGATCGGTAATGCTGTCATCACTAAAGCGTGTAACACTTATATTATCTTCCTATCTAACATCGTCTGTCTCACTTATCGACGTTCTAAGAACAAAAGGTATCTATAAAGCCCTAACAATAAAGACTGAGAAAAAAATTTAGTACATGGTTGTAAAACTTAATTTTAAATGAATAACATTTACGTTTCTTTCCGGCACATGCTTACAATCAACTTTCCACGACTTGACATAATTAATTTAATAAATGTTTTCATTGTTAGCAAAAACTTACAGCAAATACCCATCGAACAAAACCAAAAAAATAACGCTTTACGCCGACATACAAACCGTTCAAACATTCCACATAATATCAAATTGCTCTAGTTATTAATATACCAAAACACAGTATCTGCACATACTGTGTTTTGGTAACATGCAAAACATATACTTTGTCTTGCGATAGGAAAATGAAAAAAGTTGTGTAGGTACTAGGTTCTGAACAAGGTAAACTGTCGAAAATGATAAATGTATTGCCAACTAAGACAGATCTAAAGCTGCGTCTTAACACAGTATATGCAATAGCGCATAAAACGCATTTTTAAAAAAAAATTGTTGGTTACTGTGTTTTGGCATGGAGCAACCGCAATTGACCGAAATATTTGTTTGTTGCTTTATTACTATGCAACTTTTTTAAAAGGTGTCATTTATAGTGATTCAAAGTTAATCTTTCTGCAAGTATTCCATACTAATACATAATTTTTCACCAAAGGTTCTGCTTCATAGCTTTCTCAGCAGTTATGTTACTTCACAGTAACTTTTCTTGCCGTTTTCCACAGTACTAAAATTATAACTGTATACATTTTCTCGAATTTTCAGCTTTGAACTGTTTAAGACAACTTAAAAATAATATTGTATCAATATTCACTTGTTTTCCGCAATCATCAAGGTATTCTACAGCTTATTGCGCGTCATATGACAGATAAAAGAGAAAATCTCGCCAAACAATTTTACTTGGCCGCTCAAATTTAAACAGCATTATAATTAAGTGCCCATGTAGATGCAGTACAACTTGTTTTTGTAATGTAAAAAGAAAACAGAATACCACTAGTTCACATAGTAATTATGCATACATGTTAGAGAAACTTTACTTAATATATTATGTTTTCCTGCCGTTTTACTACCGTAATAATTTTTATACATTTTTAAACGTCTTTATACGAAACATAATTTTGGAATCGTGAAATACAAACAACTGTTTTCCATCAACGTAAAATAATAGTAAGATATATAGCGTGGATACGAGAACATGTTAAACATACATGTAGACGCCTATCTAGATCCCTTAAACATAGACATCTATGTGAATACCTATTATTAAATATTCTGTTTTACAAACTATCTGCACAATAATTTTACTTTATGAAACTATAAACTTTAAGATTTAGGTGTAACACCATAAAATATTAAATTTTATTTAGCAATATATGCCCCGAGCTTCATTCTTTTCAAGAGTAATATCTACTTCGTATAAATGTTTTTCTCCGATTTTTAATAGATCCTAAAAATACTTATAACATGAACAATAGAATAAGGTTGCATTCTCACACAGCAAAAATAACAGAAGAAATTCTTTTAGATTTACTTTGCAATATTTTTCTTAAATTTATATTCGCTATCGATTCTTTGCAAGGGCATAAAATGAAATTTATTCATCCTGCTCCACAGACCCCAGTAACTGAAACACTTACTCCATTGTTTCCCGTGTGTTCCTGCGGAATAAATATCCGTGCAAAACAAGAATTTTTGCGGTATAATCTTGATCACCATCATTGTCGCTTTCAATACGTTGGTTTTCAACACAAATTGATTAATGGTTTCAGCTAATTTAGTGTGATGCTGTGAGGTAGCACACAGCCCGGTATAAAAAATATTTTTTTTTAAAGTTCAATACTCTACTCATATTTTTAAAATCCAATTTTAATCATCCCAGTGTCATCTATTTTATTAATCTTAACTCATAAATGTACCCTCTCTAATTTCTTACTACAAAAGCCTAGAGGACGCTCCAGCATTAACAAAATTACGAATAGGCAGAAATCTCCCGCTCATCTTTAGTATAACCAACGATGCTACAAAGTGTTGTTGTCCAGCGTCCTTTGGTCGAATATTCCATGTTAAAGTAATTAATTTAAGTGAAATTGTGCGCAGAAGACTCTTATTATTCAAGTATCAATGTTGCTGATTGACTTTGTAGAATAAAGAAAACATTTAAGGGAAAACAAATTAGATTTTGTTTTAAAATGTGGTTCGAAACAGTTAGCAGTGTAAAACAACGTACGTAGGAAAAGATTTATTTCAGGGAAGTAGTATTGTTTTCTTATATAGTAATAATTACGTTTTTAATTAGTAATTTCTAGTTTTGTAATATACCTAATATAAAAAATTATAATAAAATATAAATAAATACGTTGAATTTTAAATTTCAAAATTCTCACGGCTTTCTAAAATTTGTACCTAAGTGACAGGTTGAATGACAGGTAGATATCAGCATATGCAACATTTGATAGTGAAAATTACAAGTTATTCGGATTTGTGCCATAAGAATACATTCTAAGTAGTAAAATTCAAACTCTCAGCTTATAAAAAATATCCCGTCAGTTATCTTATGAAAATGGCGGACAGTTACAAAAATTTCTAACCTAAAAATTCGGTGAACATCGAATTAAAATTTCTTATAAATATATTGAAATTTAGATAAGAATTAAAATAATATGTTTATATTTAGGTTCATATGGGCGCAGAATACTATTGGAGGGAGAATATGACACAACACTTGTCAGATCTGAAATATATAATATGTTCTTTGGAACCGAAATCGATCCAAACTTTGATCTGTCAAATCCGTTATCATATGTAATATTCACATTCTAATATTTGATTTCGATGTTGAGGTCATCATCTTTACTTCCTGAACGGAAAATTATGAAGAAAAAGGCCCTTGGAGGACTTGAAGTGCAAAAGTGAAGAAGTGCAAAGGTCTTCGACATCTCTTGGAGATCGTATGTTTTATATCCTTCTTGTTATATCCTTTTATTTTATAAAATAGATAAAAGTAGAGCTAGAAACGATACATAACGATAATATAAATTCACTAAAGCACAACATTAGTTACTCATTTCACGTATAAACTTCTTAATACTGTTAACACCAAGACCATATTGTACCCGTTCAATTTTAATATCGCCACTCGAAATAATTTTTCCGCCAAGAACTTCCGACACGAAATACTTGAGTTTCTTTTTCCTCTTTAGCCCGAACTCGTACGACTTACGGTCTGCAAAAAGTATTGCAGCCTCAAGGGTTATTATGCTATTTACATACAATCCATTCAACAAGATTTTCGTTTAACCTTTTCGGGACGAGAAATGACTTAAAGCATCAGCTTTCAACTCGAGTATACAGCAAACGAAATATTTTAATTGGAGTCCTGCAGAGGATAGATACAATGGATAGGGAAGCGTATTGCGACGATGCCACATCTGTGGAACGTATGCGGTTGTGGGGTTGGAGTGCACAGTGGGCTGAAATCGTCAAATGTAGACTTCGGGAAAACTGTAGTGCATTCTACTGGTAGAAATGTCAGTTTTATGTCAAAACTTGTTTTTGTAAATTCAATATTTAAATAGTTATGGCGCAAAACTCTTGAAATATGAATTGTATATACCTCCTAAATTATATTTTAAGGAAATGTGAGCTTTTTGAGCTATAATTAATTTTCACCATTTTAGTGAAAAACTTCATAAATTTCTAAATACTGCTTGTATCAAAAAAATGTACAAGACATAAAATGATTGTTTTAAAGGGTAGAACATAAATACATAATCAGTTTTTTTTTTAAGACAAAAATATTTGATTGCTTAAGTTTCGGCCTAGAGCCAGCGGCATGCGATTTTAATTCCGATTGTTCACGCATCGCAATTAAAATATTTCGCTTGCTGTACATGAATTTTAATTTGAAAAGGAGTACGGGCCGACTTCGTTAAGGAATAAAATTCGATATATGGGCAATGCGGTCTATTTAATAAAAACTACTTTATATGACCTCAATATTTCGTCATTTATTTAATGACATCTTTAGGAGAAATTCTACAATAGTATAAAAGGATATGAAGCAATAGTAATGAAAATATGAAGATAATACTTACAAATCTAAATATAATAATATAATTAAAAGCTTTTGGAATTTAGAATGGTTAAAAGTCAAAAAATTCACTACTGAATTGGAAAATAATCGTTATGTACCTTTTCTTGATACTAAAGTTATAAGATCAGACAATAACTTTATTATATTAGATTGGTATCAAAAATCTACATCTTCTGGTGGATTTATTAACTTTTATTCAAATCATCCTATAAATCAGAAATATAATACTGTTATCGCTATGAAAAACAGAATTACACAGATTAGCGACATAAGATTTCTTAACGATAATTTAAAAAAGTTATTTAGTTTTTTTCCAATAAGGGCTACCCTAAAAATATTCTTTCCAAATTAATATTTTCTCGAAATTCCTTGCATGAACAAATAAATACTGATACAACTACCACTTTCAAATATTACACATTACCTTTCGTAAAAGGTTTAACTAATAATATAATTAAATATTTTAAAGATTTTAAAAATATCAAAATTGCAAAATACAATGTAACAACCATAAAAACAACCTTTACGAAAACTAAAGACAAGATACCAATTTTGGACCAAAGTGCTGTGGTATATATTATTCCTTGTCGTGATTATCAAGGTCGTAACATTGGTGAAACTTCGCAAATGTTAAAAAATAGAATAACTCAGCATAAAAGTGATAGTCGTGTAGGTAAACGTTCATGTGTTGTCTTTAAATTTTAAAATTTAGACCACAATTTTAACTATGATAACACTAAAATTTTTGACATTGAAAATAATTTCAAAAAGCGGTTATTTCATTTTAAAACAGACACAAATCAACGTAACATTTTACATAATATCTAGTAAGAATACCTTATTGACAAAAATGTTTTTCTGCCTTTTTACAATTTTAAATTCCAAAAATTTTTAATTATATTATTAAATTTGTAAGTATTATTTTTATATTTTCATTACTATTGCTTCACATCCTTTTATAATATTGTAGAATCCCTCCTGAAAAAGTCATTAAATAAATGACGAAATATTGAAATCATATAAAGTACTTTCTATTAAATAGACCGCATTGCCCATATATCGAATTTTATTCCTTATGTATTCTAATATAGACTACGTTTACACGAGCATTTAACATTAGATTTGTATAAAACGTTTTTCCTTAAAGAATAGTAAAACATCGTGTAAACAGCAAATTACACTAGTTTTAATAAAAACACTTTAGTAAATCAAACTATGTTAGCAATAGCCTTATCGTAGTAACATTCGACGTAAAATTCCGTGTAAACAGTTTAAAGCATTTTATTTCGCTATTACCAACATGAGCCAAAATAAAACATGAAATTTATATATAATTGGGCATACCGACATTGGTATAGGTTATGTAATGTGAAGGAAACAAGATTTTACGTATAAACCGATGCAAACCTAACATACACACAAACAGTACTTCTGTCAATTACTGTTTCGTGAAAATATTTTTTTTATTTTAAAAACACCGCATTTTATAAGTAATTTCATCGAGTTCGGCACCATTCAGTGAACCCCATGCATTATAACAAATCTTGTTAAGATATTTTTTTGATTTGATGCAGTGTTTTAAGGTCGTTTTACACCTAGCTATAAATTGCAAACTAAATAGCTAGGTGTAAAACGGCCCTTAGAGATATTCCGTTGTCTCAAGATAAAAAACTCACAGAAAATTGTTATTTTCTATTTCTACGAAAGTTGGACATTATGCTATGTATAAACACTGATCATTTGAAGACCTACAGCGATCGAAACTTCATCGATTGAAAAGGGCTTGTATTACTAACCCCATCTGCTGCCACAAACTCCGCAACACTGGACTCCCGATAAAAAGTCGCAGATTTGGTTGTAGTACAGTTTCAATAATTATACGCAGATGCCAGAAACTAGGTTAAAAGGATAATAGATCACAAGTTTATTATAGTTATATATTATAGTTTATATTTTACAAATAGAAGGCGTGATATGAAATTAAACCAAATATGAAAAAGCAGAATTTACGGTAGCAATATAATAACAAACATAAATAACTAATAGAATTGTAGAAAAATGCATGAAATAAATTCAAGATTGGAGCAATGTGACCTGGCGCACAATACCGCATCGTAATTATCACTTAAATGCTCCAGTTTTATATACGATTTCTATAATTAAACGTATTTAATTGTGACAACCTCACGTAAATAACATTTAAATGATACTTGATGTCGCTAATTTATACTTAACTGCAAATAACTATTTGTAGTAGGCCATACAAGTCATAATATTAGAATTACACATCACCTTGAGAGTTTCATAATTAGTCATAATTTAAGTTTTTTATATATTTTTTTTTAGTTTTTCAACAATCAATGATTCTACTTCGATAACTATATAAACATAATAATGAAATATTCGACGCTTGCTTAACTGGGTTTTTTTTTGCATACACATACATATATGTAGGTAAAGTACCGCAAATAAATTGCGAAATAACGTGTCGCACATCTATTTATTATATTCTTTCTGCGAGTACAACCACATACGAGGTGCAAGTTTGATCAGCCGATAGTGACACAAATTTAATGCAGTCGAGTACGATACAGTTGGAGCACAGTAATAAAAAAGTTAGATAAATATTTTTTAAACATAAAAATACTTCAATATTTATTTTTTAGTGTAAACAGTATTGCTGAAAATAAAGAAATATGCTAAAAGGTCCGTTGATTTCAAGTATATAATAATAAATAGAAATCCAAGTCAATTTTTGCAGAAAGCATCTTAATATTTAATCATACCCACGATTAAATATTAAAAAACCTCCTTTTCCTGGTTTTATATTGGAGAATTCACAATTCGTTCAAACTGAAGTGGCATCGTTTCCTTTCTATACCCAGAAAAAAAGCACACAAACAGTTATTAACACACTTACTAATCATGTTATCGTGCCCTGCGCTGTACGCCAAAATGTAATGGGTCGTCAATTTACTTATGAATATTATATTTTTGTTGGGCGCCGTAAGATTGGTAAACAATAATATCTATTAATTAATTGAAATAAATAAATAAAAAAAACTAGCATGAGAATCTTTTATCGATCAAAACAACCGCTCCCAGAAGGTCGTGCGGTTGTATGAATATTTAAAGACCCTGTATTATTTAGTAATAACAAAATAAAATAATAAAAAAAAATTATTTCACCTTTACAATATTTTATTTGAAAACAACGAAGGCAGAACAATATAGAAATAAAAACATTACGCATAAGTAACGATTATTTGGTGATAAATTAATGAACGGGTCCTTTTGAAATGTTACCGACTGATTGAAATTATTAAATTTAATAACATGCAAATAAAATTATGATTTTCTAATTTATAAACTAATAAACAAACAAAATGGGCGGGAACACTTGCGATTTTGGCGGTTCTTCGGCTCTGGGTGTGGTCTATGCGTGGTGGTATGGTTTTCAGCACACACAGCGGTATTGCCTGGTAATTGCTTCGATGTGACTACGTCGTTCTCTTTTCTAGAAGCTGTATTCACAATAAGGCTGATAATACGCAATCTAATACAATTGCAAGGCTACGCCCCCAGGAGATTTATTCGTTGACACAAGAGGTACTCAGGAATTATGGGGCTACTATTAGCTCGGTACGCGATGGACTTTGAATAATATATGTAAGTGTGTTGTGCCTAGCACTTAATTGAGCGTCCTTCTACAACCGCTCTCCAGCCGAACGGCACGTCCACTCGCTTTGGACGCTGCTGACGACTTCTTCTGTGCGCTTGCGTACCTACGCTCTCCCACGTGCTTCCCTTGGCTGTCCGCTAATCTGGGAGGTTGCGTGACCGTGGCAAACTTCTTTGTTTGTCGCTTCCTTCCTTGACGCCGTTTATGTCACCGCACGCACGCACACACACACACACACATGGCTTAAATAGAACTAAAAATACGTTACAAAATGCAAATACTATGCACAATATCAAACCATGAATGTGCTTGATACACGTCACCAAAGAATAAAATATATGTTTATATACTTAGTACTTAACAAAATACAATAATTTTTTGAAAGCTTAAAATATAGGAACACTATGCATATTTGAAAAGCAAATCAAGCTTAGCAAAGGGTGCTTTATATACAGGCTGGTCCACTAAAATAATGATTCAAAAGTATTTTGTCATACATACCCCGTAAACGTAACAGTGAAGGGCTCTGAACAGGATGTCTCGCAGTAAAAATAGCCAAACTTAAGGTAGCGATATTACAAACTGATTGCACATGTGTCACGGCAAAACTGTTGTATGTTAAAACCAAATATCTTATTTTATTTGGACAAGTAAAGTCTTAACTTACAATAATTAGTTCATTTAGAATAAATAGTTCACCAATTTCGTTGTAGCAAAATTTAATAATAGCAATATTATTTTAACATTTGGTAGATGAACGAAATATTGTAGCAAATATTTTAGCTGAGAAATCGTGTGTTATTTACCCTAAATAGTTAGAACACCTGTGCCATATTTAAGTACATTTTTTATCTAGGGGAACCGAATATTCACTTGTCAGCACTATTCTTTTGTCTCAGTGTTGTAATTGTGCCTTATCAGCTAAAAGTACTCGTCTTGTATATACTATAGTAACAGCATTTTTTTTTTTTCCTATGAGTGATAGGCCTAAGTACAGGAAAACATATGTACATATCAAGTGAAATTAAGAATAAATGCAACTAAAAAAATACTTTAAAAATTAAAAACAACTAAATATAAATCTAATAAGGAAAATGAGGATTGCATAAGCAAAGAAAACTAGGGAAATTTTCTTCGATTGTCCCTTGCTATTCCTTGATTTTTTTTAAGTACATAATTGTGAACGATTCTTTGCACTGTTCCGCAAAACACTCCCATTAATTTCTATGCTCTAACAATTGTCTCTGTTTTAGTCCCATAATTCTCACTCTTCAAATTATTGTATACATTCAGGATTATCTGCTATGTTTCAGTGTTCCAATGATTTCTTGCACTATCAACATGGTTTTCTATCGCATCAATACTTTCACTTACCGAAATATATACTACCGGCGAATACATCGTTTCTTGAATGTTCATCGGCAGCCTACGGTGTTTGCATATAGAATTTGCGACAACTGTCTTTCAACTATATTTTCTTATTTATTACCTTCCCAACAGTCCTATACAAATTAATTAATTAAGCAAAAGAGGCGTTGATATTTAAAATACCTTAACATAACATTATTTAGTCCAAGTACATATGATCTGTTAAACTTTAATTGATTACTTTAGAATAATGAGATTTAAATTGCGATTTATAATAGTTCGCAAGCTTCCCTTATTAGTAGTTTTCGAAGGAAATGTTTTAAATTGTTTTCTAGTAAAAGTATTTATTGCATAAACTCGCAATAAAAAGCTTATCTGTACAATTTTACTTGCTTACATATTTATTATATTTCTGCCTCCTGCATTCACATTTTCATTTAATAATTCATAAAATATCATAATATGTGCCTCATAGGATTATTTTCAATAACAGATTAAGCGTTAAGTTTTTTTAAGTTAATTCCATTCAATTATTTGTCTAGCGTTTGCTAGTTACATTTAATGCTTATTCTATTAGATTTTGTCGGTGAATTGTGCGTTTGCGTTGTACGTTTTTGAGTGAGGGTTTTCGTAAGAAAAACAGTTGTAGAATTTTGTCAGGCAGTTGCTTGTTCGACTATTAACGTGAGTAGACGTATTTTTGTAAATCATTCTTGCCATTTTGTAATTCATTCGATATTGAGATTTGATTTCTGTTAAACATATAGCCGATCAAGGAATTCTTGTCGTAATAGTTGTTAGTATATTGAAGTGTACACATTATAGATATAAGATCAATTATTATTTTTGTTCGGAAAGATTTAATTTTTCCGTTATTAAATTTGTCTGATTCATTGAAGCATTGTTCTTGCTTTTAGTTATTTTTAGTAATTTTCTAGAAATTGTGCACCCTCAGTTTATTTTGTTTGAAACCACGTGGATTGGATTTGAAATTGTTAGATTGTGGATAATCTTCCTGAACAAACTAATCTTTTGCTTTGCATAGGAAATAACATTGTCCTATTGTAATTTAGAATCAAGTGTAGTTTTTATTTTAAGCCAAAACCTTCAGTTCACGGTATTTTTCTGCACTATCTGTAATTAAACCCATTTTGAAAAATAAATTTGTTTGTTAATTAACGTCGTTGGGTTAAAAATTCTGTTCTCTTATTTTTATTTTTAAACATTTTCAATTTTTCGGGTTTTTAAGAAAGTCAGATTTCATTCACTCACTTTTTACTTTTCGTGGTTAGATTCTAGTTCTAATTCGCGAGAGTAACTCTGAGGTTAATAGTTCTTTTGCGTTCTTTAAGATTTTTTTCGTTGAGCTAGCTAATTTTATTTCTCTTTTTCATTTTAAAATTCATTTTGCATTTTCAAGTCAATCAGTATGTATCAGTATGTTGTACATAGGTATACAGCAGAAGCCACATCTACTACGAACAGCAGCATACGCTTCATACACATAACGTTGTATATAACTGTTCGTATTTAGGATGGCGCGTGCGGTAGATATATGTGTAGAGTGGTCGGACGTGTCTAGTTACACGAGCAGTACTCATCTTGCGCTATGCAGAACGTTTAGCCATAGTATATCCACGGTACAAATAATACGGTATGCTTACGCGCATATGGAAGTTACGTCACATAGGAGCATAAATGGCGCCACATATATAATTATTATTATATTAAAATTAAGTTTAAAAGATGCGGACGGAGTTACGGAACATATTTTAAAAGCGTTAAGGTGTTTTCACGATTAAATTTTCTAGAAAAACCACGAAAACACTTTGTAAACACATACGAAATTCGCTACAATTGTAGAAATAAACACGAGCGCTACTAGATGGCGACAAGATAGATAAAATAAATTTCAATTTAAAACGGCTTTTTTAAAGCAAAGCTGCATTTGAATTACATTAATTGGTAGTTGTGAATAATTTGGATTTTAACATTTTGCTATTTACCATACATGTATTTTATTGTTTTCGATACACTCCTTAATGACGTCATCTGACCGGCCTTGACGAATTTGAAATTCAAAACGAGCATACCGTATTATTTGTACCGTGAGTATATCTTCAAAACCACTACCTCTGATTCGTGTGGGTAGTATCTAGTATCAGTGTTAGTCGAGTCTTGATGCGAAATATTACAATCCTCCGTTGACGTTTTATGCATTGTAAATATAATACAATGTCGAGCGTAGAAAATCCCAGCAAACGACCATTGTTTCATAATGTAGAAAACTATATCGGTGAATTCCAAGATTCCAGGATACACTATAGTGGTGCCAAAATAGTTCGTACAGTGTGCGATAAACAGTTATTGTGCTGGCACAAATCGGACTATACATTGGTGATGATGCATCTCATCCGTTATCTACCTATAAAGATTATTTTAATTATGCCTATTATATCCGTAGATGTTAACGGTCTTTTTTTTTTCAAAATAAAAGCATGTTTTGTCACCGCGAAAAAGGCGGTTTAATGAGAAAAATCTTGAAACACTTAATGCTACAAACTTATTAGCAATGCTATACCATTTCTGCTATTTAAATAAGGTAATGGGCTTATATATAATATTTATAGTTAAATAAATAAATAATTTTGCTCTTTCTCGACACTGTACTGTATACTTGTGTTAAATGTTAATGTCACATATATGAAACTCAGTACTGTCCTGGCGCGCAGACGAAAGTTGACCACTCTATATATGTATACCCAGACATCTGATCACGCGTAGAGAGCGAATCTTTGTCGCCATTTCTACGAAAGAAGAGAATAAGTGAAAGTTGCTAATATTCAGTTACACCTCATCTCTCCTTGGGTTTTCCATGTTTTTATTTAAATGCGCTCCGGTTAATAGGTTACCGTTTATTTCACATCTGTGGCTCTGTAGTTTATGCATTAAAGATAGAGTTGGAGAATTACACTTGTAGTATTTAATTTATTCAAAAGTGTTTGGAATTAAATGAAGTTTAACTTATCTTAATGTTAGAGTATAAAATATCCACATCATGGTGAGTGAAAGTGCAGGGATATATGTATTTATAAAAATTAATTTTAATAAAATATTATGAAAAGCTAAATGATTCATCCTAAACCACGTGAACCACCTAAAGGTACTACACTTTATTTATGAAAACTAAATTATTACAAATCATCCCAACCCCGTGCTCCACCCAAAAAAAAGCACTACACGAGGCTACCTATTTTAAGTGCTATATGGGTTCCATAACAATTGAAATGATCCTACTCTAACTAAATCATTTCCCTATGATTCTTAATAACAAAAATATAATACAGTAGCCTCGCGACCATATGAATACTACTTTTGAGAAATGATAAAATATGTGAAATGTGATTAGTTCACATAATCGCGAGTCTACTGTAAATCAGTCAGCTATCAGTTATTATTAAATACGCCCATGGAACGGCTTTCGTTATCTCCCAGCATTCGCCAAGGACACTGATTGTATATAATATACTTATATAAAATCAATGGCCACGGAGTAAGGGAAAACCATGGCAAAAACCTTACTCTGGGAGGATCTGGGAAGAAGTCCCAGACCTTATTACTTATTATTATCCTTCTGAGAGCCGAAGAAGCAGCCTCCGCGTCTCCTCAAATTCCGACAGCCTTCAGCCATTCAGAAGTTGAAACAAGAAAGATGATGACCTAAAAAACAAACAAAACAACAGCAGTACCTATTCTAATACTTAATAATAACTTAATCCTAATTATTCTAACCAGAGTAATTAAATAAAGATTTATATTTTACATTTTTAGTTTAAGACCAATTCCGACCACTAAAAAGCATAAAATATTCATTTATAAGCGTGCTACCCTACTAACTAATTATTCTAATCAGAGTAATTAGTTAGTAGGAGAAAGCTGACTTCGAATCAAGACAGTAAGTATCCCTTTGCTGACACATAATGGAAAAATATGTAAGTATTAAGGTAAGGAACCTGTCATGAAATAACTTAGATTCTGAGATAATTCAGTAACGTTGTCAAGCTGAACAGTTTTTACCAGTACTGCGGAAAGGCAGACTAATGATACTAAGCAAATATCCTAGGTATAAATACAAAAAATATATAACTAGAGAATAATAATAGAATTGAAATTTGCGTAGGCTTTCACGGCCGGTGAAACCCGCAAGAAGCTGTTAGTTATAGAATTGAAATTTATAATTTTAAATTTATAAAATCAGGTAATTTGAAACAGTAAAAGCCCAGTGGTCGTTTATGTATTAATTACTAGCTAATTATCATCAGTTACTATAATAACTATGTAGTACCAATTATTGCCACACTCTTTTAGAGCGCTACCAATTTACTTAATAATTTCTGTTTGTATTTGAAAAAAATCTGCTGCAATTAATATATAATTTAATATTTCAATACTATGCAAATTCAAGATTTCATTCACATAACGATTTAATTATTATTATTTATTCATTCAAATTTTCCTCTAATAATTGCTTCAATATAACGCTATTAAACTTGTTTGTGCTTCTAATATAATTAGATAAACGCAGTGTCCTAATTGAATATATCATCAAGTAACTACCTATTTATTTCTTAGCATTTTTTATAACCTATAGCATCTCCTCCAATTGATATACAAATGCCCTTTTTTTCATATTAAAAAATAATACTGCTAGTTGCAATAATAATTCATGGCGTTAAAGTAAACTGTACCTATCATGTTCGCAAATAATCAACCGTATAATTAAATGAACGTTTGTAGATCAAAGTATAACAAAATACAATCCAAATGGAGTATGCTGCATAAATTGTTAAAAATGCGAATACGTTTCAGCAATATTTGTAATTATCGCTATAGCTGCAGTAAGGTGCACTACGTCGAAAGAATTTCCAGTGTCAGCATGTTCTAGTTACAAAAATAGAAAAAATACTCCCACCTCTCACATTAGGTTATAGGAATTACAAAAGGAACTAATTAAGAAAATGTCAACCATAAAGGAAAGTACAATGGAAATTTTAAATGATAACGTTAATTGTTTCTATTTTTTTTTTTTCATTTACTTTATATTAATGTAATTTTTACTTTCTGAGTTATCCATGACGACTATTTCAGAATTAAATCCAGGTATGGCAAGTATCTTGGAATAGAGGAAGTATTTTGTGGGTTGTGATGGATATTTATGGCACGCTTTTAAAGACCAGTTGTTACGAGTAGCTTACGGTGCTGTAATTTAATTAGATGTAGCGTTCTGTAGGGTATTTTTTTCGATAGATTTTGTACTTCCTATCTCAAGGTTTACGGCAGAAGCCGCCAAATTTTTGGCACCAAATGGAGCACTACTTGTTTTTATGGAACTGACATATGGTCAGTTTGTTCCCGACTTCTCTGGGGCTGTTATCGCATCTAAGAATGCTACATTTACAACCAGGTGAAAGTAATTACAAACTTCAATCTTTCCCCGCCAAATTTATAGGTTCTTGTCGTAATTTTTGCTTTGTATGTTGAAAAAAAAGTCCCCCGTGAATGTTTTACAGTTTGCAGCAGCTCTTTCAATCACTCTTCGCTGGTTGCAACCAATGTTGTGTCGACGACAACATAATGAAAATATATATTACTAGATTAGCGTTTTCTTCTCCTTCGTTTTCTCTCTTTCTATCCATTTTTCTTTTTTAGCCGCATTTGTGAAAATCGTAGTTTTTCAACGCGTTTTAACGCTGTTGATCTTGCCATAGGACATGGATTTGTTTGTTGTGAAGAAAAGCAAACGCGAGAGAAGTTATTATATTAGGAAATTGATTTACTGAAGGGAAAGGATTTTATGTGGAAGCTCCTAGCCTCTGGCAGCTTCTCCTAATGCAAACTTAAGCGTAGATTGTAGTCGATAGGTATCGAGGAAAAATATAGCAATGTAAAACGAAAGAGCAGAAAAAGTTGTAATTTCGAAAAATATTATTATCGAATGATGATATACTATATTTCCGAAAATCTAACTCCATATTTTCAGACATTATTATTCGATTTGAATCTACAACAATCGTCTACTGTATCTCCGTAATCTCCATCATTATGAAATTGCTTGTTCATAAAATAGAAACAATATATTTAATTCGTTTCGATCATTTTTAATTATAATATTAATTAATTAAATTAATATAATTATATATACACCAAATTACCGACAGAGTACTGAAATAAAGATATCTAACTAATCAATATATTTATCATGGTGATTCTACAATGTGCATTTTAATTTTGCTGTGGCAGATAATTTGTGTTCATAGTGCAACAAACTCTTTTATCCCAAAACGTCGCTCGGCTAAAATTAGAGTAGAGTTGCAAAATTGGCGCTCTCTGATGTAATGTGATGTGTACATGGCCACGAATTGTGTAGATAATCAAAAACACGAAATTATTTCCTCTCTTCCAGTTTTGCATTAAAAATTTTAAAACAGCTGTCTAAAATAGAACTCACAGAAGCTTTAATTTAGAAAATACAATTAATAGACATTACCAGCAAACATTTTCTCAAAAGACATTGCTGGAAAAAGTTTCTGAAAGGAAAATTTTTGAAATTGCTCTGCACCATGGGGACGATATTTCAGTAACGGTCTTGAATATGAAATGGTACACTTTTCAGTGCCCTGCGTTGTACGCCAAAATGTAAACGATCGTTAATTTACTTATAAATATTATATTTTTTGTAGGGCGCAGTAATTAATTGAAATAAATAAAAAAAATAACATGAGAATCTTTTATCAATCAAAATAACCTCTCCCAGGTCGTGGGATTATGAGTATTTAAATTATAGTACGACCCTGTATTCTAAATAAAATAAAATAATAAAATAATAAAGAAATTGATCTCACCTTTATAATATTTTATTTAAAAACAACGAAAGCAAAAACAATATATAAATAAAAACATTACACATAAGAACGATTATTTGGTGGTAAAGAAACAATGAATAGGGCCTCCTTATATATTACTGACTGAATTGAAATTATTAAATTTAAATAAGATGCAAATAAAATAAACTAATAAACAAATAAAATAGGGGTAACACTTGCGATTTTGGCGGTTCTTCGGCTCTGGGTGTGGTCTTGGAATGGTCAGTATGATTTTCGGCACACACGGCGATCTCGTCTGGAAATTGCTTCGATGTGACTACGTCGTTCTATTCTCTAGAAGCTGTATTCACAATACGGCTCATAATACGCAATCTAATACAATTGCAAGGCTACGCCCCCAGGAGATTTATTCGTTGACACAAGAGGTACTCAGAAATTATGGGGGCTCGGTACGCGATGCACTTTGAATAATATATGTAACTGTGTTGTGGCCAGCACTTAATTGGGGGTCCTTCTACAACCGTTCTCCAGCCAAACGGCACGTCCACTCGCTTTGGACGCTGCTGACGACTTGTTTTGTGCGCTTGCGTACCTACGCTCTCGCACGTGCTTCCCTCGGCTGTCCGCTAATCAATACTTACTGCATAAATATAATAATAAAATGTTATATACCTGTTCCATATTCGATACATACGTAGAGGATTCATAAATTTGGCAATTTGTAAAAGACAAAATCTCAAATATATTAAATTTAGGCTTTCCTGTTTCAACCCAGCTTAATAAATAAGACTGTAATAGAGCATAACAAATTTTACATCGAAACAACAAGGAGAACAACCATTCAATTGGAGAAGGAATTCAACAACATTATAATGTGTTTATTATTCAACAGTTACAAGAAATTATTATAGGGCAAAGTACAGTGAAAATATACATTTTCTACATAAAACAAAAATGGAATCAAAAAAAACCTACAATTATAATAAAGATTTGCACATCGAGTGGATGGATGACAACGAAGGGAGATGATTGTAGGGGATTTATTCGAGAAAAAGGTACGGAAAAAGTAGGTGAGTACAGCAGCAGTAGCCTGAACAATTATCCGTATAAATCGCGCGCATTGGAATCCCCGTTGCTGGATTACGGGTCCATGCCTTGCTGTTGCAATAGTATAGCATAAACAAATTCCTGCCCAGGATACATTCTACTATTCTTAAAGGGGATACATTTTAAACATCGTATCTGGATCTTCCCGATATTGAGCTGGAGGTATATATAATGGGACGACCATATTTGCAATACATAATCAAGCTTACAAATGACTCATGACAGTCATAACAAATGAGTAAAGGAGAAATTTAAAAACACGTACGCTTTCGAAGTGTTTGCAGATACGGATAACAAAACCCAGCATTTTAGAAGCAGACGAGCAGATATCGATTATATAAGCACAAAAGCTGCAGTGGAAATACCCAAGAAACGCCAAGGTCCTTTACTTTATCCAACTTCGGTAAAAAATTATCATTTATGGCATTTTTAGAGTAAAATAGACGGTAGCAACATTTTTTTATATATTTAATTTCAATTTATATGTATTACACCAATTGTATATGAACTTTAAATTATCTTGTAGCAAATTGACATCAGTAAGAGATTTTTTGATCCAAATATTTTTAAATCATCATTATAAGCCAAAGCAAGCCATGAAAGGGATGCAAGAAGGTCATTAATGAAAATTACAAAGAATAGTGGTCCCAAATTCGAACCCTGCGAAACTCCAGAGAGGTGAATAGAAATTATGAGACTAAAAACTATTGTAGAACACGTAGTTGCATATACCATTCAAATAAAATTGTAATAAATTTACCAAAACTGGGCTAGTGTCGAAAGAAGAAAGTTTATGCAGTAAAATACCATAATCTACATAGTCATAAGCACCACTAAAATCAGTGTATATCACATCTATTTTGACCCTGCATATCCAGCCCCTGACAAATATACTGCGTTATACCGACCAGATTAGTTGTTGTAGATCTTTCTCAAATAAAGTGATTGTTAGAAATATGTGGTGTAGTGTGACGATAAATGCGAGAGAAATGATATTTTCATTAACCCTAGCAAAATTTAAAATAATGGATGTGGGCCTGTAATTTTCGATGAAGTTTTTAGGACCTTTTTTTTATATAGGACTGATTCTTTTGTGTTTCCATAACATCAGAAATTCAGACTTTTTAATAGATAAATTCGTTAAAAGTATGGGAGGCTTGGGTAACCCAGATTTAGGTCCACTAATCAAAAAAGAGGACACTAAGTCAGCAATATCCGTATCCGCAAAGTTTAGGCATAATCGCCAATCATGTGTTTCCTCAATGGAAGTCAAAGTGAATATGTGGTGGCAAAGCGGTGAGCAAAATTA
Organism: Protaetia brevitarsis; assembly: GCA_004143645.1. Taxonomy (NCBI): domain Eukaryota; kingdom Metazoa; phylum Arthropoda; class Insecta; order Coleoptera; family Scarabaeidae; genus Protaetia; species Protaetia brevitarsis. The sequence goes on from RXPK01000255.1 coordinate 638,276, forward strand.
TTGACAATACTTTGTCGATCACTTATTTCCAAACCGATATAATGGAAAGTATCAGGTATTTTGAAGGTTTCTTGTTTACTACGAACAAACCTAAAAATTTCTTTAAGACACGATTGTATAGAAGATTCAATTATTCTTATTATTCTCCATATACTGCTTGTTGTTTTTTTTATGTTGTTATGTTCCACAGGCTATAGTCTTATTTTTTAACATGGCTGTAAAGATGACATGTAAGCCTAACTGAAATCTATTTGAGATTGAGTACCATTTGTTTTGCCTTTTATCGTAGAAGATCACTTTGACTTATAACAAGACATTTTAATTGAAAGGAGCCACCTCAAATAATTCTTTCGCCGCTATAATTTATATAAAATTCCGAAACCTGTCAATTGTTATATCAAGGTGGACAACTTTCAATGACGGGCCTGACAATTTAAAATCATTCCATTCATCCTTAAAATTTGAATAGAGAAGAGGGGTCTTGTGACCACTGATTAACAAAAGGTCTTTTAATTCTCTCTACGACAACATGTCATTTTATTCTAATCGTGTTTTATTACACAAGTTGAAAATTTTGTACTTTTTGCTTACTGATTTAAAAAAATGACTTTTTGATACATGTTTCCATAACGAAAATTAAAAGACCTTTTGTATAACCGGTCACAAGAACCCCTATTCAAATTTTAAGGGTGGTGTCTGCTACGCTTCTAGGAGTGATTTTAAATCGTCAATTCCGGCATTAAAAGTTTCGCATAAATTTTATATAAACCACAGCAGGTAAACAGTTATTTGAGGTGGCTCGCTTCAATTGAAATGCCTGTACATATAAACCGGAACATTTCAAATATGTATTATTGAACAAGCTTTTCCATTTCTCTCAACCTACATATATTTTTTTTTATTTTGGAAACGCTAATTCTAACAGCCTAAATTAATATTTATAACTATAAACGCACTGTAGAAAATACAGCTGTTTTATGACTGGTTATAATGTTGAACCGATATAAGCAACATTATATAAACATTTAACAACCACGAATTGTAAACAAAGACCAACCTCGATTAATTGATTAACGACTTGAGAATCTCACTTCACATAAGAGAATATGAACACTACCAATTCCTCTAGGCGAACACGTGATCCGAACGGAGAAATCTGTTGTAGTGGGAGAATATGAATCGTAGGGAACGTTTAAAAATATAATTTTGCAAGTGATTGAGCTAGTCCGCGCGCGACTAAGACTTTAATTTGTACGTGCAGTGTTGCAAATGTCTTGCTCGACGGAAAAAATACGTACACGTACATTTTAAACGGACATTATTAGATTTATATGATGGACACTTGCAACGCGCGATTAGCACAACAGATTGTCACGAAAATGCCTTCGGTGACGGTTTCCGAGTTAAACAATAATTCCGAACATGTGCTGGACGGTATCTATCGACCCAGGAGCGAATCCAGAGCGTCCACCATCTCCACCGGTTCCTCCAGCAATGAGACGAGCGAAGAGATGGAATTACCCGAAGTATCCCAAGAACTTGAAGCGGATGATTCTAACGAGGTGAACGAAATAATTAAACAGATAGTTGGGATAGTTATATAGAACTTCTGTGTTCTGTACAGCGCTATAATAGCAGTTCACAAAATCAAATATGCATTGAAGCCTAACATTACATGATAAGATTTCGCTACTCCTGACAAGTCAGTTATCTGATTAACCTTGATGATGTTATGCAGCGTTTGTTGTTAAAAAAATGCAATTTGCGGCAATCTATAAATGAATTTAACATTAATTTAATTGAAAAATCAACGACTTTCAATCAAGATTAACCAAACCCTCTTTTTTTAGTAGTCTAGAAACAACATTTAAGTTAAAGATAAACAAACATTGCTTAAAATTAAAAATATACATGTACAGTGGTTGTAAAATAAATATCATAAATGGAAAACCTTTGATTTCTGCTTCGCATTTTACAAGTTATTCCTACTTACCAAGAAATCAGATTACCGGTCTTTAAATGTGTTTGGTTTCGCTGAATACCGAAATTTCGAAATTCGCAAAATCATTTAGTAGCATCAAACCAAAATTCTTTTAAACTTCTCTTATTCAAAACTTGCAGGATTTATCAGTAATCAGAAAATATATTTATTTACTTTCTAAGTGAGGTAATCGATTTTAAATTTCTGGTAGAGAATTATAAATTATGAATAAATGTAAATATATCAAGTAAAACACAATAAATTTGAATGTTAGGATTTGTCCACAAACAAAATTACTCTCTTTGACATCGCCTCAAGTGTTTTAAATCGAATTTGCAATACCACGGTGTACAGAGAGAAAAATAGTAAAAGAAGGGTTTATAATAGTACATAATATTATGATTATAATAGAATAATTAATATGATCTATTGCATTTCTAATATGTGGTAATATCTATTTTTCTCTGTATACCACTTTTATTGTTTTATTGTTTATGTCAGCATTTTGTGAAGGCATGACAAGCAGGAGATCGAATATAAATAAACTATTCTATAATTATTCTATCCTTGGTTGTTTATAGATTTCGAGTAAATAGCAAGTTTGGGGGCACCCATAATTTTTTTCCCAAATAATATAGTTACTACATGCCCAAACAGTATATACAAATTGCAGCTCGATACAAGGGGTATAGCATAATAAAACATAAGAATATTAATTAAATAAACCTTTATTTTACTGTATTTATTGTATTCATTTGGCATTTCCATGTGTTGGGTTTTTACTAAATACATATGGTACCAAAATAACACGTGTAACTTTATGCCTACAGTGTTTGACTGTAAAAATACACTAATATTATTCATGCTTGTTCTGTATAATTACTGTACTATATAAGACAAAAGTCTTGGATCAGATTTAGAGGGAGATGTAAATAAAGAGAGAAGGATATACACAATCTATGAATTGTGCGAGAGCAATATAATTAGCACGTGTTGTTTCGACGACGGCGCCTTGTGATGAAAATAATGTAGAATAGACGGCTCGCATTTAGAAATACATATTCATGTTATTTGAGTGTTTTTTTTTTTTTCTGAGAATGTATTCTGAAATAATTTTTATTTTCATCTGATAATACATCTTATGAATTCGTATTTCACTAGATAGATTTTTGTTATATTTAGTATGTAAATGTAATACAAAGTTTGTAACACAAAAAAATATATGTAAATAGTATGGTACCTAATTTATTCATTTTTAGGTCCTAACAAATACTTAATTTTGTGCTACAATTTTGTTTTCTAATTGGTATTGGCGTGTACTGTAAATATTAGAGATGAGATCAGGCGGACACAATTATCTGTTAAATTTTATTCTTAATTACCATAAAAAAAAATATGACTGACCATAGTATGTATTTGAAATCCATAATATGCAGGTCATGCAGGGACTTTAGGATAATTCTTTATAATATCCCTAATAACCAGATTATTATTGGGGATACTATTTTTTTTTATAATTATTAAAGAGAAATGTGATATGCGAATAAAAGAAATACTTGACATTTCGATCACAGCTACAAGATGATTTTGTTATTAATTAATATTTTTCTGAGATTTCGGTTTGCGATAATTCAAACTAATTTACATAGCAAAATATTTCGACTTGGCGATGTCATGAGTAATGAAATACTAATATTACAATAATAATGTTATTATAAGCATTTGAAAGAAGAAAGTCTTGCAACATAAATTAATTTTAATTCTTTCAACCTAAAATTCCACTAAACTATTAATTTATTGATAAAAGAAATACTGCAGAAAAAAATATTTATTAAAAGATAATTATTAGAAAGTAAGTAATAATTAGAGTGGTCAACTTTTGTCTGCGCGCCAGGTCAGTGCCAAGTTTCATATAATATGTGATATTAACGTTTAACACAAATATACAATATAGTGTCGGGAAAGGGCAAAATTATATATTTATTTAACTATAAATACTGTAAGAGCCTCTTACCTTATTTAAGTAGCAGACATGGGATACGGTTTCTGAAAAGTTTGTAGCATTAAGTGTTTCAAGATTCGCGTTTGTCGCGATGATAAAACATGCTTATATTTTGCAAAAGACCGTTCAACATCTACGGATGTAACACACGCGTAATTAAAATATTTTTTATAGGTAGATCAGATGCACTACCACCAATGTGTAGTCCGATTTGTGCCAGCACAATAACTGTTTATCACACACTGTACAAACTATTTTGGCACCACCATAATGTAAATCCTGGAATTCACCGATATATTTTTCTACATTATGAAACAATGGTCGTTTTCTGGGATTTTGTACGCCCGACGTTGCATTTACAATACGAATTGTACTATCTCGCATCAATACTCGACTAACACTAATACTAGATACTAGACACACGAATCGAAGGGAATTATTTTACTGCCTTGAAGATACACTATGGCTAAACGTTCTGCATAGCGCGAAGCGAGTGCGGCCCGTGTAAGCAGACACGTCTGACCGCTCTAATTATGAATAAATGATTTCAATGTACTAATGGGTAGAACCACTTCTTCTCTAAATACACTCACAATCAGTAATAATTTAAATTTATTTGAAAATCTTGGAAAAACTTCATTAATGGTGGATCATATAAAACACATTAAGAGCATATTTTCTTTACATCTCAGATAGTCATAAGTAATTGAGGTCATAAATAATACCCTAAATAATAGTAATGCAGTTAGATGTGACCAAATACCTAATTCTTTACTGAAATACTACGCAAAAATTCTGGCTGAACCTGCACACATCATTAATGACTGGTACTTTTCTTGAATCATGACAAAATACACTAGCAAAATCAACACACAAAAGTGGGAGAAAACAGATTTCAATAATTATCGATCTATAGCTTTAGTATCGAACGAAAACAAAAAAATTTTTGAAAAAAAAATAATGCACAAACGAATTTTCGACTTTGCCAAAAAAAATAGCATCTTCAATGAGAACTATAATGGATATATGAAATGACGTCCAACAACTCGTACCATGTTTCAAGTTAGTAAGTAGAAGAAATAAGTAACGCCTTAAATAATAAGAACGAGCTATATGTGTTCTGACGGTCTCAGCAAAGGCGTTTGATTATATAGACCATGTACTGACTACTATTGAAAAAACTTCTGTATCTGGAGTTCCGGTGCTAACATAAAAGTGAATTCAGTTGTTGTTAACAAATAGGGGAAAGAGTAATAACGACCAACAAAGAAAAATGTAAAATTTAGGTCCGAATGGAAACAAATAAGGAAAGAAGTTCCGCAAGGCTCGGTACTAACGCCGCTATTGTTCCTGTTTTATATTAATGATGTACCAACCGCAACTGGAAACTTCACTTTCATGTTCGCAGATGACGCAACAGTAGTTAAAAGCGAAGGGATAGTGACTTTATTAAATACTCCCGAAAATGTAATAGCTTTATACGCTGATTGGTTCATAACAAATAATTTAAATTTAGACCCAAAGAAGAGCAAGCATTTTACATTTAATAGTAATCACAATTTGAGAGTTAATATTAAAAATAAAACTCTAGCCTGTTCTGATGAGACCAGCTTCTTGTGGGGCATGCTCTGCAGGCTCAAGTACGGAGTTATCTTCTGCGAATACATGAAAGGTTTTCATGCCACAAAAGAAATATGCCAGATCCATATGTAGGCCTGGTTATTGAGGCAGTTGTATTACTGTATTCAAAATTTGTAAAATACTTACGCTGCCATCTATTTATACAGGGTGTTAGGTAAACATGCGGCAAAAATTCAAGAGGTAATTCCTTGGCTTATTCTAAGAATATTTTTCCTATGATGATTTTTGAAAAACCCCTTTGTTTCGAAGATACAGGGCGAACAAATTTCCGACAATCATATTCGATATTCGTTGAAATTATTAATGTAAATAAAAGTATGGTGTACGCCAATGAGTTTATCAAGTTTACAATGCGTTGTTATTTTTTCGATCTCGATCACATGAAACAGCTGTTTTATCTAGTAGTGGATTTCATTTGAATACGTCTCATCAGTCGCATTTGTTTAGATTAAGTGACGTTTGGCTACTTGATGTGTCTTTAATAGTTAGTGAAATCCTCTATCATGATGTATACGAACGCCGAGATGACTGACATGTATTTCATATATGGACTTGCTGATGGCAACTCATTAGAAGCTAGACGATTGTACATTGAACGATTTCCTGCCTGTAATGTCCCCGTCCGAAAAATCTTCGAAAACATTCATCTACGTCTTCGTGAAACAGGCTCAATGAAACCAAATGGAGGGCTCAGGAAGATCAATGACTGCAAGAATTACAATTGGAACAGAATGTGCTGGAGATGATAGAGGAAGATCGTGTTAGTTCTCCTCGAAAAATTGCAAATACTTTGAATGTAAGTCATTGGACAGTTTGGAAAATTCTTAAGGACCATTTGTTGTATCCGTACCACATTCAACGCGTTCAGGTACTACTACCTGCTGATTTTCCTCCATGTATTGCACTATGTCAATAATGCAATACATGGAGCAAATTGCAAACATTAGTTCGCACTCCGCTATTCCTGACACAGATTCTTTTTGCCGATGAAAACCAGTTTCTCAAGAAATGCAATAAGAAATTTTCATAATAACCATGTGTGGGCAGATGAAAATCCGCATGAGGTATTTGAAGTTCGCTTTCAACATCAGTTCTCGTTGGAATTGTGGGTGACTATCTAATTGGACCGGTACTTCTACCAGGAAGACTTACTGGCGTGGTGTACCGCAACTTTTTGGAAGCAACGCTGCCCGAGTTTCTGGAGAATGTACCATACGCGACAAGAATTGCAATGTGGTTATGCACGATGGTGCACCACCATATTTCGGTTTGGTTGCTCGTAATTTTTTAACAGCAACATACGGAGATCGCTGAATTAGTCAAGGTGGGCCACGCGCATGGCTTACTCGATCCCCAGACTTAAACCTACTAGATTACTTCTTCTGGAGATAACTAACAGCTTCTTGCGGGTTTCGCCGTGTGTCAAAACTTTCGCTCGACGTTTCGCTGTTCATACTGACAGCTTCTTCAGGATAACTGAACAGTTCAGTTATCCTGAAGAAGCTGTCAGTTTTGACACACGGCGAAACCCGCAAGAAGCTGTTAGTTATAGTTACACCGGCCGTGAAAGCCTACGCAGTGTTCTTCTGGAGATCTCTGAAATCCATAGTTCACGCTACTCCAGTGGAGAATTTGGACAATTTGCGAAATCGGATAATTGCTGGGTATAACTCAATTAGAAACGGCCCTGGTGTGTTTGAAAGAGTTGGACAGTCAATGACGAGAAGATTGAATGCTTGTATCCAGGCTGGAGGAAGCCATTTCGAACATTTATTGTAGATTGAGCAACTTTACATGTACTTTTTGATAATAAAATATTGTTACTGTCGCAAATCTTGTTCGCCCTGTATCTTGGAAACAAAGGGGTTCTTCAAAAATCATCATAGGACAACAATTCTTAGAATAGGCCTGAAGGAATAACCCCTTGAATTTTTGCCGCATGATTACCTAACACCCTGTATATTAGAAAGTGTTCTCTTTGGGAAGACCTATTATGAAGAATTTTTTTCAAAAATATGAAATAGGCCATGTTTATAGAACAAGAGTTATTTATCAATGATTGTTGTTTCCACCATTCCCACGTAATGTACAAATATTTTTAACTTGTGCACACATTAGATTATTGCCTAATGTATAATTTAAAAACTATTTATTTAATAAAGTATTATCTGATCATTAGTTTTGTAGAGAAACAGTTTCCTAGCCAGAATGATTTCCTTTTTAGCTTAATTTCTATGCTTTTTTTCTTTAATATATTATTAGTCCTATATTTGACGTTTTGTATATTGTATATGTAATATGGAAAGAAAAGTAAAAACTTAAAGACTCAAACCGACGTGGTATAACCAAGCCTTTCAAAAGGAGGAATGGCTTTTCAGCGTACACAGAGAAAAATGAAGATGTTGGCGCAACAAAAAATATTGTTTTCACTTTTTTGCTCTCATTCAATGAATTTTAGTTTAAATTAGCATATTTTAATTTTATTAGAGAACACTGACCTCATTGAAGGGAATTCCATATTTTGTTGAATTTCATTTGTTAATACATACCATTACTTGCTTTAAAGGTCGGTGGAACTATAGAATTAGTTAACTGAATACATTCGGTTTCCAAGCAATATTTATTCGCTTTTTCGGGTAACCTTTGGTGTTTCACACAAACTAAAAATATGAAAAGGAACATACTGGTTATTAACTCAAACACTAATATAGTAAAGCCACATTAAAAATGTGTGTAACACTTGGTTGATATTAACATACATATGTTTCACCTTACCAAGAATTTTCAGTGCTACTGGTCAACCTAATGTATTGTACGGAAAAATTCGTATATATACTTAACAAGTGGAAGAATAATTGAATAAGAATGTAAGATGGAACTCTCATTATTAACGTGAAGATATTTGCTAAATTGTCGCTCTGAAAACGCATATATATATATATATATATTGGCTTAAGGTCGTCCTACAATTATTGTTATCCTTTATAGATACATATTGTAGTTTACATCGACAATTTAGCAAATATGTTCACGTTAATAATGAGAGTTCCATCTTAAATTCTCATTAAATTATTCTTCCACTAATATAGTAGCTAGTCTAAAATATATTTATCGTTGAATGGTTAACAAATTAAAAGTTTTTAGAGAATCTCATTTATGTATGCGCAGACGCGATTGTGTTTTACTGAAGCAACGACAGATATTAAATTAAAAGTAGTAAATCTAATGAAGCAATAAGGATTAAGCCAACCAAATTTACAGTCAATTTATTAATTCAATTATGACGTTGAAGTTGTTTTTCGCGAATCCAGTCTTCACTTCCCTAAGCAAAAATGTTCTGGTCTAAATATTGTTATAGCAGTTTTCTACCCATATATTGGTAGCAAACTTATTAAATATATGTACTGCAGAAGTTATCATAAAGCTAACGCTTCTCCTATTTCATTCCAGTGGCCTTTGTATATTTAGCAAAAATTAGCACGGCAAACAGCATTATAAATTGGAAATATTAATCTTAATTATTCACCATGTAAACCAGTAATGGGAGCCGTGATTCGTGATTATGAAGAAGCGATCCTATTTCTTTCTAGTGCATGCAATATACCGTCTGGATATTTTACACTTCGTATTGCTAATTGTGGGGTGATAAATGTGTAATATAATACCCACATGAACGTTCTTGCAAAGGAAATTAATTGCCCCTATAATCTGCTGTAGCAGTGTAACATTATTAACTGAAAAACAATTCTACGTTTGACTCAACGTAATTTGTGATGTAACAAGAAATAAATAAATAATTATTTTGAAATAACACTTAAATCTAGGCTATCCTTTTCTAATTACGGTGGTTAAATCTAGGTTAAAAATTAACTTAAAATGGTTAGTTTCTTCAGGCAGCATTTAAAAAATTATTGAATGAACTATCATTGCAAATTGAGTCAATAATATTCGTACAATCAATTTTGCGTAATTAGTTAAACATTCGAGTGGTTTGGACATATTTAAAAAGAAAAACTTGTCAAGTGAGCCAATTATTGGTTGAATCTTTTTTTCTCGGTATAGGCCCCCTTAATTTTGGAAATTTATCTTTTACGAATTTGGCATTACTACATACAGCAAAATAACATGAAACACACTGAGATAGGTAGGTACATATAAAGTCTGTTCAGTTATCAGCTAACTATCTCTAAATTTGTTAACATTGCAGGTACGATGTTGGTTAAATTATCAAAGATGTTAGGATATAATAGATAACTTTTTTTAATGGATCATCCTGTATATTTTGTCACCAATTGATAGAAGACTCGACTAATATTATTATAACAGTACGACCCTAAAATGAAAAACAAAAAACCTGCGACTAATATACAACGAACTTTATAAAACACTGGAACTCGCGCTGTGTACTTAAAAACGGTCCGCTAGACAGCTGGCCGCCATCTTTGATTGTGGCAAAATCCCAACAGCAGGATTGCATTTATACGGAATTTTGCTTTTCACATCTGTTATTTTCTGTTTTTAGTAAGAAATAGCTCATAATGAGTTCTCATATTTTATATTCTTAATAATGTTCTGCGAATAGTACTTTCAAATCACAATTAATCCATCATTTTTATTGTTTGTAAGACGATCACAATAGGAGATAAAGTTTCTTAAAATCATCAAGATTTGCATAATTTTCAAAATTATATCCGCAAAAAGAATTGGAATTAAGCTTATTATTTCAAATGCATTGATTTTATGTAAATATTCATTCAAATGGTTTATTTTATCATTGAGCAGTACTACAAAATAATGTAAAAAATTAAAATATCAAACGGAGTATATGAATATACCAGAACTGCTATCTTCTAGCGCAAAGCTTTCAATTTGAATTGATGCATATTTCCTTCCTCGAGACATGCAACAAGGCGTATACGATGATTCTAATTCAAAATATTAATATATAAAATAATGATAGTTACTCCTTTTGACAGTACACAATATGAAAGTGCAGTCTATTCTACACGTCAATTTGTCACATTCAAAGATGGTGGAAATCAGACCGTTTTTCAGTTACTGCGAAGTAACCGAAAGCGCGTTCCAGTGTTTTATATAATTCATTGCTAATATATTGATGGATTCGATATAACCGCCAAAACTTTTTTGTTTGGCAAAGTAGAAATCGAAACAAACTTAGTTTTAAGTTTTAAGGAAATTATTTTAACAGTTCTGCGAAGTTTTTTGTGTACTGGTATTGAAAAAAGGCTTTATTGATCCTAATTGCTGCTTATTTTGTTTTATCTCTAAATTCGTTTATTGCAGTGTTTTGCACACAGTTTTTGGCACAATTTGTAGAAAATAATGCGTACAAATACATTCTACGGAACGACGAGATAAACTTTTCAAACAATAGAATGTACAACATAAAAATATGCATCATTATAAATCCTTTTCTACCAATCCCTCGTAGGCCACAACACCGCTTTAATTTCAATGTTTGGTGTGCCACGTACAATAAGAAAATAGTTGGTCCATACTCTTATCATGGTTCATTTGGGCTCCAGTGCATAATTGGTCATTAAGAGCAGAGGTCCTAACAGAAATTTGTGGAAATAAATGAATTGGTACCAGGGAACCAGTTAATTGGCCTGCACGAACTTCCGACCTGTCCAATGGATTTTTTTCCTGTGAGGATCTCTAAAAAACAAAGTATACAGTCGATATCCAAAAACACACGAGTTGAAAAACTTTTGGCTTTTAAAACTAACATCTTAAGTTGGCAAACAACAAAAGCCATTATATCGAATCCATCATTATATGAGTCAGAGATCTTATGTTTCTTATTTTAAGGTTATACTATTATAACAATACGGTATTTGTAACAACTTACAAATAATTTTATTTTGCATCAAAAAAAGAACATACCTACTTAAACAGTAAATGAACAGTATAGATTTTCTTGTTTATTTAATTGGGTAATCCCCAGTTACAGGTTTAATCATTAAAGGTTTATGGTCTATTCACACTATCGATCAACGAACAATTAACTCATGGGCCAGTCACGGACAAAGCACAATTTTGTTTCTACTAAACATATGCATTTTAGGGTAGTGTATTCACACATGTGGTCTCTCGACGATTGTGAGACGGTCCTGTGATCGCGGCGCATCATTTGAAGAAACACTTGACCGGGAAAAACCTGTCGATCTCCGACAAATACCTGAAAAGGTAAACTATACTGTTGTCAATCGCCGGTTAATTGAGGTCAAATTATGGCCAAAGAAGCCACAGAGGAAATTTACTTCGAAATGATGTATTTTCCTTTTTAATGCCATCTTTATTTGCTCGAAAATTCTTTGACTGACATTCTGAAATATTTAAAATATTTACTTTCGTCGTCTAAGAATTAATTGTATAATGTAACATATTCTCCTTCTATGTTCCTGCGTTTTAATAGCTGATGAACCCAGAAACGTTTTCTCTTCCAGACTTGCCTATTTTCTTCCCCTTTTTCATCTAAAAGCGTGCGTAATTTTTATTAAACTTGATGTGGAAAACATTTTCACAGAATTTCAAATACTAAATTTAGTGCCGGTAGATCGCCAGTGTGAATTCATTGAAAACGGACCGCACCGTACGTTGCTAGATAGTGTGAATAAGCCTTATACATCTTTTACGCTTCGGAACTGGGTTTATTCAAACCGGTTAGAGAAAAAAAATAATAGTAAACAAGTAAATGAACAATACAAATAAAACTTCGCGTAGGTATATTTAAATAATTCGCATTATATGCTTATTGTTATCTGCTTCAAAAAAAAGAATCTTTGTAACCTTGAAGACATTAATATTCTGGAATCTAAAAAAATTACGATGATTTCTCTGATACATCATCGTAAACATCGAAATCTAAACTTAATCTTCTGTTTTTAAAGGCATGTTCAAATCATCACATAACGTAAAGTAAACCAAATATGATAGTAAAAAGTACATTGTCAACCAAGGAAACTCGATTTACAGAGTAGTAGATTACGATTTTTTTTTAGTAGTAGCACGTTAAACTTTTAGTTTTAATCTCCCAAAATTTTTAATCAAAGTACTTCATTTAGTGTTTAAAATATTTCATGAGCAAACACAAAATTTTACCCACATTTACTTTAAGAAAATCCTTCTGAATGTTTGACGTGATAATCGAATTTAAAAATAAGCTACATGTTAAATGTGTAAGCGTTGTATCTCTTTTAGACAACGAAGCTTAAAATTGTTATGATATGCGTCAATCAAATTGATAGAATTTTATTAGACTTCTAAAATTTTGTTATGTCTAAAATAATCTCGAAAATAAATATTTAAAATAATTTTTATATCTGCTTATAGGCTTTATCTACTCAACAAACATAAACAACTTCTATACATATATATATATTATTCTTATAATACACATAAAGAGAATTGTTCCGTAAACAAAGAAATTCAAATGTATATGTTTTTGAACATATCTACTACATTCTATATATTCCAAATGTTGTACTCAAATAGCAACGAAGCCAAATATAGCGTAACAAACTGAATGTATTTACTAATGCCAACTAATTTGCACTAGCTTTTAATCATCTTTTACAGTTGACTTTTGTTATTATACACCAAACCAGATTGTTCTTGCGTATGTTTTACTTGCATTTCAACAAGAAATCTGGATTCTAGTTTGTTGGCTGGTGAGGGTAGAGTCCGTTGTAGTAGAGAATGATCCATGACCTCACATACTCAATGAACGAATATGGGTAGTCGATTCCTCGTTGCTAGGTAACAAACAGTGGTAGCCGGCAGCGGAGCGTAATTGACTTCAGGCTTCACGCAGGTTTTGGTGACGACATGTACTATTCTCTATTGCAACGGACCCTAGGTACCCACGTAAACTTAGGCCACAGTATAAGCAGTAAGAACAACTTTATTAAATCCTTTGTTCTTTTGTGGTTCGTTTTCAACGACCTTCACGCCTAGCTGCCATCTTGTAAAGCTGTTGTCGGGAATGTTCAAACGTGTAAAGTAAATTATATTTCAAAGAAAATAAGAAAATAGATCAGAGAAATCCACAAATTTATGCGTTTTTTATTCTAATTTCATTATCTCAAATATTTCTAAATAGAGATATATTCTTAATAAATATAAACACGATTCCAGTAAAATAATATCTGATTAAGTGATACATAACATATATTTACAAGTATTTTAGAATAATTGAGTTCACATTCGTTTTTATGAAATTAAATCTTTTATTTATATATTTTAGAGTATAAAATATTTTTCCAGGAATAAAGGAAAGGTTTTATCGTAGACTTTCAAATTTCTGGCACAAACACACACCATACTTAAGATTAAAGAGTTATGACTATATCTTTCTGTGTAATGCAAAGACTGTTCCTTTTTATTTGACTAATTCATTTCTAACATCCAACCCTGAAGTGGTTTGTCAACAATGATGTCCGGCGGTGCACAAATGGAGAGAAGTTTCAGACGTAAACTGAATAATGTCGAGTTGCCTATGATGTGAATAAATGTGAAATGTGAGGATTATTTTCTTTAATAATATAATCTTCATAAAGTCATCGGGCACAAATATTAGGTACTCCACCACACTCTCCTGCAGACACCTTGGTAAACTCTTCTTCTTTCATGATTAAATAAAAGAAATAATTAGGAAGAAATAAACTAAGTACCTTCACGCTTCTACTGCTTGAAGTAATTATACACATTCCAGATGATTTCTCGTGCTTATTCCTACATATTTTTTTTTTCTTGGGTGTTGCTCCCGCTATAAAATGGTTAGAAACTCCGAACATTTTCACCTAAAAAATAAGTTCACATTTCTTTTTGGCTCCGTGGGAAAATGATTTAAGAAACTTACTAATCAACAAACTCATAATAAAATAAACTGATTTTGTACAAAAGATTTAACAAAGATGTAGTAAATGACGTAAAATTTATCGGAACACTGCACAAAGCGAAGGCTAAACGACAATGATTGAATATGCGGACTAAGGCAAAAATCTATACAGCGCGTCCTATATAAATGTTTTCTCTCACTTTCTAACATATACACATATACACAATACACAAAATCGCGTTGTGCGCAAGTATCAAGTTTGATCGGACGCCTATAAAACAAAGTATGTAAATGTTATAGCCACTAACCCTTACCTTTCACATAAATAATGCGTCTTATAAAGTTCATTAATTGTTTTTAAAACTGTATGGGTAATTTAAAACAAATAAAATACTTAAAATACTTAAAATAAATAAAACAAGTAAATCGTGTAGATTAAACCGATAATTAAAACAAATGTATAATAAAATCAATGTAAACAATAACAAACTGCCATGTTGGAAAACTGTTGTTTGAAGTAAAGTTAGGCTTAGAAATTTAAACCCCGATGGCTTATCCGTCGTTCATACTGGTTTCTACTGTGATTAGGCCACTCTGAAGCCGCGTTCGCATTATGCCGAAGAAAGCCGCAATGCCGAACAACAAAGGCCGAGCAACTTCAAAACGTTCACATCTGTGTCAGCAATTTTCAAAATTTTGTGGTTTTTGTGGCATTCAGGGATGCGATAATTCATTTGAGATGAGAATTTGAAAAGAAAAGTATGAATTTTAACAATAGGGAAAATAATATAAATTCGTTTGTTGGCCAAACTGAGTATCACTTTAACATCAAACCACTAGAACGGAGAGATGCTATTTTTAAGATTGATTTACACATTTACTAAGTGCCTGTGGAAGTCTTACGAAATTTTGACGAATTTTTGTTAATTCTTTCTTTAAGATTTAAGTTTTTAAGATGTATTGTGTAGTTTTAAGATCAAAATTAGCATTCATTAATCATCAATAACATGAATTATCTTTTTATATATTAAACTCTCAAAATATTTCTTCTGTGTATTTTAAAATTAACTTTGAAATACAAAAACTGTTTCATATAGTTAAGAAACATATTTTGTATGCACGCGCCATTTTCGGCATAATTTCCCCAAATCGGGCACTTAAAATGCCCAGCAGTTGGCACAAAATTTTGTACATCAACCGCAACCTCGATGACATTCAGTGGCACAATGTTGCTTTCATAATGATTAGTGTAGAAAAACATCGTTTTCGAAGCAGACGGTGCTTCGGGTTTGCTGACTCCCTATTTGCTTTGGCCTAAATAGCAAATGAAGTCACAAAAGGCCTTTAGGCACGCCCCCACTGCTTCAGCCCGCGCGGTTTTCTTTAAAGCGGCCCGACACATGAGCGATTTCAGTTGGCAAGTCGATCTGCATATGCCAATGATCATCTCCACATTGTGCCGCTAAAAGCCGCAGGGTCAAGGCCGCTGGAAGCCATCCGGCTATTTTCGGCATTATGTGAACGCGGCTTAACTGGAACTATTGTGCTACTTCCCCTAGTATTTCCACTACTCACCTCAGCCTACTCGAACCCAACAGAGTGCCTGGAGTTCACATGGGTGGAGTTTGAGCTTCAGCCTACTGACCGTAGACAAACCCTCCGACGCAGGTTGGCTGAAAGCCGATCTTGACATTCAACTTCGGGCTACCATTAGGGGATTCTGTCCCAGGTATCTAGGTTGGCGTGCGTTCGGGTAGAGCTTCAACTCAACCGCTAACTGTCTAATGAGCCGGAGAGTTGCTGAAACGATAACTAACACGGACAGGGAGATCGTCACCAGATAGCTACCCTCTACACTTGATTTTTTTAGTCTCACTTGTTTAATCTGGTAAACACTTGAGAAATTGGTTTTAGCGGTTAAGCGTCCAACGCAAACAAGGGAACTTGACCAACATAGTAGTAAAGGGGGAGGGAGCCTACCAGCAGTGGCCAGCCGATCTCTTCCGACAAGGCGTCGGATTTTTTACGGGCATGGAGGTTCCACTGTATAAATAAACATCATGATAATAGGCTCTAGGTGCCTATGAATACATTATAATCGGATGTTTAAATTAGAACCCCTAAGCTAAACATAGCTGACGGAAATAAGAACACATTTTTACAACAGTATTCAAAGTCGCAAAAAAGTTTTTTAGACACGCACCAATGGAACGCAGTACTTCAATTAGCTATTTCTATTAAAAAAAATACACGAATTCTCTTACTTATTACCGTACCCATTGTATTTAATCAATGTGAATTCGGCAGAAAAACACCATTACGTATCTTTTTTGTGATCGTTTCAATTAGCTTTGGGCACGCACTCAAAATCATGAGCAAGAAAAACTATGCCTTTACAAAACAATAACGAGCAAACTATAGATGATAACTTTACAGTAGGTACATACCATACAGCGTAGATAAGGGTGCTTCGAATTGTTAACATGTAAAACGTCATCCACCGCGGTTTTTACATAATTTTAAACACGCTAAATTTACATTTTTTAATATTATTTTTTATAATTTTTATTATTGATTCATTTGATTTTTCATCAGTTCTAATGCCTTACACGCTTGGCTATTAGTCATGGGGCCCCTATTTCGAATCCGAGGAACTGCTCTCACAAACAAAGTCGCCCAAATGGTCACGTCCGATTTTGATAAAATATTGTAGGCATGTATAGCAATGAAAAATAATCAACCCGCATTTTTTAGCTGCTGAGATTTACTTGTAGGAGAACTCACCCCTAAAGTTACGCCCCTAAATGTGTATTTAACGATATCTTTGGACTCAGAAGAGATATTGAATTGAACTAATTCGGATATTTTGATTTAATAAGGAGACCGGTGGTGGATGATGGAGGCTGTAGAGGGTTAAAATAAGAACAAACTGTAACCCTCCGACCAGCGGCAGCCGATGCATGACTCATTGATGAGGCTATGACATGATCGAAGTTTGTCGTATAATATGGTGTGCAATATACTATGTTACGAAGGAAGTTACGAAGTTATACGAAGAAATTTCCATCTACAGCATAGCTTCCTCGATGACCCATGCACCAGCCGCGTCTGCCTCCGACCACGTAAATGAAAAAAATCATATATTTCTGTTCGAATCCATAAACTAGTTTAAAAAATTAAATTTTCAGGTTTTTTGGATTTTTTTCCAAAATATTATGTGTAG
The DNA here is from genome assembly GCA_004143645.1 of Protaetia brevitarsis. NCBI lineage: Eukaryota > Metazoa > Arthropoda > Insecta > Coleoptera > Scarabaeidae > Protaetia > Protaetia brevitarsis. The sequence goes on from RXPK01000255.1 coordinate 655,986, forward strand.
CCATTCCAAGATGTCCCTTACACAACCCTTTTTTACATACAATACAATTATCTTCATCAGTCTTATTTTTTTTTTGGTGTTCAAATGATTTTCTGTTGTTATTAATAATTTGCTTAATTAATCAGTGCTTAATTTTCGCAAATGGCATTCTGTCAACAGTCAATTTCTCCAATTAAAATTGAAAATGTTTTCGAAAGTTCTATTTCTTATTAACAGTTATTTTAACATGTTTTAAAATTTTAACATTTTCTATTTATATTGCATACATTGACTGTTGACACAATGTCATTTATGAAAATTAGTTATTGATTCATTCAAAAAATTATTTAAAACAAAAAATCATTACTTAAATACAAAAAAAAAAACAGGAGTGATGAAAATTGTATTTATGGCAGGGTTTCCCATTAAAAAGAGTTATATGTTCCAATAAGTTCTTTTTTATTTGAAGAGCCTTCATTGCCGCGATCTGTTGTAAAATTATTGATACTAGAGCTACTAAGAAAAGAGACAACATTATATTGTTACAAGGTATTAAATATCCGTAAAACAGGAGCAGAAGCAATGAAGAGGACATCAGTGAAGATTTACTCTACAAAAAAATAATATGGCCACTTCTGTTACATAAATATACACCTGCTATTGTAATATTTATTAAAAATTATTTTTACACATCAACTGTCTTCACTATAACATCATTACACATTTATAACACGCTAGATTGGAGAAAAGAAAACAGTAAAAGAGGGTGCACTATCACTTTATGTATACTAACTGTTGCTATAGTAGTACATCTTATACTATGATGACAACCAGGAGCCCCTTCATATCTCCCTACCTCTGCTTATTTAAATTTCGCGCTTCTACCTCACCACAATAATGAAAATGTAAAAAAATTAAATAGATATTTGCGCCATTCATACGCCTACTATAAGGTTTTCACTATAAGTACCTGTTATGATGTGGTTTGAATGTCTTATAATATGGGTTTTATTAACACACTGTGTGTAGGTGCTATAAAATAGTACTAGGCCCGTCGCGTCTATGAGCGCGTATTTTTCGACGAACTACTAAAAACATATACTCTGTAGATAAAGCGTACAGTGTACTATGGCGTACGCGGGTACATGTACTATAATCAAGACATGAGTAAAATAAGGCGTGTATACGTATATTTCGATAGCTTACTTTTGCTCTCGATAATCGAAATGGACTCGTCAGAGTATATGAACAATGCTGGTGCACTTTTACACTATTACCCATGTATGTACATACCTTCAATGATATTATTGATAATATTGATCCGTTCGCTATAATTTAATTGTTAGTATAATATTAGTTAAGCGATTTGACTTTATTGATGTATAAGCACATTTCTCAATGTAATATAAATATGATGAGTGAAGTGTTGAAATAAGTACGTCATAATTAGTTAGAAATTGCAGTTTATTTACTACTTTCAAATTATCGTTTCGGCATATAATTTGCCTTCTGAAGGTGAAAATCAGAAATAATTAAATGTAATCAATTAAAAAACTAAATGGACAATCGCACTTATTAGCAGACAGGTACTTACTGTAATCCTGTCTGTTAAGAAGTGCGGTTAATTTAATAATTAAGGACGAAAGATCAGCATATAATATGAAAATAATTTTATTTTTATTATTTAATAAAAATATCATTTTGCAAATAAAATTGCATTTGGAGGTAAAATATTGAAATGAAAGGCAATTTAATTGTTTAATAGAAAAATATATATTTGCAATTTCTTGATAGTCATTAACTAAATAATTTTATGCTTAAATTATAAAAAAAAAAAAATTCTTAAATAAACTTCTTTTTATATAAAGTAATTCTAGACAAAACTGCATCAGTATACAAATACGTTAACCAGTTCATTGTAATCATCGAACGCCTTAAAATATAAACTGTTGTTCATTACAATATGTGAAACTCTGGACGTACATACATTTCTCATATAGGCCGCTTTGGCGTACACTACTATACTTAAGTATTCACGAAATCCGCACCTGTAGTTTATTTGAAGCCATTGATACCATTTGTATACGTAATGAATAAATGTATTGAAAGTGCCACTCATACACCTATTGAAAGCGTACAATGTACGGTGCACGTACGGAGTATATTTGTGAAAAATTGTACGCGTTCATTACGCGACGGACCCAACACTACTATAGAAATGTATGTACGGCGATAGCAACCTTTAATTTGTGTGCCGAGAAAGCCTAATACGTTTCATAAAGTATAGGTGTAGTATGTATAAACAGAGCTAGTTATATACATGCCAGTGATATGGTAATATATATTCGTATTCGCAACAAGCACGGGATTTTTTTTTTTTATTAAAATAGGAAATTGAAAAGAAACTATATTATATATGTAAATATTTATGATTCAAGCATTCTTAACAGTTAATAAATATTAAAAGATAAATAAACATGATCAATTATCAAACTTGTAACTTAATATTTAAGCCACAAATTTGATTTTTCTAAAATTAGCTTAGGTTAACTGTAATTACTTCTACATAGAGTTCTAAGTAACTAAAACATACCAAAACTTTTTGTGGCCAAAGTTTTCATTATAAGGAAAAGCAAAATATAAAATTACACGTGTTTAACTTTTACGTTAATAAATACTCAAACTTAAGCCATTGACTTGATACACTTGTGGGTGGTGTAGCTAAATATTGCTCTACTGTAGTATATGTAAGTGCTTCAATAAATATATTATTATATTATTATTATTATTATTATTATTATTATATTATTATCATTATTTTAATTTATTTGTCTTTGAACACATTAAGAAGTTCACTTACCTGAAAGGAAAACGGAAAAAAAATCTGACAAGAAATACAGAAGACTCACCGAGGAAGTTACAACAATGGCTGGACACACATGTTGTACAAACGCAAAAGCTGCAATAGGCTACAAATGCCTTTTACACTTTTAAGACACCGGAAATGTGCAAGATTCTTCCAGTATTTACTTCAGAAAGTCCAGAACGATTTTTGTCGCGTTATCCGAATAAACCAGAGTAGTTCAAAGGTGGATTATATTCCAGAAGTTTGGAGAAAGGCCAAAGTCACTTTCGTACCAGAAACAGGGAAGAAAGATGATAGGCATCCTAAATCCAAAAACCTATAAGTCTCCTATAATTTTTTTAATGGTAAAAAGGACGGTAGATAATTATCTCAGATCAAATATTTTGGCGTAGGTGCCGTTGCGTCCGAGTCAGCAGGCCTAGCAAATGGATAAATCCAATGAGATCGCATTAATGGAGGTGACTTGGTTTTGTTGGAGATTTGAATAAAGAGATGTTGGTAAATACGTTTGTAGACATAGTGGGCGTATGACGCTGTCAAGAAACCATTAACTGCTAAGAAGTAGACGATGTAGCCTGTTTATGGATGTCGCAACTGCTCTCTACCAAGTCGGTGGAAGCGATGGTGATAGAAGATACCCACACATTGATGATACTGTCACATATGCTAGAAGAAAATTTGAGAATACTCTATGCGACATGGTTCAAGTATTTCCGCACAGTTATTCATTCTTGTGAAGTTATAATAGCGAGATATTATTCCAGGATGAGGACATGATGCAATTTTATTTTTAAAATACGAATGTATAAAAAGCGCTATTCCGCCTGTGGCGTAAACTTGTAAAATCTTATGTTTTGATTGATCTAGCTCTCACTGCTAACCTCCCTGAGGTTTTTCATGAGCTAGGTTTAAATGATCAAAATATGTTGCTACTCCGTTCCATTTATAATAATATAAAGAATGGGTTTCTTCTACTAACAGATCCTGCATAGCATATAACATTTTGTTTCATCTCTAATTTGCATATACGTAGAATAAACAGTTGGCAGTATTTGTTTAAAAAAATTATAATAACTTTAATGCGTTTTAATATAAATACGGTATAGTTTTTCAATAACATTGTCATCTGCCAAAATGTGTCCAAATTTCAAACATTTAAATCTATTTGTTAGTTTTGATTTATTCCGTATATTAAAAAGAAATTATATTTACTCAGTGGTAATAATGTTTTTATATTATACTTCGTTCAGGAAAGAATGACATAAATAAACTCAGTAACATTTGAAGTGTTACACCCAGAAGGAATAATTTGTTCAACTTGATTTTTTAGCATTAGAATGACTATATTTAAAACAAGCTATCGTAAGAATGTGATCTTTGTATCTTTGATTTTTTTTTAAGAAACCTGCTTATGAGAGCTGACTAGTGCAGAAATGTTTAGTTATTGCGTGTCCGTGTACGAGTAGTATTAAGCGTAACAAAATGCCTAGAGTTCGAAGACGTCAAAATTATCACCGTGTTAGTGACTTTGACAGGGGTAGAATTGTTGCCTATCGAGATGTTGGTTTGTGCTACCGCGAAATTGTGGACAGAGAAAGGTAGAGGAACACGAAGAAGACCAACAGGTCAACCGAGGCGTACCAGAGAGCGTCAGGATAGGCGCTTCAGACAACTAGCTCTACGCAATCGTACTACGCGTAAAATCGCTAACCAATGGTTTGGAGAAGAAGGCAGATCTGTAACTATGCGTACACTATATTTCGCCGCATTCGAGCCTTTGGACTTTTTTTGCCGTCCACGATTAGTGCCTCCTTTGACTGCGGACAACCGTCGTCAACGTTTGAACTGGTACAGAGAACGGCAGCATTGGAAGGCAGAATGGCACGTAGAAGGGTACAAGCCGGCGTGGAGAGCGACGCAATATTGGGTTTGCTTTTGAGAGGCATGTACACAGGACTGTTGTAGTAATGGTTTGGGTTATTTTCTATGGTAGCCGATCTTCTTCTTCTCTTTATTTGAGGCAGTATGACAGCTTTGCCTTATATTAATTGTGTCCTACAAACCACATTACTACCTTATATAGATGGCCGCCCACACGTTCTTTTTCAGCAAGACAAAGCACGTCCCATATCGTCGAACTATGGACTTTCACAACAAGCAGATGTTAATATTTTGCCGTGGCTACCCCGATTATCGGATTTAAAATGGGGAACAGACTGTCTACTTTGCACCATCCCCCACAGACTCTAGCACAGTTAATCCACGAAGTTTAAGTTGCTTGGAACGAGGTGCCATAAGCAGATATCGACCATCTCATTTTATCGATGCCTAGCCGTACACAGATAAAAATACGGAGTTGAATCTAACACCGTTTTAACTCTTTTCCGGTGTTCCCTCGCGACCATCCGTTCAAGGAGCCTCCATTTCAGTGTTAAATGTTTTGCTACTAAACGGATGGAATACAGAGATAATTTTGCTTTCCATAGAAGAAAACACATTTTTAATCGAGGCAACCTAATCCGTTAAGGACCAATTTGTCTCTCTTATGCAGTTTTACTATTTTGCAATAAATGTAAAAGTTTCCGAAATGGAGAAATTTTAACTCCTACTGCTGTTATTAAAATGAATAACGGATGTTGTTTCCCCCATATGTATGTAATACTACTATCGTATCAGATAAAATTATCTCCGTTACTAATGCAAGTAAGTCCACGTGGAAATAATTAATTAAAATGTTTAGGGAAACAGTTACGATTTGGAGAACAAATGTTTCCAATCGGAGGTATCCTTTCCCTTTTTGGCGTTGAGGTATTAGAAATAGAAACATCTGTTAAGTAAACAAATTATCACCTCCGTGAAGGAGAAAATATAATGCAATATTAGGGATATTTGTTCACATTTAGGACTTAAATACGGTAGTGTAGATGCGGAGAGAAAACGGAGATTATTTCTTCCTTGAAAAACGTGTTAGAAAACGGAGTAAAATAAATCTCTCCGTTTTGGTTGAGATTTGTATAAAACCGAGGAAATACTTTCTGTTTTCAGCTATGGCAACTCCTTTTTTGAACTAAATATTTCCAAAACGGAGACTCCCTATTTCACTCCGACAAATTTTTACCTGTGTATACAAGAGCGTACTCAGTTACGAGGTCGTCAAACACATTATTATTTTTTCGTATTACATGTTAATAAAATGTCTTAAAAATGTTATCGTTTCATTTTAGATATAAAACTATCACATTGTCAAAAAATCAAGTTGAACAAATTATTCCTTCTAAATATAACACTTCTAATGACACTGAGTATACATGTGATTTCCAATTTTCTATACCTATTGGTTGTTTTAATATAAATTTTGCGTACTTTCCCTAGCCTAAAAATATGTTTTATTCCTACATAGTGTGGATAAAGTTGAACGTTTGCTTGCAGGAATGTCGTTTTAAATGATCATCACTGTAAATACCTAGACATAATATTGCTGTTCATTTCTTTTCGGCGTAGGTAGAGCCTAAACATTTTGTTACTTATCAGACACCTCCACAGAGCTAAATCTCCGTCCTAGTCACCATTACGACCTCGAAAAAAAGGATTACCGTGATTGACCAGAGCGAGATTCGAACTCGCGGCCCCCGCATTAGTCGAAACTCCGTAAGGCATTCGGTTCATGCACGCTTAATATCGTTGTTTGCAAAATAATACTTGTAAACCAGGATTTACCAATTTTTTTTTGCCCAGAAAAGAAAAGTGCTCCAAATTCCACAAAGTCGAATTTATGTGGTGATATTAATTCTTTTATTATATTTGATTTTTTTTTAATTGCCGATTTAAAACTGTATTCACATTTAACACAATACCATTAACATTGAAGATGAGATTTTGTCGCATATGTTTTTTATACTTTCCTATCTTAATCTACTGTTTTTCACGGACGACCTTTCACACAATCGGCTGAATTGTTTCACAATTTTAACGATATACTCAGCTCACTTTATTTGGCAGCTGTTCCAATTAATGTCACCAATCAATTGCACACCAGACTAATTCGAAACGTATAAATTTGAATGTTGAAGCAATTGTAACAATCTTTATTTAGCAATCATCTGAACACAGTTTTTAATTTGCAACACCACAAGTGCAAATTTACAACTCACTAGGTCGTTATCAATATTTATCAAGTCTTCATTAACAAATCTGGTTGAAGGTTACTTTAACATAGCGAGATTCTTGAAAAACAAATTTTATTTTTCCCTCACTGTTATGTATACTTGTAACATGAATTAATCGCTACCGAACTCCCGATAATAACTTCAGTTTAATTACGTTTAAGGTTGGAACCGATGCGCATTTATGTTCATACGTATCAATAAATCATTAACAACGTGTCGAAAAGACATCCTGTTTTTTACATATGTGTGCGTGCACACGCCTAAACTGAAGTTCTTCGTTTCTATATGAAATGGGGCACTAAATTTAGCCACCGTAAACATCAGGATTAGCTTTAAAGTTTCCGTTCGTGCATTTCTGCTAATTGAGAGGCATGTACCGGATAGAACTGCGTTTAAGCATTTGAAATCATGGATGTGGAAAGTATCTAACGCTACAGCCGCTAAAAGCGGGAATTTCACGTGGAAGATAAGCAAGGCTGTGATTTATAAAATATTTTATTTTAGTAATATAGACCGCAGCGCACGATTCAACCGGAAACAGCGAGAGATAAAAACAACTCTCAAATTCCTTTGTTAAAAGGTATGCTTTTTTAATGAATCTACTTGTTCCATAAAATAATAGAAAAATATTTCAAAAAGATAGGATTCAGATTTGAGAGAAATGTTAAATGGGGAGTTATTTACTATCGATAACTATTGATAATTATCGATAGTTTCGACAGTCAACTGTCAATAGTTACAACTATCGATACACTGCGAAAAATAGATTGTAGAAATTGGGCTATAAATTCCTTTATATTAATATAACTAACATAATTATTATCAAAAGGACATTGTGTTGTTTATTAATAGTAAAATATTCAGATTTTAAAATATCTATATTAAGTAAGGGCCGGATTTATAGACATTTGTATGTTTTTTTGCTGAACGGCTTCGAATTAATTTACAGTTTTATTAACGTTTCAGATAATTTTAAATAAAATAACATCATTCTTATCGCGCATATTACTACATATTTACCAATAAATGCATATATCTTAAAATGAATGCGTATAATTTGCATAATTGAATACATTTCGTCATTTTTTTCTAAATTTCAAAAATTTCGCGACGATAGTACGCCTATTGGGTCCTTGGAAGCGCACATCCGATCTGGCCGTTTCCAAGAAATACCGGCTTTTAAATTGGAGCGCGTGTCGACATGGTCTAAGATGCCGATCAAACTAATACAAAATATAAGAATATTTAATACCACCAACATAGAACGCGAATTAGCGCACACTGCCTCTCATTTCGAAATACTGATCCAGACATGGAAGCATTAGAGAAACCCTCGTGAAAAAAACTTAGAAAGAATAACGGTCATTCGAGGATCTTTTATAAATGCACCAGGTGTGGTTGCTACAAAAGAACCTATATCAAACTTGAAGCAATTCTAGCCAAGAATCCGGGATTTACCGTTGTGTACGAAATATCCCAAGAATGGATCTGGTAGAAAAGTTACCACAGTACAAATACGTAGCAGCCTTGTTTATATATCTTTATAGTTATTCAACTGATTGGAAGTACCATTGGGTGTCTGTTAGATGGCGCTCTGCGCCAACGTAAACCCATTTGCGCCGCGCGCCGTCTAAGGGACACCCAAAAGTACTTCAGTCGGTTGAACAACTACTAAGATATATAAACAAGGGTACCAGTAACTACTTGTCACACATTTCACATTGCGAAAACATTCTATCTGACAGGAGACAAAATTTTACTCCAGAAAATTTAGAAAAGTACCTTGTTTGCCATTTTAATAATAATTAAATAGAAATTGTGTTTATTTTATCAACATTAAAAATATGTTTACCGCTTATCTCATCTATTATTTTTGTTTTCTTGACATCAATTTTAGATAAAAAAGAGAGTGATTTAGTAATGCATATTTTCCATATTCATATTAACACTTGCTCCACGTTTGGATCCATTATTCTTATAATTGAAATCACACAGGATACACGAAAATCAAATACAAACAGGAATCAGCAAGAGCGTACTAATAAACATGTGCCGGTAATTTTAGACGGCAAAATAATGCCGGTTTGATCGGTAAAGTTCGACGATGAATCAAGCAAGGGGTGGACAACGCGTTATAGAAATTTATTGTAGAAGTGAATATACGTCAAATATTAGATAATACAAACAGCAACACTACTATCTGTATGTTCCAAGCCATTATACAAGATTTCAGCAATACAGTATATTAACATTTATTTCCATTGAATGTAGATGGTAAAATCTAAATTGTACCTCTTATTATAAGTATTTTAAAATCTGATTATTTTACTATTAATAAACAACATATTATCCTTTTGACAATAATTATGTTAGTAATTAATGTAAAGGGATTTATAATCTAATTTCTACAATCTATTCTTCTCAGTACAGTTTGTTGTATTTATTTAAAAAAAGACATATATAAAACATTTTCAAATAAAATTAAAATTACAGCAGTACAACAAAATTATAGAAACAATTAGAAAATTAATATTTAATAACGGCGCCATTTATTAATATAAGTTCATGAAATCTCTTGGGGAATGAATTGTATAAATCGATACGATACTCCTCAGAGATGGATTCCCATGCTTCATTTAAACCGTCTAATCCTTGTAAATTTGTGGGTCTAACATTTCATTTTTCAATTAATTTTACTAAAAATCCCCAAGTATTTTCCATTAAATGTAAGTCTGGAGTTGTGGAATCTAGAACATTTGTATCGTTTTCTGTAAATCAATTGGTGGCATTATAAAATTATATCACATACCTGGTTTAATAAAGGCGGTTGTAATTTATTTATCACGTAGAATAAATGGACCAAATTTTGAGATATGTATATACTTACATCTTCAGATGTATTCATAGTTAGAACGACTCTGTATATTACGTTTAAGTCCATCACAACACTAATTCACTTCTTAGGAATGATCCTCTTTGTATATTTAAAAGTAGTTCAAACTTGTAGACGCTATTTTTAAAGAAAAGTTATCAGTACGAAACTTGCTCGTGAGCAAGCAATTTTCTTTTCTGTTAAAGTAGATATATGTAATGTGGATTTTTCGAATTTCTGAATTTAAAACGTAAGCATATCTGACTATGAACTATATGTGGAAAGCCTTCAATGTTGATCGATTCATTGAAAACAAGTTTATTTAAAGAAGTTATTAATATACGGTTATTATTAATATTCACACATTCTCACTTACTTCGAACTTTGTGTTTGGGCGGTATCGTAAACTATGTAGTAAGAATAGATGCATAGATATGATTCCAACGAAAAGAGGGAGAGAAGCTTGATTATAATTACAAGTGCACGACCCAATATTTTCCATTACTGATTTCATTTGATTTCCGACGTATCGGACAATTTATACTCTTAATTATTATTAATGGATCAGACTAATAAATAGGATGCATCCGACGTTAATTGTCAACGGTAAATTGATGTCCCATGGGACTGGACATGGATGAAATGTCGCTGACGTATGTATGTACAATACATACCTACATATGCAGATTCCAAGTAATGCAATCTATATTCAAACATAAATGTAGTTTTTGCGTGTATTTGATAAATGGACGAACAAGTAAAATTCAGAAAGTAGAAACATATATCTCTAACGCTGCTCGACATATCTAATGTAATCGTCAGTAGAGCAGTGATTATTAAGGTTAGCAACCATTCAACACTCTGGCAGAGTTTAGAATCACAATTAAACCATTATTTTAATTTTAAATTAGAAGGCATTTGAAAATATTCAAAAAGCCGAATACGCGTATTGATGAAACGTCAGAATAACTTTTAAAATTGTGTTTTTATTACGAAATTTCTGCAATACCAAGAATGCCAAAAAAATAGAATTACGTACAGTATTCATAACTTCGTTATTAAGTGATTTTTTTTTTGTAAAACACGTCAATTTTACTCTTGTAAAAGCTTAGGGTAGAAAATACGAGTGATCAAGTTCATAAAAGCTCACTCCTGTATGCATTTCAAAGTTGAGAAAGCAGAAATGCTGTTTTGTTGTTGAGTTGCCCCAAAGAGTTAAAGAATTCTCTTTAATAGTGTAATAGATAAGCTAATTTACCCGATTCATTCAATTTTTTTGAATCGATCACTATTTTTCCTTTACATCAGGTTTTAAATTACTACATCCACTTTTTTTACAACTCCGCGGAAACGGAAAGCTTTAAAACTGTTTTAAATATATAACACTGGTACATTTCTTAAAACGATGACGTCCACTTTTTTTATATCACCTCGAAAAGAAAAAGCTCTAAAAATGTTTTAAGTGATAATATTTTAATGTCATTTAAAACATTTCGCATTCTACAGTGAGTATATCGCTATGGTTTTCTTAGATATTTAATCTACTGTAATCAATTTAGCACTAATTTAAAACAGTTTCAAAGTATAGAAAAGAAGTCGTTGGCATCTAACCTGGTTGCATATTCTACTTGTCAAATATAAATTGTTATTTATAACCATTATGATAAGCCAGACTAGAACAAAATACTATTTATAAGATTGTAAAAATTATTAAGTATATTTTATTGTTAATTCAAACATACCTGATGTCTTTATAATTTTTGTTCCAGGAAATTTATCTTTGTTCAAGATGTTATATTTTTAGAAATATGTTATGTATTCCCCTCCATCCGAAGTGAATAATAGTCTTTTTTTGAGTTAGTTGACTGATCATCGATAAACAATCGAGGTGAGATAGCTGTTAGAAAGTTTAAATTGTGCCATTCTTCTTGTGGCCACGAGAGCAGACGGTTGTTTTGTTATCTGCTTCCGCAATTTAATGCAACATATTCAGAAATATCCCAGTTCTACTAAACTTATGCCTAAAACGTTTCGTTACCTAAATAGTATTTAAATTCCACATTTACCTGAATAACCTTTAGGATATTCCTGAAAGTTCGATTCGTTAATAAGCCGCTGGGAAGGTGTCTTGATAGGTGGATCGGTGCATCGACAAGTGCCTGGTGCCATCTAGTAGATAAAAGATCATTGATCACGATATTCAAATTAAATAATAGACAACTTGCTAAGAGTCAATAGAACTATTAAAATATCATAGTAATCACAGTAACTAAGATACTGATTTTACGTTTCGACAACTTTTTTTGTCTTCTTCAGAAAAAAATTGTGTGTTTGCTACCCGAATTGGTTATGTCGCGTTTTGTTTTTTTTTTTTTATTTGTTGATAATACAATAATTACGTTGACTGGTTATATTGCTATACAGGGTGAGTTTTTTATCTTGAGACAACGGAATATCTCTAAAACACTGCATCAAATCAAAAAATGATCTTAATAAGATTTGTTATAATGTAGAGGGCTCACTGAATGGTGCCGAACTCGATCGATTATAACAAATCTTATTCAGATCTTTTTTTGATTTGATGCAGTGTTTTAGAGATATTCTGTTGTCTCAAGATAAAAAACTCACCTTGTATATTCGTGCTAAACAACCAATTTCTGTAATAGTGATTGTATATATAAAATATCATAGTACTCTTTATTGAATCTTTATTTAAACCTAAAAAATAAAGTAATTATAAAGGTAAATAAAATTAGGGATTATTAAATAAAGTAATATATAAAAATATATTGTATTTCATCTTAAATTTAAAAGCTAATATTCCGGGCATCTGTACTGGAGAAAGCAGAGCAATATATATATATACCTAGTACTTTTTTCAATTACACGCACATTTTTCCTATGTGTAGCTTTAAAATAAAAATTGTCAATGCATTAACGAATAGGTAACCAGTTATGCTAGTTATTATTTTATCTTAACGATTAATTTAACCTTTGACATATTCTGACATTTCACATTTCATATTAATTATTATTTTTACTTACAGTTGTTTGCACTACCAATGATTACCATTTTCATTAACTTATAAAAAAATTATGAATTAATTATGAATAGCAGGACATCAATTTCAGAAATAGTTGTCGCTGTTGTCAAGTGGTTGGCAGTGCTATTGGTTATATAGCAAGTAAAATTAAGTATAAACTGATATAAACTTAGTGTAAACTAAGAACTATAAAAATGCATTAGAAAACAAAGAAGCTAGGGTATTACTGTGGAAAGAAAATGAAAATATGTTGAAGGTTATTGAAGGTAAATTTAACGCTCTTTCAAACACATACTAGCCCCAAATTATGTTAAACGATTTTATATTAATAAAGAAAACAAGAAAACGGACATCTGTAGAAAAGAAGCTATTTAACAAAATGTCCAAAACGACCAATGAACCCATAATTTAATTGTAATTTAATAATAAAAGCAATGGATATTATAAATAAAGAAGTCTCATGGTCTGAACAATCTTTGTGATAATAATTGTCCGGTATTTAGTAAAAGTATGTCCGTTATATTTTTTAACGTATGATCTTTTACAGTTACAAATACCAGTGGAAGACACACAAAACATAATAGTCAATCTACATAGTATACTTCGTGATACTCATTAAAAGTGCTTTTTGGAATGATAACGAGAAAGAAGTAATTATCAAAGAAGTCAAAGTGAAGTCAGCGACAAAACTAGACTAACTACTTTTGTCTACTGCCTTGAACCTTATTTTCCAAAATAACGTTTAATCTGTAATGCACATAAGTAACGTATTTTCTGTCAATTATCCAAGAGGGCCGATATCTTGTGCGAAAACTATTCCCAACATTTTCAACAAATTCAAAACGTGTAAAAATTAATATTCTATGTTGCATGAAGAGTAGCCAAATATTTTTAAGTATCTTATAGCTCAGTCTATAAAACCTTGAAGAGATGTAATTACAAGTCATGCAAGATATCGAATCGGCAGCAGTTTTCTGAGGAAGATAAAAAAAAACAGAAATTTTCAGTAAAATACTGTTTTCTGCTGAAGCTACATCTACATTAAATTAACTCTCAGAACTTCTGGTTTGTATCCTATCCATTGAAAAATACTAAATTTCCTTCCCATTAACTTATTAGTTATTGGTACCGTATAAATCTTTATACTCAAAACTTAACCCGAATACAAAACTCTTAAAAAGTTATTGGCACAATAAGCAATAGACTTATTGGTGCAGTTATTAACGGAAATCTCACTGCAGCAAAATTTCTGGTTTTTGGATCTGTTGTAAGACCACATCATCCCATTAATTGATATGCTCAATGTCGAACCTTCATTCCAAATGAATACCGATCTCTCTGGCACATTCTATAAATGCCGGCAGAAATTTGTCTCAAACAATTATTCTCTTTGGGGTCATCTAAAAACCAAAGTTTACAATAACGTGCATCACTAAGGAAGAAACTAGCAAGCATATCACCACCAGAGGCAAATTTATCCTGAAACTAGAAATTCTAGTCGCCTTCTCTTCCGTCACATTAGAAGGAAAAACTGTATATTCTTATCATATGCATCAACCTCAACAAATGCAAGGGTTTGTGTTTAAGTATTTAGAAATGACTCAGCAAAGGCGTTAACAATCAGTTGTGAATGGTTAATACACTTATCATCTAAAAACACCAGGAATTCTAGTAGATCTTTTTTCCAAATCTATAAATTTAAACATATCTCTGGCATTGGAGGTTAAGTCTGCATGAATGTTATTTGAATTAGTTTGGTACGCATCAGATGATATTTCATTACATGTTTCGGCAGCCATCTTCAGATGTCTGTAAATACCGAAACATGTAATGTATAAAGAGCTTTAAAAAAAATACAGATTGGAAGAGAAGAAATTTATTAACATCTTTTATTATTACATCACATACTGCAATCAGAGCATCCATTAGCACCTTAAATATTATTGAATTGCTTCAAATTCAAACGATTACAGACAAGAAGGCGCAAACTTTAGTACCGTCGATGCTGCTTCATCGATACAAAATATATGATATAAAATCAGGTAGGTTGAAGTTAATAGTTAACAGGATGGATCTATTTATAATAAATAATTCAAGAGCTTCAATAAACAGATCAAAATCGATACTCGGTCGAATATAAAGTGCCAAAATCAAGAAAACCAAATTATTCAAGTTACATTTACAAATAACATCAAGGAGAAATACAATATTATTTAGATCTAGTGATTATCCGAAACCTTAAATTTGAAATTTTCATTCAAAGCAATAAGTACACCACCCCGTTTGGAATGGATCAATACTATCAAAGTCTCGATCGTATCCAATTATTGAAGTATTCATGTTTTACTTATTATGGGTTACATTTAGTAACACAATGTAGACTTGAATATTAATTTTTAAACATACCAGGATAGCCCTTTAAATTTCTTTAGCAGACGAAATTCAATAATTGTATTGGCCCTGCCTGTGACGTATGCACCAGCCGCCCCTAGGTAAAAGGTACAGATATGTCTATATGCAGGTGCAACCTATTTTTTCATTAAATTTTTCATCATCTTTTATTGTCGCAGAAATTCCAATATAAAATCAAATTCCCGACTTTCCCAATGCGCCCTCGAAAAAACGGCGGTCTGGCGACATACATTTTCTTTACAATAACTGGCATAATTGAAGTAACGTAAAATCTTAGTTTATATACTTTTTTATAGTTATTCAATAATTGAAAACGCCTCTCAACTGACGCACGAAACAAATGACATTTTAAATTCGCGCTGTACGGTTGTATTACTGGGTGGCGCAAAAATAATATCATAATTTGGATTGGCTGCCATTTTGTTATAAATGAAAAAAAAGTGTTTTCATAAAAATAAAAAAAAATATAAACAAAGGCCAATCACTGTTTGACTGCAAATGCCGCACCAAACAGTCACTTTGAGGGAATGCAATGGCTCTTCTTGCATTCTTCATGTGGATTCTCTGTGCCCCAGAAACGCAAATTTTGTTTGTTGACATAACCACTTAAGTGGAAATGGGCTTCGTCGCTCATTATGATTTTTGATACGAAATTATCCTCTTGCACCAAATTCAACAGAGTATGGCAGTAAGTTAACCTTGCCCAACGGTCAGCAGGCAGCAATTCGTGGACAGTTTGCACTTTGTAGGGGAACATTTTCAAATCTATCACCAAAATTCGTTGCAACGAACGTCTGCTGATGCCTAATTGTGTGCATCGTCTTCTCGTTGATGTTTGTGGATTCTCTCTGACGTCGTCGGCAACAGCAGCGATGTTTTCGTTTGAACGTGCACTACGAGCACTCTAGTGGATTCAGTTTGCACGAGGGGGTCGGCCAAACGCTTAATTGTTCGAGCACATGGAACACGACGACCAGGAAAACGACAGCGAAATTCACGCTGCGTTAAAACAACAGACTTAGAATTTCTCAAACAAGCAGTAACAATAATTCCACGTTCTTGAAGTGTGTATCACTCTATGGCTTGTTGGCAACTAATTCTCTATACATCTACATCATAAGACATATTATGACATTACTTTCGCGCCACCTTGTATATATAATAATTATATATAACACGGGTAGGACAAGAAGACACTGATTTTGCACATGTTCGAAATCAAACGAAAGGGTTTTTGCAAATACGAGACCATTCTATGCGTTGGACAGATGCATATTTCTCCGATGAAAGGAAAAAAGCCTCTCCATGACCAGTTTAACACCGCTGCTCTGACAAGTCTATTAAAAACACTAGTTACCAAAAAGAATGTACAAAAAACACACTGTCTAAATCTTAAAAAAAGTAATACTCTTACATTCGATTTTAAAAAACGCTGATATATCTTGTTCGATATCAAGTAATACGGCATATGTACGTCAAGACAAATAGCAAATGGACAGACGTCTCCTTTTCCTATTTAGCAAATCTTTAGTTTATACTCACCAAAAATAAACTGATGGAAATTGTATTGAAAATCCTTTCAAAAGTATTTTCTGTATAAATTCAGTTTAAGCGCGGGTGGGTAGTATTATTGACATTTATGAATCGCAATAGCGGCGTGAAACCGATTTAAATATAAATATTTGGGCTTCGCGAAATATATTTCCCAGCATTAAAGTTGAAATCAGGAGCCTTCCAGAAATCTTAAAGGAAATATTTTCCGACAAAAGATATTTTTGAGCTCGTATAAATTATACATCTCCGGCTGCCTTTGAGAATTATTTAGCGTAGCTGCCTAAGTAATTTTTAAGGAATAAGACGTATTGCATATAAGGTAGGTACTATGTAGCAGAACAAAGAGAGAATCAATGCAAAAACCTACAACAGAAAAGCGAAGAAACATACTTGGAGGGTATACATAAATATAATTCGATGCAGCATTTCTTGTGTGCATGTAAGTATTTATCCACACTCCGCAAATCAGATGTCGGCGTTTATAACCTAGTATTATGAGCACAACGCACATTATACAATAATTAACACTCGCTTGGCCAAGACCTGGAACTTCACATGATCGCTCAATTTGCGTACCCAAGTTTACTGCTCAAAAAGATTACAGATTGATCTATAAGTTCACGATGGCCATCTCTCACAAAGGTTTTCTGTAGTACTAAACATACGGAAAAACTGTACCTATTACTTAAATCATCACATGATGATGTTCTAAACGTCACTATAGCAAAGTTTTTTATACCTATTGCTACTATAGGCATAAAAAACGTTAAATATATTGCGTGAGTATAAAATTGACTAAAGATGGTGGAAGTTGATACACAGCCAGCAGTTGATATCTTCAGTGTTGATCCCAATTTCCTGTAGTCGTGTAGTCCTGTAGTTTTTCTGTGTTCCTACAGTGTACAATGGCCTGTTAGGAGACTTGTTACGATGCGAAGATGATAAAGGTCTTACTATGAATTTACCTGGTTGTACTATTCCAGTATTCTTTATATTTATCTTTGACCCAACTCCTTACCTGCTCTCGTGCTGTGTTTTTAGACGCTCCTAAAATATGTTCTGGGCCTAGATACGAAAAGGATGATTCCTTTTTTGCTAACTCATCGGCTTCTCCATTTCCTTCGATTACTGAATGTCCGGACACCCTCAGCAAAGTGACTTTATTGCGATCTATCACGCTATTCAGTTCTCGAATAGATTCCCAAATCAATCTTGATTGTATCTTGGGGTACACTAGTATCCTCAGTATCGCCTGGCTCTCTGTCGCAATATAGATCCGCCTATTTTCATAATCCCTCTGATTGATTTCAGTTGCACAATGTGGTATTGCATATGCCTCTGGTGAGAGACCGTAACTTATTTTCCTAGATTGCAGCTTATCCGATCTGTGTTTTTCACCTCGAAATCACATGCTCTGACCTAATGCCCAAAAGGTTCCACAGGATGGATAATATTATTGTACTTATTGCTGTCCTGCGTATCTGCCATTTGGCAGGTTTTACAATATGAAATGCCCCATCCTTGCCTCGCCCATTATCACCAAATAGAAAGGAGGAAGATCTAGGAGGCCTGCTGCTGTAGGAGCAGTCCTCATTGCCCCTGTTATTCTTAAACACCCACGCCTCTGCATATTGCTAAGTTCAGTTATAACAATTTGCTGCTGCACCTTAGTCCACCATACTAGAGATGCATAATAAATAAAGGAGTACTCAGAGTTGTCTCTTGGGACCTCTGCTTTTCCTAATATATATGAACGGTTTACTTACTTATCTTAACCAAAGATCTAACACAAAAAAATACTTTAAACAAATCGGAAACAGCATTACGAAAGACGAATGAATGGTTGATGGGTAACGAATTACATTTAAATAAGCTAAAAACACAAAAGTCAATACTTACCACCTGACAACTTCCAGTTGCCTCTCAACTATAGTATTGACAAAGTATTGACTTTTGTGTTTTAGCCTATTTAGGAACAGGTACAGGTTTTGAATCTTCATCTATAGCATAAAATGAATTGCAAACATCATGTCAGCTACAGGGACACCAAGCCTCAGCAATTTATGCGATAAGACGAATGAAGGACTACCTATCAAGCTACGTCGATACGCATTACCTTTCCAACCCTTAAGCATGATATTCTGCTTAGAATTATCTGCCAAAAAGACTAAAATTTCTAGGGAACAAAAGATTTAAAAAGAAAACCGCTGATAACAGGCACAATTTACACCATTAACCAATATTTTAATATGAATTTTAATATGTTGTAATGTACCTTTTACAGAATTTTTATATCTTATGTATTTTGCTGTTATCATTTGTTCGAATTTGTCTATTTACACGCAGTTCTTTATTCATTTTCTGTTTTATAATTGTATTGTATTTATTAATTGACAATGTATTGCCGCAAAATTGAAATAATAAATACTCTATCTATGTCATTTCTCAAAATTTCCGAAACTGGATTGTTTTCTAGCCTTTCAATCTGAACAATCATTTCAACGAACTGTACGATTTGTCCCATTTGTTCCGCTGGTTTATTATTTTTTTATTTTTATGTTATAAGTTGTTTTTGTGCGATAAGTAATTATTTACTAATTATTATTTGATATTATAAACATTGACTTTGTGCCAATTTTAATTCACAATACTTATGATTTGGTTCAACTGATGCAGACATAAAAATGTCGAAAAGTTATGAAATGGATAAATAAATTTTTATCTTAAAGCAGGCTTATTCCACGAATTTGAGTTTCATTTAATGTGATTTCTCTGGATTAATGTGTATTTATTAACAACGAAGAAATCTTTTTCCCAGTGCAATGTTTGTGTAATTTAAGTCTTGCGAACTGTCAATTATCAGCTCAAACGATAGCTTAAAGTGATGACACAAGTTACTTCGGATTTGTATTCCATTTATACTTACTTGATTGGCATTTCTCAGATAAATTTTATATATTAGGTATAACCAGAACCGTTTTCTATTCGCAGCACTTTATGTTATATGCTGTAATCGTCAAAATTGAACTGGGGTATAGGAAAGAGTGCACCGCTTTAACCCAGAAACAGACATATAGCTGTGCCTCCCACCATTTGCCTAACGCCCAATATCGTTCCAAAATTGGCATCGTGCGGATTACAACGTCATTTTATGCATAGCATAAGATCCCTATACTAAAACGGGCCACAGATGGTGAGTTTTATCGTACTACAAATTGTACAGCAGATTGCATAAAGTTGAAACGATCATTGTAAAAAGCGCCTTGTCCACACATGCAACGGCTTGGGCATCAATCAGTTGCAAAATTTATAATGAAATACTCACACGTTTGCCGGCATACCACCTAGCAATTAGAAAAAAGTAACAGTTGCACTGGTGACAAGCTTGTTACAGAATGAAAAGAAGAACAAAAAAAAAAGAAAATGGAACAAAAATTGGTCTTTGGAACGGCAGATCTACACTAGTAGATGGTTCTGGGCAATATCCCATAAGGGTTACATAGGGGTCTCAATTTATTTTACTTTCAGTTTTCAGGATCTTTATCACTATGCTATACGATGGGGTATCCTCGGGACTCCAACTCCGAAGCCTAAGGACCACCCTCATGAAGGACCAATGATAACGTCAAGAATACATGAGATTTGTTTAAGCTGTTCCTAAAACTACTCCTACAACGGCTTAAACAGCTCCTGTAACAGTTCCTGGAGGAACTCCTCTTGGAGCAGATTAAAAAAAACTCCTCCTGGAGCAGCTTAGGCAGCTCCTGGAATAGCCCAAACAGATCCTGCAATGGCTTAAACATCTCCTATACGGCTTAAGCAACTCCTGGAACAGCCTAAACAGCTCCTGGAACCAGATTAAACAACTCCTGTAACAGCGGGAGCTGTTTACATACGCTGTTTAAGCTACTCCAGAAACTATTAAACTCTTGCAGGAGCTGTTTAAGCTGTTCCAGAGGTTGTTCAAGCTGAGAGTTATAATTACAATAGATGTCACTTACTCTGACATCATCATTGGCCCACCATGATGATGGTGCTTACAGCCCCCGTGTTTAGAGTTGGAAACCCGAGGGTGGTCCATCGTATAGCATAGGACGATTTTTTAAGAAGCCCCAGCCGCTATGGTTTTCTTTGCACCAGAACCGGCTTAGCATGTCTTACACACAAAAATTATATCGACAAACAGATGAATGGGGTTATAAGTCCTCACCGGAGTGATACGACATGAATACGATAAGCGTCACAAACAATAACACGACACGTGTCATGAAATTTAATTTGATTGTCGTGTTACTGGTTGTGTGGCTTGTTATATTGCGTGTCGTATTCCTCCGGTGCGCATTTTGCCTAAATTTACACGGTACGTGTCGTGTTGCTGGTTGTGTCACTTGTCGTATTGCGATAGTATTACTCCGGTATGAACTCTGTCTAATACAAATTTTATGCATGCAATACTGTTGTATGATGCAACCGTATTGTTCTGCAGATTGAATGAGAATCGCACACACGGTGCAATTGTAGTTCAAACTGTCCAGTTGTATATCGTGTAGTACAATAAATCGTACCGCCTATGGGACGCTTTATTGAAGTTAGATTTTGTCGACTACATATACCTATTTATTTTCGAGATCTTTGTAGTTTAGTGCAATTTATACTTTATGCCGAGGTATCTTATATACCTAATTACAGAAACTAATATGCCAATTCTTAATATTGTTCTGTATGGAGGAATGTGATTCAAGAACTTCCATAATTTCATAAGCTTTTGTTTATCGTAAATTTCGCTTTGGGAAAATATACACCAACGGTACACTATTTACGAGCAATTATTTTTAAGTATACATAGTACTTCGACGAAAATAAATTTAAGCCACACAATGTTTCTTTGTAGCAGAAAACGAGAATAAAGATTATTTAATCTTGACTTTTGCGTAGGGGTTTAAGCATCTACGTGCTTATTCAAAATAGTTTTGCCGATTTCTTATATACCTAAAAGCACTAGTAGTAAACATTCGTAGATAGATTTCGGCGGATGTATACCTTTTGCTGTGTTATTCATCCACACTAATATAAACTGTTTTTATTATTAATTTCATTATTCATTTAATTCATTATAATCATCTAACAATATATAGATAATCTCAATAAAGTATGACAAAAAAAAAAGATTTTGTGGAGACTCTGTTAATTATGTAAATCACTTATGTATATAGTATTTCATAACAAACAGAGTCATTATATTATATCTGATATTCAACCAAATAAGGGTAACATATCGGCTGAAAAGTTGCTAGCTGTCGATTGCATTCTGGGCGACTGAAAATGGGAAGGTGAAGTCCTTCCCATTTTATCCTTTTTAAGCCTATCCTCTTTTCTACTCAAAACCCTTGAAAGGCTGGTGAATAGGTACATAAGAGATACTTGGCTAAAAGAACAGCCACTCAGTGATAGACAATATTAACCGGCAATGTCTACAGAGGTCGCATAGATGACCTCAACAGATTAATTACATACAAAGTCTATAGAAAACAAAGAGATAGCCATGACGACTTTCCTGGACATCCAGGGAGCATTTAACAATGCTACCACCAATTCACTTATCGGGGCTTTACGGAGAAAAGGCGTCGCGCCGAAGCTTCTACAGTGGGTAAGAGTCAGCCTGGAAAGAAGGATAATCACATCGACAATTCGTGAGGCTACCATCGAAGCGGAGGCAGGAGGGGGGTGTCCGCAGGGTGGAGTTCTTTCTCCCTCGCTGTGGGCTACCCTAGTAGATGATCTAATCCGGAAGCTAATGGAAAGGGATTCCATTGCCTGGGATATGCTGACGAACTTACAATAGTCGTCAGAGGGCGGTTTCCAAAGGTTCTGGTGGAGCGTCTCCAAACCGCTCTAAACACAGTTGACAAATGGTGTAAACAAGAGCGACTATCAGTCAATGCTCAAAAAACATATGTGGTCACGTTAAGAAGAAAACGAACGGTAGGGCTTACAGCCACTAGGGATAGGAGGCGAAAGGATTCCATATGACTAAGAGGCGAAATCCCTGGGGGTATGGTTTGATCAAAGGTCACATGGAATTCACATATCCAGAAATTGACCAGCAAAGCCACCATCGCCCTAGGTATGCGCAGGAGGCTGTGTGGAAAGAATTTGGGACTTAGCCCCAAGATAACTCTTTGGTTATACACAAAGGTTATTAGACCCATGATAACGTACTGCTGCGGTTTTGGACTCCGTCACCAAAACAACCCATTTATCGCGGAGATGTATTTTAAGTTGCATATTTGGTTGTTGTGTTTTCTTTGTCCGTACAGCTGATTTTCAATTTACCGAGAATTTTCACAATTTTGTTTTGTTTTGTATAAGTTTACATTAAAAGTTTATTGTATGATTTTATTTATGTAGTGTAAAGGTTTTTTTTTAACTAATCTAGTCATTAGTCTATAGTTCGTTTGTGCTGATTTTATGCGTATTCTATTTAATATTGTTATTGTAATGTTCTACGTCTGCGTTGTACGAATTTTGAGAGAGGGATTTTTGTAGGAAAAATAAATTGTAAGGTTTTGTGAAGGACCTTCTTGTTCGACTATTGATGTAAGTAGACGTATTTCTTAAATAATTTTTGCCATTTTGTTATTCATTTTGTATTGTAAAATTTAACTTTTTTTCTTTATTATAATCAATGAAGGAATCGTTGTTGTAATAATTGTTAATGTATTGAAGTGTACACTTGGTAGATATTAGATCAATTATTATTTTTTGTTTAGGAAGATTTATTTTAGTTTATTTGCTCATTTATATTTTGTGAGAGTAAATTTTTCTGTTAATCTATTTTGCTGTATCACTTTAATTTTTTTTTGTATCACCTCGTTTGGGTGAGTAGAAGCCTGAATCTAATCTAATCTAATCTTCTCATTTTTCTCCCCTCCCACTGTAAACGTAGCTACACATGAAGGCCGCAGCATAGATTTATTAACGTTTGGCGAATTGCCAGAGCTCAGCCGAATTAAATTGAGCCTGATATTTTTTTTCGCGCTTTATTTATGAAATTTGTAAAAATAATATTAAATCCAACATTACATTTGTATTAGTGAAAAGGAAAACAATAAGACAATATTTACTGTAACTGTAAACTATGAATTTGTGACAGCGCTCATAAACAATATCAAAAGAAGAAAAAAAATGAATGTAAAGCAGTTTTAAAAGTCAATAATCAAATAAAATAGCAAACATGGATTCTAAAAACCTGACAATAGTAAATAATGTACCTATTCGTCGGTAAATAGCATATTATTGAACAAATATTCACGTTAGGGATATTTATTAATCATTAATTCATGAAATTCCATGCGAAGTTCTTGGGATGTACTAATTTTGTACGATCGGTACTTATCTTATGTAAAAGGTTTAAAACTTTTGCACTATTACTACATCCGCGAGCAACTTGTTTAGATGTGATACTAGGATTTTATTCCACTAATGCACAAACTTATTTCGATATCACTGACATTTTTCGGTAGCACATTTTTATTTGTGTTATTTATTAATGTAAAAGTTGTCTCAAAACGTCGGACTGTATTACGAATAGTAGTCACGCTAAGAATTGATCTTTCGGGATAATTTACTGCAAATAAATCGTATGTAACTTTTGTTGAATTACCACGCTAAAATTGTTTCCAATAAAAAGTTTTCCTCGAGCGTATAATATTCTATTTTTTTTAAATTATTGACCACGATTAAATCTTACTAACCGTTATAAAATTTGAGGACTGTACCTGTACCCTAATATCCACTAACGCCTTGTTAAGAAATGAGCGAAATGAATCGAACGGCTAAACTAAAAGTGAATTTACAGCTAATCATTCCCCTCGCTGCATAGTAGTCGGAATGGTCATGTTGAATCGATTTAAATTGAAAAGATCGATGTGGCGATAGCATTTTGTAGTAGTTAGACAAGGGTAGAGAATAGCGGTGAGTGCTTGGAGTTAGACAGCGATAGCATACGGATTGGAGATGGTAAATCAAAGCGTATGTCTGACACACAACCGCCCAGCAGAATAGCATGCATATTTCTCGACTTTTTTATCATTCCGTACTTATTGTAACAGCCTATATACAAATTGCTAGCTCTACGGCAATAGCTACATAAAAGATGTAAGTCTGCTATTAAAACATTTTTTCTGTCTTTCACCGTTTAAAAGTTATTTTTGATAAAAAGAAAATTAGTCGAATTTCAAAGTCAAATTGCATCCCCTAAAATTTTTGCCAAAACAAAGCAATACTCGAAGGGGTTTATAAACTGACAAAGAAGAATCTGCAATTCACAGTTTGCGACCTTTGTTAGTAATAGAGTTACTATTAAAGTCCATCGTATACGAAAAAAATATTCCTTTTTTAACACAATATTATACGAAACAATCCACACACACACACACACAGTGATTTATTTAAGTGAATCAACTTACGTAAGAATGATATAAACAGAACGACCATATTGGAAAACACTTACTTAAATCGTATGACAAACTGTTTACAAGTTTGTATTTATGCATTGGCTAGCTAATTGCAAGCGTCACAATTACATAGAACTTAATAAATACACCTCTTTGGTATATTAAAAGCTTCCTAGCCCAGAATGTCACATTTCCGCATGTAAATATAGAAAACAATGTACATATCTTTCTTTTAAATATAATCAAGGTTAACAAGGTTAAAGGTTTGCGGAACAGTTATGGGAGCATGTTTATTCTCCGAGCCTTGGTTTTTGTTTGGTAATTTAGTTTTATCATGCTTCTGAAGGTAATCGAAAATGTCGATTCATGGAATCTGTCAATAGAATTCTATTTTGCACGATCTCATGAGGTGATAATCATTTGTGACGAATTAAAAAAATAACGAAGTTTACTAAAAAATACATATCAATCATAAATTAAATGGTATAAATTCTCCCACAAACAAACATTATTTCAGATAAAGTTATTCATGTGATTTCAATTAATTTAGTCGTAAAAAATTAAAAATATGTATGTATGTGTTCACATCGTTTCAATGTCAAATTATTAAAAGTGGAAAATACACACACTTAAATTGTTTATGTAATTTAGAGACCATTAAATACGTTCAGTTTAAACATACGGGCTCTATTTTTTTCTTTTTCCAATTCATTCAGGGGATTGATGTATTTCCATCGGTGTGGAACGGCCGTAATAGTTTCATTGCTGGGATCCAAACGAATACGCACATCGTCAATCATGTTTTCAGTGAAAACTGAAGAATGGCTAAGTGATTTATCCTTTATAACACCGGTGTCCATGAAGGGGTGAACAATTCAGGTATACACTGCCTATAATTAAAAGTGCACTACCATGAAATGTAAAAGACAATTTTGGAGGAAACATTATGAATATACTTAAAAATGGATAGAACCAGCCCTCCCTCTGCACACACTCGGTAGTGGTTTGCATTAATTAAACAAGATAGTGTGTCCTAGGTGGTTTTGCCACACTGCTTTAACTCAATGGCATAATTCCTCTCTATTGCTAGCACGAAGGAGATTGCGTAGGGGTCGCCTTCCCATATATAAGTATGTATTCTATGGGTGAGAAACTCGGCAATTTTGCGGGCCATGGAAACTTTATATTGTTTTCGATTTAAAAAAAAAGCATAGCTTTTTTGCTCTGTATGAGGTCGACCGTTATCTTGTTGGAATATTCCATTCTTAATGGTTTGCATAAAGGGTAATACGCTCATTTAATAAATACGTCACATCCGTCGTTTTCTATATTTACGTCATATGCTGTATTGAAACAAATTTTAACGTCAACTACTTTTGCATAAGGTTTAGTGGTATTATTATTTTAAATCAGTATTAAAACATGTTTACGGATATATAACACTACACATAGGTATGCATTGTGTAAAACATATTGAATAGTTTAATGTATAGTTTACGTGTAAAAAGGTATTTGTATGTTCGTTTTAGGTTAGATATTCTTGAAATAACTGGTACCTATTAAAATCCTGGACGTAACGACAATAATTTAGAGCACCAAAGTAATTAAATCTAGGTAATTTCGTATACATATTTTGGTAACATAAATAGTTTTTTTTCCCGGCGTGTAATATGTATACTGATATACACTTTGTCTATTTTATGTTTTAACCTACATCCTCGATTTTTGTCCATATGAATAAAATCGATACTTATGAGGCAAATTAAAAACCGTACAAACAGGATACCTTACACGCAGTTTTTCAGTATTAGCTTAAATTCCCTTTAGTCAAAATAACCTACCTACTGAAAACTTTACAGAAGGCAGTGTAAAAAGAACAACTTTATCTTGCAAAATATATAAAGAAAGTGAGAAAACGGGCGGGAAACAACTAATAATAAATCAAATACACAAACTGACGATGCTATAGGTTGAATTTGATAACTGACAGATGCCATATGGTAACCGGAAACGGTACACTATTTAGGTATTGTACTTAAAACAAGGCAGTAATAGTGCTGTCTTTATTTGTCACATTCGTGAAATCAATCCTTGTGTCTTTTTCTGTGAGACAAGCGAAAACTTTCTTCTTTTTTCAATAGCAATACTTGAGAAAAATAGTCAAATCAGTAAGTTGTCTTGTATGATACATCAATGATATTGGTTAAAACATTAAACAGACAGAGTATCCCAAAATATTAATAAAAAAAGTACCTACTATACATTAAACTAATTTGTTTCATTATATAACATATAGGTATGTAAATAGCTATGACAATTATGTTATAATATATAAAACACATCCCAAGTGGCCATATGGTGACAAACATTTAATCCTCCAGAAAACGAATAGCGCAAACGAATGGCACAATTTAATTTTTGCAAATCTACAGATACAGAAATCGCATTCTTATTATGTGATTTTTGCAAATTTAGATTTCAAATATATCTTCACATTATATAGTCCCTTTTTTATGCTTAAAGTTAGTGTTCTATCGAAACCGGAGAAATGTTTCAAAAAATGTTATATTTGGAACATCCTCCAATATTAAATGTATTTTTGGCATTGTTAACTGTAAGCACAGCGTTATTAGCTGATGATGAGCTCATATCCTTAATGGCAAAAAAAAATATTTATTCCGTCGCCAATAGCAGTATTGAAACCCTTTTGCACATACGAGAGGGCTATATTATGAATTATGAGGTATTGTCAAGAAAAAAAAGGGGCGATTTACTCAAGCATTTGCTAAATTAAAATAGGTTTTAGTTAATTTTGAAAACATCTTAATTTTCTTGCGGACTAAACAAGCAAGAGCAATGCAAAATCTTTATGTATTGTATAAATTGTTATCAGGAGTTTATTTAGTTTGGATAACTACATTATATTTATAAAATCTCATACTGTTTATTACACAACCGCTACTATGGAAAACAGTAAGTGGCACTTAGTTCTGTATACTTTTATGGAAATTATCACTACTTTAGAAATTTTACTTAAAGTAAAAGTAAAATAGCTGTACGGTTTTAGGAGCACAAAATTCCCCGAAAATCGTACAAGAATTTTACCAAAAATTCTTTAGTGTGTAGTCTAAATCACAAATAAAGTAGAGATCACACAACAATAACAAAAACCATCTTAGGTAATGATCAACCTCACTAATTTTCAATTTATAATCCATTCTATTCTTTAGCCTGCGATTTTCTAATCCAATTTTGAATCATCCTTCTTGATAATTCAATGTTCCACTTCACCACTTTCCAACTATAAAACTTGTTTTTGATTCCCCCTTTTTTAATGTGCAATGTTTCACTTCACCACCTTCCAAATGTAAAACTCGTGGTTAATTCCTTCTTAAATATCTCTTTCTATTTTTTAAAACGTTTTGATATTTTTTTAGAAATCTTTATATGCATAACAGAATTTTTTTTTCTCCACAACCAATCATTTTCCACCTAATCATTATTTTCGACTGCCGAAATTGAACAGTTTGACAATCATGCCGAACTTCTATCATGTTGTGTAGTTTGTTTATATATAATTAAAAACTATCCAAATAATTTAAATTTCAAACATAAATACAACTGTTATTAACCATCAAAAACAAAAATCCAAGATTTTTATTTGATTATTACTAAGTATTTTTACCATAAAAATCAATTAAAACAGAACACTGCAGTATATGTGTCCTTTTGTATTCGTAAAATGATTTTCCTAAGATAAACATTTTAATTATTCGATCAGAAAGAAATACCTTTTCCCCAATCATTCAGAATTTAGAAGATTTTAGACAAAATATGGAGCACGGCTTTAAAACTTTCAAGGCAATTTTAACAAAGTAAGTACAATTAAAAAGACCTTTAAATTTCTTTTAATCGCACAGTCCAATTTCAAATTAGCAGAAAGGAATTATTGGGAAATTTCGTGAATTCCCCAAAAGCAATTTCCGCAAATTAGCTCAGAACGTATTTTTAGAGGAATTACAGGAAAGAATCTCCTTGGTAGGCGTTTTACATTTTGGATCTGACTTTGTTACGATCGTACACATTTCGGTCGCAAGAGCTCTACGGAAAGATTTATTTGAAATTTCGTGAATGAAGCGTTCGGTTTCTGGCTACTACGAAAATAAATCGGGCTTATTTGGAACTTCCTGCGACTGTTGCTTGTATATAATCATTACCATAGCAACGTTCGCGTTAATATTCGCGCGTGAAAACACGCACACACATTTCACGAGTGAAATGAAAATGAGTGCCTGGCAATTGCTAGGTTTGTGTGAGTACAAAGAAAAATATAACTCCACCGACTGCCTATTAGGAATATTTTTTGGCGTTGCCTTTTGAGTCACTGATGCTGATAAAGATATTGTTAATTTGTGTTTACTCGAAATGAAACTGACATTCAAGAATGATTTGATGTAATTTTTACTCTTACCTTTCAGATTAGCGAGTAGAGGTTTCGATTCAAACGAGTACCTTTATCTGTTCCGAAATGCTTCGTTGAATCGAAGTAAATTATGATGTTTCGGAACCTCGTACTAATCGAGTAAATCCCCCTTAATATCACAAACGTTATGAAAAGCATATACCATCTTTAACAAATTAAAAGCGAATTGAAGCTCCACAAATCTTTCATTATTTATCAATGCATAATTCAGAACTGTTTGCAAATAATTTTTGATTACTATTTCAGTGTGCTGTAGCTTCGAGTGCATTAATAATCGAAGATTTGTGGAACTTAGATTCGCATTTAATTTGCTAAAGATGGTACGTATTTCAATCCGAAGTCATATGTTGCATCCGACAAGTGTATGTTACAAAGTAACATGTATGTTATTTACCCTACGTTATATGGAATAAAATAACAGCATACGGGCCCTTGCAGTTACACGAATACCAGGAACGTTATGAACAAAAGTGAGGTTAAAGTTTACTGAATTGCGAATTTAAACGAGTTGATTTTTGAACATGAATAATGATTTAAACAATTTGCTAGCTTTTGGTTTATTAGAACTACTTTTAGCTGTTAACACAAAATAGTTATTTGTATCACTAAGCCAGAAACTACAGTTTTGCGAGTATGAGTACGGTTTCTGTAACAAGTACAAATACTCGTAAAAGAGTTTCTGGTCGTGTGATACACAATGTTTTTTGGGCCAACAAATCTTAATTTTGAATTGAAAATAGAAAAGAAATTTTGACACTAGGGAATTGACAGTACAAGTTGGTACACATATCACATACCTTAGTATTTTGACGTTTCCGAGAATAAATCTTTTTCTGTAATTTTCCTTCTAGTTTAATATGTATTTATCAATAATAAGTGCAATGAAGACACCAGTTCATCTTAGCATGGTTGAACAGTAGCTTAATGACAATTTATTACACATCTGCCATGTGACTCTAGTGTAGCCAACCTTTAGTGACATTTTTGTCTGCCTAGGCAAAAGTACTGCAAAATGTGTGTTTCCGGACGGAGGCGCAAAAAGGTTATTTGTGTGTTTGTAAGAATAGTGCTGTAATTGAAATAGGTCTGACTTGCAAAATCATTTAAACTACTTCTTCACACTTTCGTAAAACTATTTATAGATTGTCTTAGAATGCGGTGCTTACATAATATAACCATTCATCCAGCCATAAAAGACAAACAGTAATAACACTTAAAAGAAGAATATCTGTTCAAACATGAAAATATTAAATTTTCAAAGTATATTGGTCAAGGTTATTTTTTACTCACACGCTGGTTACCAGAAGTCCACACACTTTTATGTGGCTGTAGAACTATCTGTTGTAAGCCGAATAATTCCGGAAGTAAATAATGGACTAGTAAATATAATGCACTAATGTCAAATTTAGATACTAATAATTCAAGAAGCATTATTATTAAACAAAGGTGTGGGACTTTATGTAGGTGTTCGAAACATCTGTTATTAAATGTATACAGGTGAAAAGTTGCCAGCTGTCGATTACATTCTGGGAGACTGGAAATTAGCGAATTGTTATAGTTCAGCCGAATTAAATTGAGCCTGATATTCTTTTTTTCGCTTTACTTATGAAGTTTGAAAAAGTAATATTAAATCCAACATTACATTTGTATTAGTGAAAAAAGAAATAATAAGACAATACTTATTCGTTGACTAAAATCTATGAATACTTCTTTTCTATTCATACTTATTTTTATATCGAAGCATCAAATAACGTAAACTATAAATTTCAGTGACAAAGCTCATAAACATAAAAAAATAGAATGAAAACCAGTTTTAAAAGTCAATAATCAAATGAAACAACATAGATTTTGCAAAACCTAATAATGGTAAATAAAGTACCCATTCGTAGGTAAATATAAATATACTATTGAAAAAATATTCATGTTCGGGATATTTATTAATCATTCATTCATAAAATTCCAGGCGACAGTAATAAACGTCGAATAAAAGTTCTTGGGATCTGCTAATTTTGAACGATCGATACTTATTCTCATGTAAAAGGTTTTAAAGCTTTTGCACTATTGTTAAATCCGCAAGCGACTTATTTAGATGTCATATTAGGATTTTATTTCACTAATGCACAAACTTATTTCAATATCACTGACATTTTCGCTGGAACATTTTTATTTTTGTTATTTATTAATGTAAACGTTGTTTCAGAACGTCGGACTGTATTACGAATAGTAGTCGCGCTAAGAATTGATCTTTCGGGATAATTTACTGCAAATAAATCGTGTGCAACTTCTGCTGAATTGCCGCCGTAAAATTGTTTCACAATAAAAAGTTTATCCTCGAACGTATAATATTCCATTTTTTTATAAAATTACTGATCGGGGTCAAAACTTACTAAACGTTATAAAATTTGAGGGCCGTACCCGTACCCTAATATTCACCAACGCCTTGATAAGAAATAAGTGAAATGAATCCAACGCCGGCTACACTGGAAGTGAATTTACGCCTTCATGGATTTAAATAGAAAAGATCTATGTGGTGATAGCATGTTGTAGTAGTTAGACAAAGATAGAAAATAGCGGTGAGTACTTGCCGTTAGACAGCGATAGCATGCGGCTTGGAGATGGAAAGCCAAAGCGTATATCTGACACAACCGCCCAGCAGAATAGCATAC
The DNA here is from genome assembly GCA_004143645.1 of Protaetia brevitarsis. Lineage (NCBI taxonomy): Eukaryota > Metazoa > Arthropoda > Insecta > Coleoptera > Scarabaeidae > Protaetia > Protaetia brevitarsis. The sequence continues at coordinate 688,484 of RXPK01000255.1, forward strand.
GTATTTCTCGAGTAGAAATCATATTTTCATCCTTCTTTTATTCATATTACGGCAATCGACCGGTCGAAAGTGAGCTCTTGGTATATTTATATTATTCTACAAACATTGTTTTGTTATTTAATTTTTACAGTATTATTTCGGAAATTCCGTATTTTATTTATTTGTACGTATATCCATAATATTTTTTTAATAAAGTTTACAATAGTGATGGGTATAATCGAATCAATAATCGATCATCGAATGATCATTCATCATTTATTTACCATGACAAGATATCACAGCACCTTTTTTTAGCTCCTCGTCCTTTTTGTGACATTATTCCTCCAATTCCTAATGGAATGACCTTCTTTTTAGGTCGTCTGTATTTCAGCATATCCATCTACTACATATATATTTAACATTATAAGCGAACAAACATTCAAATAAATCATCCATAATCGCTTATCGTTCATAATCAGATGATCGTCAATAATCGAAGGATGTCGTTTTCGTCATTGGATTATGCCCATCACTAATTTACTTGTACATTACAATCTTCTATTTGATACAAATAATTTATTTACATAAAATGCACCCTCGATACATGCAACAAATGAAACGTATCAGATTTTCTAGGCACTCAAACGAAAAAATCGAGTACGATAAGTATGGGAGAATGACAGAAATCAAAAAGATTCCGCATTAAAGCCAAGTAAAACATAAAACGCCTCATTAAATTTCTTTCAAACTTTTCCATGCTTCTCAAACTAAAAACACAATTTAGTTGTGCCTATTTATCGCTTCATGTAATTTCGTCCATAATTGCCAATCTATGTTAATTATGACAACCAAGCTAAACGTAGAATAAATTGTTTCACACAATGAATCACTGGCTAGTCTAGTAAACAGTACAATAAAAAAAACTGCTTCAATACTTAATATCGCAGGCAATATTACTAGACTCAACAAGCACAAGTTCTGAGAAACATTTTAAATCAAAAGTAAGGCACAACCATAAAATTTTATGTATCCATTATTTTTCTTTCTATTCGCTAAATACCAACTGATCTATGTGGGTATACGTAAGGGTTTATAGACTTTATGGCAGTAAATTAAAAAATTCAATTGCCTCTAACTTTAAAATAGACTTGTAATTAGCGCCGCGTTTCACTATGATATTCGTACTTGCTTATTTATCAAACAATATAATTTTATTGGCGCGTAAGAATTAACGGCTGCGTCCTGAATTTCTGACTGGCCATTCTAACTGAAGCAGTTTTAATTTGTGAATGTTCTACTGGATATTTAGATATGAATTGAAATACAAGCTGGTTACTTACAGGCAGCGCGAGAATGGTATTTTAATTTATTTTCTTTAAAAAAACGCAAATTGCCACTGATTTCGTCTAAAATATACTGAACGTAGGCGTGAGTATTTATATTGTACTTGAGGTGCTGTTACAACAATTGGTTAGAGCAAAAACATGAACTCACGTGAATTAATTTGTTTAAACACATGATCAACACAAGCCAATGAAGAGTGAGGCTGGCAAATATGCAAGGTGCGATAAATCGATGTACAGAGCACAATTTTAGAGTTAGTCGTTGTTCAATTCCACTAGGTATTAAATGCTTCAGATAAGGTAACATATTTCATTAATAATTGTGAAACTATAAATTTATTTTTATTTGTATTATATCTGACTAATACCCAGCATTATTTCAGTCACCTGACAAGAAAAGGTTTCGGTCGATGTCAGACGGTTCACCCCCAATTCCAATTTCCGACGAACCGTTTGAAGTCTTTCCCACCTTACCAGATTCGGTCTTAGAAAAAATGGGACTACTTCGTGACTGTCCAAAGTGAGTATAAATACATTTTCATCACCTTATTAAACCATTACTGATGCTGTGCAACCGCACAGATTTCATAACCGGTTAGCCGTATGTATATAACCGGTTAACCAGCGTGACCTAGTTAACCGCCGTGACCGATTAACCGCCATGGCCGGTTAACTCTCGTGACCGATTAACCGTCTTGACCGCTTTGGTCGGATAATCACTGTAATCGATTAAAAGGCAGTTTTATTTATTATATATCTATCTTTATATAAGTATTTTACTAATTTTTACAATGTTTTTGTGTATATATGTTTGCTACAATTTTCAAAAATAATATTGTTACATAAATTGATACGTTAGCTTAATGTTTCATTTTTAAGGTTTGCTATAAATTGTTTCATCCTTGAACATATTTTAAGAGCTTAAATTTACACACAATAGTACTTTTTTTTTATTTTCAGCATATCAATAATTTTAACTTTATAAATTTACATTAAATTGCGCTAATCGTATCAGTTTATGTAAGGCCTTATAGGTACACTTGCATTTACGTATAAAAAAAATACACTTTTCTTAATGTTAATTTTTTATTTAGCAGTGTTTTTTATTTTTTTCCGATTTTCTAAATCCCCATTTGCTTATTATTATTATTATTATTAGCTCTAAGACAGTGTATCACAAACACATTTCCCTTCCAATATTTAAATAGCTATTTGTCAGCGATATATAGTTTGTTTTATATAGTTTAAGGCGAACCTGGACGTCCAAGTGTGCGACAGAGATGTATGTATATATGTATGTATGTAATAGAAGGGTGGTGTTACACTGCGACCTAAAAGATCTATTGTGTCCCCTATTCTTGCTGCTTTACAGCTGGCCTTCCAATCCTATTCCTTTTAAAAAGTGTAGGATGCAGAGGGCCCAGTCTAGGTAAGTCTCCCTCTTCAATTTCACATGCACCCAGGTACAATGCCCTCGGTTGCACAGTGCTACGCAGTTTGAGAGGAGGTGGATGGATGTTTCATCCTGTTCCCCACAAAATCTGCATTCAGGATCTTTTTCCAATCCAAGCTTACTCAGGTGTCCTTTCAGTCTACAATGGCCTGAAAGTATTCCTGTTAATATGCGAACATTGTTCTTACTCAGGTTGATGCATTCTGTAAACCTCTTCTGGTTATAAGTTCCCAGAAGAATTTTACTTTTCCTCATTCCCTGGAGATTTTCCCAGTAACTGGATTTTCTCTGCTCCATTTCCATTTTAGTTTCTTCAGTATTGTACTGCTACTTAACCCGCAAAAGGTTCAGGCCCTACGAAAGGCATTCCAGCCCCTTTTTTGCGAGGTTATCCGTTATTTCGTTTCCTTCCACTCCTGTGTGACCCGGAACCCACAGGAGGGTTACTTTATATCTTTTGCCTAGCTCATTTAGTTTCCCTAGGCATTCCCAGACCATCTTGGAGCTGATTTCATATGAGTTCAGCGCCTTGATGGCTGCTTGACTATCAGACACGATGATAATCTCCTGCTTCCGATAGTTCCTTTCCATAATGAACTGAACACATCTTCCAATAGCGTGTATTTCCGCCTGAAATATACTTGGGTATTTCCCCAAGCTTTCGAAATAGTATGTAGTTCTACGCCCATATATTCCTATTCCAGTTCCTTCTGCCGTTTTGGAGCCATCAGTGTACCATTTGATGGCATTTCTATTCAAGTTCAAGATGGTGTTATGATCCCACTCGCTCCTGTTACTTAGCTTTATGGTGAATTCTTTCACAAAGCTAAATTTTTTTAACATATCATCCCGTGGCATATCCCAGGTTTGATCACCGTCAGGAGATTGAAGCCTATGCCTAATCATTCCTTCCTTAACCATTCTTAGTGCGGTTCTTTTCGCCACACCCTCTACTACTATGTGGAGCGGGGCAAGATCCAATACTACTTCAATAGCTGCTGTTGGGCAGGTTCTCATAGCCCCGTTATGCATACACATGCTAATCTTTGCACTCTCGAGAGGTTAGTTCTCGCGGTGGCCAGATTAGTTCTTTTGCTCCATGCTACTGTTGCATAGGTGATGATCGGTCTCACTATCGCTGTATACATCCAAAGCAGTATTTTTGGGGTTGCATCCCCAATTTTTCCCTGCAAAGTTTCTGCACACCATCAGAGCTCTTTTGGCCTTGTTGGTTACTTCAAATTCATGTTTGTTCCATAGAAGTTTATTGTCTAGGGTAAGGCCTAGACAATAGGTGCGACAGAGATAAATATATCGGAAAAGTATTCCGCGCTTTTTGGGAAAACGATGCGACCAATTTTTAAATTTTAAGCTGTATTTGTCTTAAAATAATATTTGAAATTGCGCCAACGTTTTAATTTTTTTATTTTCGATGTATTTAAATTTTTAAATGTTATAAATTTGTTATTATAAAAACAATTTCTAAAATCGGCTCAACGGCGCATTCGAACACCAATTTCTTAATGACAAAACTTTTTTAATTTTTGAATTTGGACTAATAATAACGCCCGAAACGGAAATATTCATTTTTCTTTTTTCCATCAAATGCCGGCTTCTATCGTAACCTAACGCATAGACCGATGTTTGTTTTGAAGACGTATCTACGTACAGATGGTCTGCCATGGAATCATGTGAGGTATAAATATAAGGATATTCCATTTTGCTTTCAGTAGTGTCTTTTTGTGTATTTTACACAACCCAACCTACTTCCTACCTATGTTTTAAATAAGTGCGAAATTCATAAAAATGTGTAAATGTTAATAATAGATAATGTACCTACTTTTTATTAACGAGTCATAATTATAAATACTAAATCACTTCAATAATTTCCTTGATGCCAATTGTATTACGAAACAGAACATCAATGAAATGCAAATAAAAAAATGCACACAGCAATTTTTTCGACTGGGTAAAATGTACCTATAAATTACAATTTCTTTTATATCTGCTTAGATTACAAGCATCATAGTCATTTATATTGACCGCCCTAGAATTATTTTTGGATTTTGGCGCACTTAAATACGCAATGACAAAGTAATAAAATTCTTAGCTATGTAGATACGGTACTTACATTTTGTGCAATGGAACATTAAATCTTAGAGGAAGCCATTTTCCTTTCGCGCTGATACGAAAATGCTTTTTCCTTTTTGACGAGTATCTTTTATCCATTTTTAGATAAGGCGGTTTGCTACTTGTAAGAAGGTAAATATTCTTCGTACAATAACTGCAGTGCTAAGTCAGTTCCAGAGAAAAATCATTTGAGGTACTTGACCACAGGTTTGCGATGTCTGTGTGTGTGTGCGTGTGTTGAGTAAAGTTTGTATGTTTGTGACAGTGTATGACATCCTGACTCATTTATCGCAAGTTACTCTATTGGAAGTTGTATTGTAAAATCATAGATACAGGTATAGAATAACACTCAATGAAACGTAGCGAATACTCTAGACAATCTTAGCAATTCATTTTGGGAACATGTAATATAGAAAGCAAACAATTCATTCAAAAAGACAAGAGGTATCTATCTTTTCGATTTGACTACGGCTTGAGGTTTATTCCTGCAATCACGTGTTCTACAAATGCTCTTCACATTTGTGCATACCTCGAGATAATTCAGTTCTCGGAAAACTTAATTTACAAAATAAGTCACTGATTCTACTGATTCATGGTACTGATTATATTATCAGTGCTATAATTATTTATTTCTGAATTAGCAGCTTTCTTTGTGGGCTAGCAAATCAAATAAAATTACTGATAATACCTTATTAATTTGCATTTTAATTTTGATTTTTCTAAAAAAATATGACAGATAACTGATATTTTGAAAAGAACTGATTACTCGAACCGGTATCATTTCAGTAGCGCACTCAATTCGACGCATGTGTTACCGTCCTAGTTATGGTTGTTCCAGCGGACGAGATCAAAGAGAAAACGCATTTCCCTCCTTCGGGCGCTATTTGCTATCGGAAAGAAATGAAAAAAATGGTTTAATATTAGTAAGTACTGCTGAACCGTCGCCCTTGACCACTTTTTTATTTTTCCTTTTTGGAAGCCAAATAGAACCAAACAAAAAATTAAAAAAAGAAAATTTAAAAAAATAAACGTTGGCGCAATTTTAAACACTGTTTTCAAAACAATCTCTTTATTAAATTTAAAATATTTTGATTGGTATGAATAAAAACAGCCAAAAAAATCGCACCATCTACTGGCAGAGAATCTCATAAAAGGCCGTCCAGATTCGCCTTAAGCACAACTTACTAATTGAAACAAAATCCATACTCTATAAATGTACTCGACGCCTCGTAAGTAAATAAAAATGTATTCTGATAATAATCGGCGAGTGCCTTACCCAACAATACGAGTAGGTAAAATACTTACTCGTAAGTAATCATTCATGTAGGATACAATAATTGTCTGCGGTATTACTTGTTGATTATCACTTAATGGCATGATTTTCCTATAACGTAATTTATACCCCTGTGCTATGGTATTTATTTCCATAATCTAAAAAGTCTATTCAAATTCATTTATGCCTAAATTATTTACTTTGCACTTGCATGTCTTGTCACTTAAACATTTAGGCCTGTTTCAGAGAAGGCGGTTTAGTTGATTCAAGTAAGTTGCTCTTGACAAACGTCAATTCAACTAGTGGAATCAACTAATCGCCTCGTCTGAAACAGGGCTTAACGACGGAATGCCATACAATATTTATAGTAGATATATTCCATAAATTTCAAAAATATTCCTCAACGCAGTCATAAAATTGGCAAAAAAAATAACTGGAAAAGTGAGGTATAGTTACGTTGTTTCTTCGTTTAAGTAAAAAAATAAGCAGGTATTTTTGAAACAGTTTAAGGACTTTACTACTGTTTTTTTTTTTTTGTATATACAATGCGAAAATAAAATCCATTCATTCTCTCTTTTTAAGCGATCTGTATATTAATGGACAAACCATATATTACGACACGTCAAATATAAGGCAGGGAATGTTATCTACGCGTAAATTAAAGAAAAAGGTAAAGCAAAAAAGAAGTTTACTACATATTTTTTTCTAACTGTTCCTGACGATGGGTACTACGGTACTACCTACAATACCTGTGCGCAATTATACGTACGGGTATTATAGAGTACATGTATCATACAACATATCAGTCTAGAAACGTATGTAAAATTTGACGTCAAATCATTAATAGCAAGAACAAATGTATACCATAAATCATATAATTACGACAAATATTTTCTTTAATGAAGAATCATGTTTAGGTAAAAGCAAAAGGGACACGCAACCCAGAACGGGCAACTAGTAAAATTTTGACTGGGTGGAATGGCATCTTTTTTAGTTCATGCTAACCAATAACTCTGCTCATATCAAAACAGTTTTTAACAGTCATTTAACAGTTTTCGGGGCAATCGTCCATGTTCGATATTCGGCAGTGGTTCTACCAGGTTCTAGTGTTGGTTGCGGAATAAATTCTACTTTTGGAACAATTACTGATTAATAATTAATATGTGATTTGAACAATCCCATAGACAATGAAAACAGTTCAGTCATAAATTCATGCTCTAACCGATTGACAACAATCTTCCATCATGAATACTGTTATAGTACTTAGATCTCCTAACGGCATAGTTGCCATATCTATACAAATAGATTGTATTAAATGTCTGTTTTCATCAGAATATATAGAATATATGATTCATATTGACTAATAAGCTAGGATGACCATAAATAACAATATACACCACCATACATTATTTCTCGGTATTACTTGTATTTCACTTATAACAGTTGATTATGTGAACTATTTCACAAGAAGAAAGATCTATAATTTATACATCCAACAATATTAAGCAAACTCTCAAGTATTGAAATGACTTAATAGTGAATGGCATAAAATTGCAAATTAGTATTGCGTGTTAATGTCATTAACAACACACCAATTACTCATTAGCAGAAATGCTTAAATGTGTATCTGTAGATGCGACAAATGCTGTACCACAAACGAGCTATTGCAATTGCTTGTTATGTATTTTTATACAAATTAGCATTTATCATTTCCCTAATATTCGTAAATACTTTTATCCTGATTAGCTATAATCAGAACTCGATACTAATAATAATTGTTGGAAAACATTCTAGTTGAGTAGGTATGTAAAATTACGCGATATTTCATGAAGTTTTTTAATGAGCATTTATTGCCAATTATTATAAATGGTAAATAAATTTACACTATTTATATTAACTGCCGGGTGTTTTGCTATTTTTTTTCTGAGGACCAAACATCATATTAATGATAGGCAATAGACTTGAAGAAAATAATAACCGAACGATTCAAATAGTAATAGAAGGAACCCGATATTTTCTGTCTCACTCGCTTCCGCTCGCATCGTTCGGATACTTTTTTCTTCAAGTACAAAACATACGTATGTTCCATCAGTATTGCAAATACTTTTTGTTTAAAAAAAAATGTGGGTCAAGAAGGAACTGCTATCAGTTAATCATACGACGACTCCGTGATTTTGAGAATCGAATCCATACTCGAGTATGTAGACTTGATTCTAATACTCAAGTTTTTAGACTCGACTCTAGTTCTCGAGTAGACAGGTTCAAGTATGTACGTAGATTCACTCACTAATTCGAGTTTGTGTAATGGGAAAGGGTACCTATGTACCTACATACATATATCCAATGCAAAATATTTATATGTATTGCAAAAGCATTCGTAAAAGGACAGATTTATTTATTTAGATTTAAATATTTGAATTCAAGTCTCGAGTCGAGTTCACGAATTCGAGTCTAAAATTGAGTTCTCAAAACCAAGAACTCACTACCTAGAGCTCGAGTATGTACACTTCTCGCAGGAAAAATAGGGACACCAGCAATCGATAATTTTAAAATTTCTTAGGTGTAAAAGCAGCTTTAAACAGAAATATAAATCTATAGTGTCCCAGGGGATTGGTGTAATGTATGCTGATATTGAAATAATTCAATATCAACATACATTGCACACACATATACAAGTAGCAGTAAATATATTAAAATAAAAAGGATTGGAATACGAATTTACCTTGTTATTATTTCAATGTCAGCAGAAATATAAATGTATAGAGAAAAAAAGGTTTATACACTGAATAAACACATTGGAGTTTCGGCGGCGGCGTTTCCTTTAGAGATATCGAATACGGAAATATTCATGCAAAAAATACGTAACAACAAAAAGGCCTCTTCAATAGACGGCTTCATTTAGAAATATAGTATATTTTAACGTTTATTTTTGCAATTAGTGCCGTAACCATACCATTTATGCCACTAGTGCCGTAATAGGCCGTAATATATTACAGCACTAGTTGCGTAATAGAAATGGAACATTTAAGCAGATTTATTTTAAGTTGGTCACATTGCAACAGAAATGGAGATGTCAATATGACATTTTGTAAGCAAGTTTGAGGTTATTATATTAAAATTCATTGTAAGATTTGATATTTTTAATTAATCTTTGAAATAGTACAACTATTATAAACATTTATATTAACGTTTGAATTATCTTTCGAAGTGATAGTGATACCGTGTGCAGTATAAACATTCTGTTGAAAATTATCGTTCTCTGCGATAGTGATATTGCTTCTGTTGGAGTACTCAAACTGTGAACCATTCCCAGAAGTTCCAGGTAGATTCACATTATTTTCCTGTGCAAACATATTTCCAACATCAATTTTATTTTTCATAGAAGAGGCAACGTAACCTTCAGCAACAGCCGTGCTTTTCCAGCCACCTAATCGTTTTATAGTTAAAATATCACCTCCAGTATTTGCTATATGTGTCGCACTGGATCTTCTAAACAATGTCCTGTATAAAGATGAGGATCTGGTAAATGAAGAAAACTGGCAATTTGTTTAGGAACATTTCCCATGGTGTTAATACGATAGGGCATTAATTAAGCAGCCATGGCGATAAGTTAGAAAAAACGTTTGTGAGTAACTGTTTTAGGCCGCAGATTATTATATTTTTTATAAGTTCGATGCAGTTTACATCAGTCACTGCGAACTTTCTGGGTACATTGTTTTTTATTTTAGGTATGTTGACTATAATGGAATCGGAATTGTATTGAAGATCTTCCACACACATATTAATTAATTCTTCTCGCCTACAGGCTCCATTATATCCTATTATCAAAATAACCTAGAATATAAAGAATTTACAAAAAAGTAACGAAATAAAATCAAACACTAACTTTTATAGCTAAGTATATTTTATCATCGGCTTGTTTCAAAATCTATGAATATTCTCCTTCTTCTAAAATTTTAGATTTTTTGTTTGATAACCTTTAGATAGCCGTTTTAATAATGCTTGAAGTTTCATATATTTTGATATATCCACATTTCTATGTACATTTAAACACGATCTTAACATCAAATAAATCGACCATAATGATGACGATTTATAATCTTTACGTAGCATTTCAAAATAAGCAAGTAAGACGTTCTCAGAAATATGAAGAATTTCCTTTCTTTGCACCATTTTTCAAAATTTTTGTATCGCTTTTGATACATAGTGTACGATTTCTCCGGAAGTAAATTATTAATGGTTTTTCAGCAATTTGCCGTATTTCAGGCGGAGTGCATGAAAAAGTTGTAGAACTCATATTAAATATTATAATATAGTTACTTTAGTAATATAATATATAACAAATTTCAAAAATGTGTCAATTTTAAATTAACTTGTCAATTTAAATCTTGTGCCAAACCAAGGTGACAACTGGTGACAACCGCCACAAAATTTCTCTAGATTATCAAATTTTTCTCGTTTTGCTTTTACAAAAAGAGAAATTTTAAAATTAATTGCAAAAAATAGCATAAAAGACACGTTTCATTTGACATTAAAGCACTCATTCAGTTAAGAAACTCGTGGCTACGCCACTCGTTTCTTAAACTCTGAATTCGTACTTTGAAACGTAAAAATGAAACTTGTCTTTTAATATACTATTAACACATGAAATATAATTAAACAAACACATTTGTAGGTTGTTCTTGTTTTACAGAGATTAATACATATTTTCGAACATTCACATCAAAACTATTATATCAACTAACTAAAATATCCTCATGCGCAGAATACGCTGTGATAGCCACGCCCCCGTTTAGGCGCGAATGTTTTAGAATTTAAAAAGGTTTGTTACAATATGTATTTAACTTATTTGATGTTATGTAGAGATAATTCTTTTTTAAGAAAACACGGTGATGGGATTTTAAAATTATATTACTTGTTAGTGCTGTTTTGATATTAGTCATAGGCGCAAGTATAACTTTAGCGATAGACAATCAATCAGTCTCCTTAGTTTCGGGAAAGTGTGATTTTCATATTTTTATTGATTACATAATTATTGATGTATTAACTATTATTGTTGGTTAATATTCTTAAATATTGCACTACTATCAAGTTTTTATGTATTAAAAAATTGCCAAAAATAATTTTAAAGTTATTTATAAAATTCTTGAAGCAATTAAGTTCGCAAAGAAATTATTTATTTTATTAACCCTGTGTTTATTGTATATTCAAGAAACATATTGCAGCTATGGTCTGTGTAATCTAATGTCGTTCTATTTTCTTGAAATATGGACAACGCTTGGTCTGTTTACAAACTGACTTTATCTAGCACAGGTTTATTAACAATTATTTACAATATCATTACATTTACATACATAACAAACATCGTAAGAAAGCATATTGTTCGTCAATCTCAGTTAGTGCTAAAATATTTGTTTTTGGATTTGATTTATTTAATTTTAATATTTTCTCATTTCTACTGCCTGGAGCTGTGCTACAGACCAAAAGTGTTTCAATAAAATAAAGATACTGCATTACACAAGCGATAACTAAGGTATATTTCTTGAAAATACAATAAACGGAGAGTTAATACAAAAAATTAATTTCTTTGCGAACTTAATTGCTTTAAATCTTAAAACTGTTTTTAACTATTTTTTTTAATAGATAAACGAAAGCATTAAAGTAATACAGTATTTAAGAATACTAAACAACAATAATAATTTAAGAATACTAAACAATAATAGTGTAATCAATAAATCTGTAAAAATCACATTGTCCCAAAAGTCAGCAGGCTGATTCACATATTGTCTATTGTAAACGTAAATAACTAATATCAAAGTAGCACTAACAAGTAATGTAATTTTAAAATCCCATAACCAATGTTTTCTTAAAAAATAATTATCTCTGCATAAATCAAACAAGTTAAATACATACATATACTATATTTCTAAATGAAGCCGTCTATTCAAGAGGCCTTTTTGTTGTTAGGAATTTTTTTTGCATGAATATTCCGGTATTCGGTATTTCTAAAGGAAACGCCGCCACCGAAACTCGGATTTGTTTATTCTATATATAAACCTTTTTCTCTCTATACATTTATGTGATTTATGGCTTTGAGAAGTGAATATATCCTCTAAAAGCTGCATTTACACCCAAGAAATTTTAAAATTGACGATTGCTGGTGTCTCGATTTTTCCTACGAGAAGTACGCAAATAAGTGTATTTTAATGATATATTTATATTCGAATTCCTAAACAGCTCCTGAATTGTATTTATACAGAGAAGAAGTAGTAGTTCAATTAACCATTTACAAGTTAACTTCTTTTTAAAAGCGAGAATACGTTTTAAGGTTAATTTACACTTAAAATATTAATTTGATCTTACAGGTATATTGTTTTCTGTATTGGTTTAATCATTTAGTGGTTCGATCACTATAAGCCACATATAGTCAAACCTGAAAGAAGATACTATCATTACTACGAATTAAATATTATATTATATAAATACATGCGTTAGTTAGGTGGGGAAATGTAAACAAATCACTCATGTATGTACGTACCTGCAGTTTAAAGACTAAATATATGCCAGTTCGAAGGAAGTACGTTAGTATTTATATTTAAATAGATAAGTATTCCCGATAAGGTAATGTATTTTTCATTTTAAAATGTCTTCTAAATTTATCTACATTTTTTTGTGTCGGTATTAATTTAGTTAGCAATAATCGAGCTAATAAATTACTGCTAGCTGAACTAAAGTGATTCAAAACTTTGTAAAATTAATACAAAAAAAAAACAGGGGGACTGGGAGAGGGCGAGTTGGCCGGAAATTGGCCCTACCACTGAATATTTTCACGAGCCGCCACTGCTCCAAATGCTCGATGATGTTATTTGGAAGACCCGGGTACCCGGTTGCCTTTAGTTAACATGTGCAAAAGCCTGGGATTGCATACGGATAATTCTTTTAGATTTAAAAAGCAACTCTCATTGTTTACTCAGCGAGCTTATTCAAGATAAAAATGGTTTTCCCACATCGCCATCGGTCTCATTTATCATGTGAAACCAAAATTTTACTTTGTTTCTGCCACACTTTTCTTATTGCTTCGACATGTACTAACAATGCATAGATGAAGCATCAAAAACGTATACAAACAATTCAAAATTATTGTATTAAGTAGATACATTTTCCGTATTCTAAGAATCAGAGAGCCTCGCATGCATGCTACCAGTGTGGTTGGTTAAAGAAAGATCATTTTCACCTAAATGGTTAAAATCGTTGCCATATAAAACATTTAAAATTTAACTGTACAATGTTCTGTTTTCTGGGCAATCCCATGAAATAGCTTTAAATGTGCGCACAATATGAATTACACTTTACGAGTTATTATTCTTTAGTTAGGCAAAATCTCTCTTGTTTTTAATATTTCGCTTTCCTTTTGGCTAGGGTTTAGTGCGGGATTGATAAGAGATTTTTTCTCAAACCAAGTTACACTCTCATTTTGTTCACTTATACTTTTATATAATAAATTTAAATATGATTATGTTATTATAATTGATTGTGATTTGCCAAAAATAAAGCTATATTATTTATTATTATTTACACACAACACAACGAGAAGTAGATGATATTTAATTTATAAAGCATTTCTGCTACTAATAGATATTTTATGTCTAACATATCTGCTTATCTTTGTTTGATCCATTATTAATTGTTTACTAAAACATTCAGATTACTTGCTTCTGCCATGCAATCCGAGTTCTGTTTATAGTGTCGGTATAGTTGAAATGTCTAATCCGCTTGTCTCACTTACTGTCAAACTGAATGATCGGGATCAAAGGAGTCAATCGGCATTAACATGACATTATTCTAAATACCCCTACAGTGCTCTACTCATGCGGTGCAATGTATATGCGGAGCACATAGGAACCGTAGATTTTCTGGATTATAAAGAGTTTCGCATAAGCATTGGAAGAATAGAACGATTAGGTAAAATTAAAAGTATATCTAAAAATATAAATTTATGTGTTCAATGTTTTTATTTTTCGATTACATGGGATAATATTAAAAATAGTAAAAATGAATAGATTAAACGTAATTAAAAAATAAGGGCAGTTCAAATTAGCGGCACAGAAATACCGCTCTCTGCTCTTCCACTGAACCGTTAAATAAATAAATGAAATTCTAGAAGTACATTAAAGTTGGGACTATAAACTAGTTTTTAGTTTGTTTAAATTGATAAAGTTAATGAGATGGTTGTCTAAATAGATAGCTAAATAAAGCACACCTGAAGGCCGAAGGTCCCCTAAATTTAAATTCAGGCGGCATAGAATCATAATATACATATAAATCGTATATGTATGTAGAACATCTTTTATATAAAGGAGTACTATAAAACAGCAGTTATTAAATTTTTATTTGTTATATTAATATTCTGCACGTCATTTCTATGTACAGGCTGTACACTTATTCACGAAAGAACTCTATGTGGCGACCTTCTTTGTTAAATTCTTAGCCACTTATCTTAATATTCTACCTTATATCCTGCGTCTACAGACTGTTGAAAATTTTAAGACTTTTTTGAGTAATTTAATAGTCAGGAGAAGTCCACACTCTTTTCGTGTTATTTTGTCAAGAACTATACGAGTTTAAATTTGACAAGCAAAGATAGTCAAGTATTGTCTATTGCTAAGGTGTTATTTTGTCCAACTGACAGGTGGAATTATAAAATACTTCTAGCCACATTTTATTTGATCTAGACTAGACAAATTTACTAGCTGTTAAACTAAATGAATGCGATCTATTAGGTGATTTAACACCGTTTTCTAAACACGTCTTTTTAATATACAACTCCTATTTCTTAGTGCTATAATATTCTCTCTTTAAGACGTTTTCTTAATTATAAATATGCAGAACCACTCATTCAAACGCTTTGGTTTCAACTAAACGTGCCAATTTTAAAATGATTTTTTGAGAACCATTATAAAATTAAGTGAATGTTTATGCTATTTGATTCAAATCTGAACTAATGACGTAAATAGATGTTCCCAATACATTTTTAACATGTTGAAATTTTTCATGCACACTGGAATTAACGTTTAATAACACAAGGTTACACTTTGCAGGTCAGTACACGTTTGGTGGTTTGTTTGTATACGTTAATACGCAGAAACAAACCCGAAAACAGATACACGTGCAATGCACGTGGTGCGTATAATGCAATACCGTATAAGATTAGGTGGGGTTTCTATATTTCTATCCGAGGGAGACATTTTGATTGGTTGACGCTTCTGAATGTCTAGAAAAATAGTAAATCCTCATATCTGAACAAAGAATTCACACGAAATTCTAGTAATTTCTGTTCTATTAAACACGCGTAGTCAACTCGTCTAGCAAAGTTTCTAAAAATCAACACTAAAATATTTGACTAGCGCAAAATTAACGCCAACAGCGATAATATTTTCACCGATAATTATTTCAATTTCAGTGCACGATGTCTCGAAAGTTCCAATTTTCAATTAGTTAATATGCATTTTTATCTAATTCTTCTTACTAAAGGATGAAGTGGCGTGGTACTATGAAGATAAGGTTTCTGTGAATAATATCATTTCAAATCATCTCGTTTTTTTAACATTTCTTTGTTAACATATTTTCATTGAAAATACATATGGCAACATAATACAGCGAATGCAGTATTCAAGATGTTATTCTAAATAGTCGAATTAATTGGAATTGTCAAAGTTAAGTATGTCATCATTGTTATTTATATTGTGCGTTGTTTTCTATTGCTCGAAATGTAATTTATTCGTTCTTTATTATTTTTAGTGTCTATTCAGTCTTGTACGTTTCTTGGGCGTTTTAGTGTTTTTCTTTCGTTCGTTTGACATGGATTTTTCATTTGCCGAGTATACTGATATATACCATCTAAAAATAGTAAAAGTATTGAAACGAACAGCAATAAAACAGACATAAGTGCAAATTGTTTTGGTCCAACGTACATACGGCATTACAAAACGAAAGGATTATTAGTCGAACTATGCGATAACAAACCGAAATATCTAATTCGATTAATTCCAAGTTTCTATCGAATTATATTGGATATACTACTATACTAATTTATATTATTATGCATCATCCAATTATGAATGCATTAAACGTAAATTAAATCTGCAGCATACCTACATTTTTACGATAATACGAAAAGTGTATGTTTTCTTCATTTATATTTATACATTTTGCCATCCTGTATTTCTGGCGAACAGATAATCACTAAATGTATTCATAATGTAGTTTGGTCGTTGCAATATCATGCAAACCCCTACGTCTATCTCAACTATATTTCCTTCATCAGTAGAGAAAGAAAAGCAATAACCGCAGGTGTGCAGGTAAAGAGAACGGGGAATATCCTACAGTTGACCGATTCAACTTTCAATATAATATTAAATGTTGATAAGAGCTGTTCAATAAAGTGGGTGATACAACACATTATTTTAGATAGTACATTGTACATGGTAAATGGTGCATGTACTGGAAATGGGGGCGAGGCACTGCGAGAACATGAAGTCTTTCGAAAGTTTTACTAACGTAAAAATCAAAGTACCTCGCGACTGCAGAAAATAGAAAAACAAATACATGACGTAATGCTTTTTTTCTATTTAAAATCTGTGTTAAGTAAATGACAAAATCTGTTATCTGAAAAAAAGGGCTTAAAAACTATGAAGTACCACCAGCTTATGCCTAAGATTTAAGTTAACAAAGGAAATGCTGCAAATTTTATTCAATAATTATACTCCTACTATTCCTAGATTAACTGTAAAAAACATCATGCGAATTTAAAATACCATAACCTCACATTTTTATGCGCGCTTTGGTTCTTATATAAAAATTGTACAAAAGACCATCCATCATTCACTCCTTTTGAAATAAAATAATACTTGCCGTTATGATATGTTGCATTTTTCACTTTCACAGTAGTTTGAAAAGTACGTCAGGCACAAACCAATAATGTTGCTAATACTCACAACTGAGATGCAAGGTTTTGCACATTTCACCAATAAACATGTTTATGTACGAGTTTTAAGTCTTGGACGGTACCATCTTTAACAAATTAAATGCGAATTGAAGCTCGACAAATCTTCGATTATTTATGCAACCGAAACTACAAATACTGCGTACTAAGCAATGCACAATTTAGAATTGTTCGCAAATAATTTTTAATTACCATTTTAGTGTGCTGTAGCTTCGATTTCATTAATAATCGAAGATTTGTGGATCTTACATTCGCATTTAATTTGCTAAAGATGGTACACGTCGGCATTTCCTTCCAATGGGATATGCCGCACGAATCGCATAATAAGATGAAATAGATGTTTTTCAAAAGAATAAATGACGGTGCGTTCACTAGACCGCGCCGCACGCATCGTATTGCCGATATTTATTCATTTGAAAAGAATCCATTTATGCAATTCGTGCGGTTCTTGCGGCACCTTCGGCACGAGTCAGTGGACGTCTAGCTTAAGAGTCCCAGTAAACCAAATTCAAATTTCCCACAATTATTTTTAGTAACTTCAACATTAAAGCATAAAGTTACCTACGATTTTGTATTAGATTAATAGTTATTTGTTTACCTTTAAGTTGAAGTTATTGAATATAATTACGGGACATTTAAATTTTGTTTACTGAGTTCATTATCTTCGTGAGGCAAAAACGTTAGAAACTACAACATTCCAAGAGAGTTCAATTGAAAGATTCTGGTAGGGTAAGAACAATTTGTTATTGCTTATTTTAGGGTTAAAATAATTATTCATTGATCAATTTCAGAATTATTTATATACGTGTTTCAGTCCTGATAGTTATAAAACCACCGAAATATAAAAAAAGCATACTATAACACTAATATAATATTTAATTCTGTACACGCAGTGCAAAGTTATTATTTATTTTTTTTTTTGAAGGGTGGTTTTTCGGAGTTGAGTTTAAGATGCCAACTTGACTTTTTACTATATAGGAGTGCATGCATTTGAGTTTATTATATATTATATTTCTTCAAATTCTTTCAGTGAAATAGAATGTACAAATAAAAAAAATCTCTTTCAGGCATCGTATTGGCAGCATTGAGTTATTAATTATTTTAGGGTTAAAATAATTATTTATCGATCGGGGTTCAGGGTTATTTATATGAACATTTCATTCAAAACATCGACATATGAAAAAGAATATTGTAACAATATTTAATTCCGCACACGGAGTATAGTAAATTGACGCACCATACACTAGTACCCTCTATGAACAGTCTCCTGATCTATGAAGTAGGGCCATCTGCCGGCAGAGTGAGAAACCCAAGTTGAAAATAGCGCACACTATAATAGTTCGCAGGATTTTTTCCTTTGCTTTTAAAAACATTGTTTAACAAATGCACTCACTCTATAAGTTTAGTTAATTACCCTTTCTTTAAACATTTTCTCTTTCATTGTTGTTGACGCGTTTCGTACTTATTTTTGGCACTATGGAATAAATAGGATAGTGTATTATTTTTTTCTCTTACAGCTTTTTGAAAAATTATTGCCAGATAATTATTGCTTGTTACTTTAGTCGGCATAAAAACAACGAAATGAAATACGAAACTTTTTTAATCGTCTTTCATATCTTTTATTTTGTCAACAAGGAAGCGATAACTTCGACAGAATTCAATGTTCTTGTCAAGCATCTTAATAACATACCTTTCGAAAGATCAAATTTCCACTTTTTAGAGTATTCATGACCTAAAATTCCGATGAAATTAATTTCTTTTATTTCGTTTCAGAGAACGTATAAACGAAGAGGAATCAGAACAAAAATTTACAGCCCTGGCACTAGCTTTTAGCATCGACGCCACAACTATCAACGACAGATGTCAGCGGCAGAAACGATATCGCGATCAAACCGAAAAGAACCTGACAACCGAGATCGATCGGCTTGTAAGCAAAATTCACCGCCTGCAGCCACTGTGTACCGACGCCGAGAGTGCCGAAATGCTAACCGACCTTTTAACGCAGGCGGACATAGTGATGAGAGCCGCAGCATACGCTTCCATATCGGCGGAACGCTTTGGAGCCGTCCAACATGAAGAACGCTTAGCCCAAGCTGTGGAGTTGATGATTAAACATGTTACGGTCCTGAAACAACAACGGGATTCAGCTAGAAAACATCTCCAATATACGAAGTAAGCCATTTAATGAACATCTTGTTTATGCAGAGTTGGTGTAAAACTTGAAGGGTTTTTATATTATTTTTTTCAAATTGTTTATCGCTAATTATAATCAAACCGAAATACGGATGACTCATTGTTAATTATCAGAGAAATTCGTGTGCATTGGAATCATTCGTCTTTGTCAATAATATTTGAGAAATTAAAATTTAAAGAAATAGTTGTAATTCGTTTCACAACAGTATAACCAGTAAGCACATTTGTATCGGCACCTTTGATGTTTTATATGCTCTCTGCAACTTTCTCCAAATACCGGCGAATTCATTTCTAATTGCGTTTATTAATTCGTTTAAATTTGGTAAAGTTTCAATCCAATTAAAAACTTGAGTTATCATGCTTGGAATCACGCATATCTGCACAGAGAAAAAGAAATTGTTGAATCAATGTAATATTAATTAACCCACGCAGATGGCTTGTTTTATATGTGCAAGAAATAGGTATTTATTTCTCCTAAATAACTTTCTTTGTCAGTACAGTGAAATCTCCCTTGAACGGACACCAACGGGACCAACTGAAGATGTCCGTTCAGGAGGGGTGTCCGCAGAAAAGAAATATGTAGTAGATACAACAAAAATCGTGTTTTAACGAAAAATGAATATATTAAAGAAACTGGGACATTTAAATCGTATATATATATATAAATGTTTTTAGAATAAATAAGAAACTTTAAACTTAAGAAAAAAAAGTTTATTTCCTTTAGATATATACAAAGTATAATATAATTACATAGATACATAGATGTAGTATGTAATACAAAACAGTGAAATGAATAGTCACTTTAAGGACGCAAAAATTCATATATTGTTGTTTGTCTTCTCTTTTTCTTTAAAATGGCGTCTTGAAATCGTATTTCTAATTTGGAAAGAATCTCCAAAGACTCTGTATCTCCGTGATTTTCGACAAAACTTTTGAGCTGCTTGGTCAGGGTAATAGCTTTATCATAATTTGGGATAGCTTCTGTTGGCACTGGAACCTCATCGACATCAGAATCTTCCGAAAGTTCTTATATTTCAACTGGATTTGTAATTTCTTGTTCTGAATCTGGATCTTCAACATACAAATCTTCATCTACGTTCAAAAAATCATTAAGGTTTTCATTATCCGTCAATTTCAATAAATTCTTATTTTTGAGGATATCTGAAAGTATACTAAGAGGCAAATCATCTTCTAGGCCAGATATATCAGCCTCAGTTAACTGGTCTTCACTTTGCATATTTGCATGATTAAATCCTGCTTTGCGGAAGCAATTTTGAACTGTCTCTTTGGTTACTTGGTCCCAAGCGGTTTTTGCCAAATAAACTGCATCCAGTGGTATAATTTTCTTTATTAACTCAAAAGCTGTACCAGCAGTTTCAATGTTTACTAGCAGATGTTTCACTGTTAAGGTTTAAATCTCTTTTGAGGGACCATTTGCTAGGAGAGTGCTACTATCATGTGGATGATTTTAAAATGTAGCGTGTAACTTCTTTAATTTTATGTATGACATTATCTTTGTACTTATGTCCAAAGATAAATATTTTATTATTATTATTATTATTATTATTATTATTATTATTATTATTATTATTATTATTATTATTATTATTATTATTATTATTATTATTATTATTATGTTTGAGTATTAGATTTAGACGGTAATAAGTTTTAAAATTCTTTATATTCTATTTGGAGCCATTTCTACAATGAATGTGTCGCCACTGTGTCTTTTCCGCATAAATGTCAGACTAATATTGAATGCAGATTCAATCGAAAGCGTGCACCCAAAGAATAAGAACGGTAAATCCCCGACCAACTTGGGGAAGTCCCTAATTCACGTCAGGCAGAAATGCGCGACATAGGCTGCGTTTGTACCGAAAGATTAAAGTCGGTAAATCTCCGGTTTACTCGGGGAAGTCCCAGCGAAATTGGCGCGCGGCGCGATTGAGAAATGCAATAGCAATACTTTCGATAAAAAAAATAAGATAAGGCGTTTCTTTTTATTTTATTTTTTGTCCGGTTAAGAGAACATTTTCTCGTGTCCGCGTCCGTTCAAGAGAATGTCCGTCCAAGAAAGAGTTAATACAATGGAAATTATATGAGAGCCGGTCGGGACCATGAGAAACTGTCCGTTTAAGGGAGGTGTCCGTGTAAGAGGGGTGTCCGCGAAGGGAAATTTCACTGTAGTTACCAGATATTGCATTCCAGATATATTTCTTTTAAAAGAAGTAAAACGGATTGGTTAAATATTGTAGAAAATTTGATCAAATGTGCCTACATATTTGAATCAATTAGCTAACTAACTATTCATTCCAAATTAAGCGTTTGATTGCACCAAATAATTGCCTACTTTCATATTTTACTCGATTAGGCCAAAATATTAATATATACACTCAAATTTCCAGATTTTTCTTGTGAAGAGCTGTTCCTTTATTATGGATCACTAATATTCATCATGCGACACCTTTTACAGTTGAGCAAAATCTATTTTAATTACGGTAAAGTACCTTGTCCCTTAGCAGTATGCCAAAATATTACTAAGAAAAATTGCTTGGAATAAAAGGTTATGAAGTTATGCAAAATATCAGAATGATCGGCCTACTTTGATTTTGTCAATTTCGCCTACGATAATAATTGTTTGTATCACTAGGCCAGACACTATAGTTTTGCGAATATGAGTACGGTTTGTACTCATTTGTTTGTACACAAGTGCGAATACTCCCAAAAGAGTTTCTGGCCGTGTGATACACAATGCTTTTTGGGCCGACAAATCTTAATTTTGAATTGAAAATAGAAAAGAAATTTTGACACTAGGGAGTTGACAGTACAAATTGCCACCCATGTTACATACCTTAGTATTTTGAGGTTTCAAAGAATAAATCTTTTTCTGTAATTTTCTTTCTAGTTTAATATCTATTTATCAATAATACACTTATTATTGAAAGACACCAGTTCATCTTAACATGATTGAACAGTAGGTTAATGGCAATTTATTACACGTCTGTCATTTGGAATTTATAAGTGTGGCCAACCTTTAGTGATATTTTTGCCTGCCTATGCCTCGCTTTGAAGTAGATACTGCAAAATGAGTGTTTCTGGACGGAGGCGCAGAAAATACTTTTTCCGTTCACAATGCACAAATATTTGACTAAAAAAAAGGTTCTTCAGAACAAAATGTTATAGTGTTACCCGAGAAGAAGGCATGTCAGGATTATCCATCCAATTTTTTAAAAAAAATCAGCGTCTCAGGTGTGCTTGGGGCTAGAACAAATTTTGCAGTAGGGTTTATTTCCCAAAATATAAAATTTCCACCCAACATTTTTTTGTCGATTATACCTACTGTGAACTCAATCCTGGGACACCTGCATAGGTGAGTAGGAAATAACCTACTTTTAAATGTAATTTTTGACAATTAACTTTTAAATGTTTTGTCCTGAAATTTCAATAAATATTAAAATTAACTTTAAAATAAATAAAACCAAAGTCTATCAATTAAAAATATTTGAACACAAAAATAAGTTCTTTCGTAATTCACTATGACTTGATTATTTTTCACGATTCTATTAAATTTATGAAAGATAATAATACGGCTAGATAATATAGTAAGACTATATTAAAACAAAATAATTTTTCTAGAAAATTTTGCAAATATCTATAAATGATTTAAAACAGATATAACTATAAAACTACATAGATAAATGTCGCCCTTTTAGAATGGAAAAAAATGCTATAGAATTCAAAAAATTGAAGATAGATGTTATCTGATGTTATTACACCAGAATAATAAATGAATTAAGAGGTAATTTTTATTAATTTGTTCCATGCAATCAGCATTATACGAACAAGGTCCATTACTTCACAAATTCATATACTGAAAACTTGTAACCGATTTCGTAAAACTTATTTACATTATCTGATCTGAGTATATATCAGTTGAATATTTAGATACAAATACTTTGCGCTAGTCTCTTCTAAGTTCGTCTTTGGTTCTTAATTCTTCAAAAGAAGATTTTTTTTAAATTGACGGCTGTTACTTTGGGGTGAAGAAGAAGCTGTATTTATAAAAAAGAGAAGAAGGTAGTCTGCACTCTATCATTCTATAAAACGAAAAAAAAAAAAAGAACGTCGCGTCGTTTGTTTAATTATTTTTGTAATTTTAATATAAAAAAATGGATATTATTCGTGTGACGACTCCTCTTAAAGAGCCAAATCACAAATTAATCATTATAAAGCTTTTATTTTCTGTAAAACGAACGTTGCGATTCCCATGATTTGATGCGAAAAACACGCTTTGTATTTATTTATGCAGACGTTGGTTGATCGAGTTACGCGATAATTAGCATATGCATTCCTAGACGCGTTATCAATATGCGTCAGTGCTCGGTACTGTAGGGAAGAGTGTCTCCCACTATCACGGTAGCGAAAAAGCGTGTGAGTCAGACAACCATCAATGATCGGCTATTGAAAGTAGAAATGTGTATTATTCTAGGATGACATCGCGCACAAATTAATAACTACAGTATTTCAAACTGATATCTTTCTTATGGTGACAAATATGAAAATGAAATAATAAATATAAATATTCCTGAAAAATTCATCATCATAATAGTGTTTTAAGTAAAAAAACAAACCCATTACTTAAGTAAACAAATAAAACAGAATATCCATAGAAATTCTACTAGGCTTAAATAACTCATGTTCTCTGTGTCGTGTTATGTTTCGTTAATATAAAATCACAAAATAGTTTTGAGTTAATTAGGTGGGGAAATGTAAACAAGTAACCCGTGTACTGTATAATTAAAAACTAAATATGTGCGTTTCTGAAGGAAATACGTTAATATTTATATTTAGGTAGATAGATATTCCCGATAAGAACCTAATGTACTTTTCATTCTACAATTGCTTCTAAATTTGTCTAAATTACATTGTTTGTGTCGGTATTATTTTAGTCAGCAACAAACGAGGTAATAAATTACTGTAAGTTGAGCTAAACTGATTTAAAACTCTGTAAAATTAATAAAATGGGCAGGGAGTTAATGCTAATTAACAGGTACTATATTTTTGAACGTCTGTATGATTGAGTATAGCATTTTTAATTACAATAGAGCGCCTATACACTTTATTTATGAAAACTAAATCATTACAAATCATCCCAACCCCGTGCTCCACCTAAAAAAGGTACGAGGCTACCTATTCTAAGTACTATATGGGTTCCATAACAATTGAAATGTTCCTATATAATTCCCCTATGATTCTTAATAACAAAAATATAATACAGTAGCCTCGCGACCATATGAATACTACTTTTGTGAAATAATGAAATATGTGAAATATGATTAGTTCACATAATCGCGAGCCTACTGTAAATCAGTCAGCTATTAGTTATTATTAAATGCGCCCATGGAACGACTTTCGTTATCTCCCAGCATTCGCCAAGGACACTGATTATATATAACATACTTATATAAAATCAATGGCCACGGAGTAAGGGAAAACCATGGCAAAAACCTTACTCTGGAGGATCTGGGAAGAAGTCCCAGACCTTATTACTGATAGCTGCAAATTATTATTATCCTTCTGAGTGCTGAAGAAGCAGTCTCCACGTCTCCTTAAATTCCGACAGCCTTGCCGTCCTCGCGTAGCTGCTCCCTTTTTCACACATTGGAAGTTGAAACAGGAAAGATGATGACCTAAAAAAACAATCAAAACAACAGCAGTACCTATTCTAATACTTAATATAACTTAATCCTAATTATTCTAAACAAGAGTAATTAAATAAAAATTTATATTTTAAATATTTGCAATTTAACACTAATTCCGCCCACTAAAGAGCATAAAATATTCATTCATAAACGTGCTACCCTACTAACTATCTAAATATCATGCCGTAATCTATCTAGTTCTTTAGCAACATTACTAAAAAATTCCCACCATTCGATCGACTCATTATCTCTAATACCTGTTTGGCGTCGCGGCCAATTTAACCCCCTAGCTAATGCCCTAACCTCCGTACGCGACCGCCCTCATCAGTGAGTGGACATTCAAATAAGACATGCCCCGCTATATCTCACACAAACAAAGCGAATTATTAACCCTCCCAATTCTACATAAATATGACTTAAACTTACCGTGACCTGTTATTAATTCTATCGCCTGATACGATAAATTAACCCTCATTTCTCTAAAACGTGTAACGCTACCGATAAATTTCCTAGCCCACCTTCCATTTAAGGTATTATCCCAGCTACTCTGACAATCATTATCAAGTTTATCCCTAAACGCTTTTTCAACTACACTAGCCAAAATTAGCCCAAATCTAATAATCAAGCTATCTCCCCTAGATACCGCCTCTTTCGCCAATTGATCCGCCCTCTCATTACCGATTATACCTACATGAGTCCTAGTCTAAAAAAGTTTTATACCGCCCTCGCGCAACATATCCCGAGTATCTAACAACAAATCGGTTGGATTTTTTAAATTCCCTAACGCCTCTAATATAGATAAGCTATCTGTTATAATTCTCACGTATCGCATAAATTCCCATTCGCGCTACTATAAACTACTGCCTGATTTATTGCAACTAATTCTGCCTGAAAAATATTGCAATGATCCCCTAATTTAAACTTTTGATTATGTATTTCAATACCCTATTATAAACAACAAAAGCCGCCCTTGTTCTACTCTCATCCCTTGACCCATCGGTAAATTTTTCTAAACCCTCTTTTATGTGCGCGTCCCCTACGAAATATTTGATGTTCCTTCAAACGTAAATTTCTCTCAAACGTACATCTCGTAAAAATACTCGAAATAACACACACCGCGTCTGCCGAAATAGATGAATACGCGTTCGCGGTCCTAACCGTTAATAATCTTTGCGCCCCGATTATTTTTTTAGTTTCTTTAATTTTGCACGCGTCTGCCCATATCGCCCCCGCGTACAACATTGCCGGTTCAATAGCGCCCCTGTAAATAGTAACGTAACCCACATAACCCTAGCCAATGTTTTAATTTTATTACTTCCTACCCTTTTTCCCTACCTTTAAAGTGACCTTTATTTTCATGCTTACTGTATATTGCTACTTTTGTTGATTTGAATAAATCATTTTATTGTATGAACATGTAATAATTTATTAAAACTGGGTTTCAATAGCCGTTATTGTAGGTTTCTGCCAGTTGCCATTGTATTGGAGTTGATTTGCAGACACGCTGTTGCGTGATGCGAGTCGCCGTTCTGATGGACACAGTTCCTATAAGATATTTACCTGGCAAATAAATGTTTTATGGTCTGGTCTTGCCATACAAATTGTAAAAGACAAAAAAGAATTATACTCTATCTCAGAAGTATTTGTTTGGCTTACATATTTCTGAAAATGACCCAGCTGGACAACATGTAAGCTAAATAAATAAATCATTTTAAGATTGAGTCTTATTCTTTTTTGTCTTTTTGCAAAACATAACAAATCTTTTTTCTCTGTGCATATGAGTAATTCAATTCAATGATGCACAATATTTTATGTTTCTAATGACTGGTAAAGTTCTCTTCTACCAACAGCAACAGAAATCTTTGTGCTGTGCTTCTTCCCGTTTTATATTTCCATTGCCATTTTTACAATGTCATTTTATTTGTCGAACATTTATTTAAAATGATTTGTAGTTTTAATATTAATTTTTTTTATTCTGTTACTAGGCGAATGTTACAAAACACGAACAACCTAAACGAGGTATCCACTCTCCCAAAGGCAAAAGTAATGCATACCAGACGAGCCAGTATTGGCCATTATTAACCAACAAGCATTATCACCAAATATTAACAGTGAATCGAAACGGATGACAAGAAGAACTTCTGAATTATCAATACGAGCTACGGCGTTACCCAGATCTTCGCGTCCTTCTAGATTGGAGTAAATTTCCTTATTTAAATAACTTATAAAACAATTTCTGTTGCTTGAATTATAGATTGGGGGTGGATTTAGTAAAAATAAAAGAGGGTGCCGCAGAAGAAACAACGCCGACGCCACGGGACGAAACGATCTTTACTCATGCAGAAGTCACCACAGAGGATACTGATGAAAAGCTGTGTCACCAAAATCAGCCAGAAGAGACACAGTATATAGGTATTAAAGAACCAACAATTAGGTAAATAATGACAAACAATGAGCAACAAGAATTTTGATAAATATTTTGCCGATATAACCAATAATGTAATATACTCCTATAATAAATCATGTTTTTATTTTTATAGACAAAAGATGAAACACAAACTAACAAGAATGAGTTGGAAAATATCCAACGCGTACAAAAGATGGTGCGAAAATGGAAAGATTCACCAATTTTTTTGCATGGCGGCGCTACTGTGCTTTTCACTAGGTATAATAAGCCTAGGAAATATTCTAATTGAACTAAATCACTTAAAAACTGGAAGGAAATACAGCGAAGATACGTGGAGTTTCGAACACTTTTGGACCAATTTCTTTACATATGTAGGAATTGTAAACGATGAAAAAAATGTAATTTCGTAATGTTCATTAGCTTTTTAACAAATTGTAAATACGTTATTTATTTTGTAGAAGACTAGTGTATATAATGTAATATGTATATAGTAGAAATATAAACTGTTCATAAACTTTATATTTTTATTGAAGAAGTAAACATTAATTCCAATAAATATCTAACCTAAACCGTACGTTTACGAAATAATAAAGAATACTGTCAAGCAATATCTCACCTAGTTGCCTCATTACAGTTCTTCGAATTTCTAGCACAAATCTAAACTTGAGCCCCAGCCACGGCCAGCCTGCTTGATTTTTTTAAAAGGATTCACGCACTGCCACCCAAGTTCCACAAAAACATAAAAAGTAAATATTTTTATGTCCAAGACGAAGTTTTTGAAAATATTTCATACATATTTTGTTTTATAATATTAGTTTAATATAATTTTCTAATATTTATTTTATATATATTTTCAAATACTTCTTTTATATATATATATATATATATATATATAGGTGATTCACGGAACCCGCCCATTAATACTTTGCAATGATATCTCGATTTTGAAACTTTGGGGCCGATTTTATATAAATGCCCAGGAAATCTTCCATGATTAAATCATAGTCTTAATATATTTGGTCGGGCTATCTCTACATGAGTTTGCCATTAGTTGATTATGATTAGTTACCTCTTAGACTTTATACCGCTTTTGACCAAGTGATATATAAAATACCAACCACGACAAAAAGTTGGTTAAAAATTCATTTGTGTTAATCCTCTGCACAATTCTTCAATAAAAGCCAAAAGATATTCACACTGAAGAGAATCCAGAATCTCCCATGCAGACATATAAGATGAGGCTAAAAAAGGGAAAAAGATAGAACACTTAATGAATTTTTCCAGTTGAGAAACTGTGTAAGACTATCTTTAAAAAACAAAATACATATTTTATTTTTTTTAACTAAATATGTATTAAAAGTTATGTAATTTTCACCACCAATAAATTAAGGGTGCGTTAACAGTGGATGGAGATCACTGTGGAAAGAATTCAAAATTCATATTTCACTATATAATATATTTCGTGTGAACTTGTAAATAGAAAATAGCAAAAAAGAACTACTAAAGAATTATACTAGTGTAAAGATCGATTGGAAAAAGAGCTGTTCGTAAGCTTTTAAGAACAAGAAAATTAAAAAAGAAGTTTGTTAAATTGATTTATTGAAATCAGCTCCTGTGCATGATGACCCTTAGTTTGCTTACGGTCCGTGGAATCATTCAAATCTACATTGAATTGAACAGGCGCATTCAGCAGAAGACTTTGCTCCGCTACCGTTAGGTAAAGGTAGCGCTACATCGTCAACAGTTGGAAAAGTTCGCACTTCTACTGTTTGCACCGCTCTTAGAAGTGTATGTATCATGTAGGGTAGCACAACCAAAGTTCGCTATAAAATATAGGGCGGTTTGCTCCCAACAGTTGTGAATGTATCAGTGACGTAATGCTAGGTAAGCATACGCATCCAGCAGAAGCACTGGGAACAGTTGGCAACTGTTTGCTTCTGCTGAATACGCCCAATGTTAGGGCCGTTTTACAACTAGCTATTTGTTGTGCAATTTATTGGCCAATAAATTGCGCAATAAATAGCTAGGTGTAAAACGGCCTTTACACCAGATTACGGTAAGTAGCGACCATGTAGCGACATCTGCATAACATTTGAGATCATGAGAACAACTTTTCTCACACATCAAAATAACGATAATGGCAAGCACAGCTGATGATACCTCGTTTTATACCAAAACTAAATAGTACAAAATCATGTAACCAAATAACTATGTAATTTAAATAACCAATAAAAAGGGAAATACAACTTGAAAAAGCCTAACAGTTCGATTTTTGACGAAACCAACAAAATAATTAAACATAATTTGTCAGGCCGTAAAAAGCAAACCATCAAACTCATCAAGCAGTCGTGGAGTAGGTAAAGTAGGCCGGTTCTAGCTCACTTTCAAGGCCGTTCTCCTCCAGGTTCCCCAGAGCGGAGCTGTAGGTGGGAGGGGCAGCTCAAGGCGATGGCGTCCACGGTGACGACATCCGCGGTAGCTTGGGGAAGGTTTTTGAAACTCTAGACGAGGGGCCTTAGCCGATGACGTCAGAGGCATATCTTACTTACTTAATATTATATAGGTATCATATTAATCATCATCATATATTAAAGTAGTATAAATTATTTTATTTATTTAATATTATATATCATATTCGATTACGAATTCAAGAAACTTAATAACTATAATGAAATTCTAACGTTAATAATATAATTCAATTTTTCTTGTTATACACATTAAGATTTAAAATCACTTTGCTAATTATTACTTTTCAATTAAAACTTGAACGAACACATGAATTAGGAATGTAGACGTTCAGCGCTATGCATTGAAACATTCCATCGACCTCCGCGTAAGAGACAATTGCTGTGTTAGCGATTCTATGTACTTTGTCGTTCTTGTTATCCATACGGATAATATCTAGGCAATTTTTAAATTACAGCA
This sequence comes from Protaetia brevitarsis, assembly GCA_004143645.1. Taxonomy (NCBI): domain Eukaryota; kingdom Metazoa; phylum Arthropoda; class Insecta; order Coleoptera; family Scarabaeidae; genus Protaetia; species Protaetia brevitarsis. Next base: position 718,891 of record RXPK01000255.1, read on the forward strand.
CCGTGTTTAAATAATCGTCTGAATAGTATATTTTTATGCAAGAAAAAAATTAGACAATAACATGATTTGTGATACGAAGTCCTAATATTTATTAAATTAAGGTGAAAGCTAACATTAAATAATATAATTCATTTTTTCTTGTTATACACCTTAAAATCTAAAATAGCATAAATATTTTCTAATTCAATAAAAAATAAATAAAAAAATAAACGTTGGATGCAATAAGAACTAAATAAAATAGTATAAATTATTTACTATTTAATATTACATATATTCGATTAAGCATTAAACGAACTTAATAAACTATAATGAAATTCTAACATTAACATTAACATTTAATACTTTTCTTGTTATATCGATTAAAATTTTATTAAATACTGCTTTAAAATTTGACGCAGATGTAGACGTCAGCGCTATGCTTTGACACATTCCATAGACACCCGTATATGCGACAATCGCTGCGTAAGCGTCTTTACGAACTACAGAGCCATTTTAAAATGATCGTTGGATTTAACGTTAAGTAATAATACATACTTTTTTCTTGTTATACCAATTAAAATCAAAAATAGCATAAATTATTTTACTAATTAATATTTTTCAATTAGAACCTAAACGAGCATATTTGATTATGTTGAAAATAAACCTCCATGCAATAAGAATACAATAAAATAGTATTAATATTTACTTATTTAATATTACATATCATATTCGTATATGAATTAAAGAAATTAGTAAACTATAATGAAATTCTGCATACTTTTTTCTGTTATATCAATTAAATTTGAAATGTATAAATTACTTTACTAATTACGAACTCTTTCAATTAGAACTTAAACGAGCATATTTGATTATGTTAACATTGGACCTAGATGCAATAAGATTATAAAAATTCGGTCTATTGCAGTATATGCAACAATCGTTGCCTAAGCGATCGCACAGACTTGTTGTTTCTTGTTTATCGATATCGCGAATTGATATAGTGGCAAAATATCGGTACAGGTGTCCGAATGGCAAACTTTTTAAAACGTTAGTATACAGTTATTACGTGAGAGCTCTTCATGGACAGTTTAGATATATTCAACGGGAGGGGAGAGGTGCGGGGGAACTTGATAGAAAAGAAGCGAATCCGAAAAAAAAATTTAGTTATTCTCATACTATGGAGTACGCAAAAAATAGACATGGAATAAAACTAAAGAGTATGCGATGTTTAAATTTTCTTCGAAAAATTTTCCAGTAAAAAATAATATAAGCTTTGTTTTTTAATTAGAGATTATTTTAAAATTCCAACTCAATCTTAAAAAAAAATATTATTTGTTTCTATCTATTTAAACAGTAAGGTAAACGTGATTCACCACAACATGCAATTGTAAGTAACTATTCAAATAGGTTTGTCATTTTTTGTACTGAAATCTTAAAACTTTGAGCTTAAAGAAAACTATAAGAACTAATTAAAATTTTTGGTGCGTGATGAGAAAGAACAATGCATATTAGCTCATGAATTATTTGTTGGACTACCTGGTGCGATAATTTAGGTGGTCTTGGTAAAAAAGATAAAAGTGTTGAGGAAAGCGAAGAAGCCTGTAACTCTCTAGTAAAAATATTTTTAAAAATGTATTAATCTATTCCTTGTCATTATTACTGTAAGCCCCGTTCTCTGTGAGTTCTTGTACAAACCACTGTACACAATTAACAGCTTAATAGAAAAGTTCGTCATCATCATAAACCCATTTGAAATAGTATCCTACACTGTACTGCGTGCACGTGTTGTGTCCTAATCTGCAGGCATTGTTCAGACATAACAAACACTCTAGATCTGCATATAACAGAAGGGACCTCTAAATTATTTTTGATGATTTTTAAACTTAATAACTTTTTTCACAAGAAGAAAGGTAAGAACTATCATATATAACAATATGATGACGTTTCAAAAATACGAATGTCATTCGAACGTTGGAACGGGTCTGTAACCGCTATGCGTAAATTGTTAAGTTAACAATTTCACGTAAAAAAATAAACCGAACAAACTTTTGATGACTCATTGTTTGAGAAAATAAAACATTTTTAAATACATTAAAACCTTTATTTTTTCCTTGGAAGTATCATTTAAATATTAGACAAAGACATCAGATCTTTATATAATTTATTGAATTCAAATGCAATATTTCTAAAACGCAATCAGAGTATTCAGAGCTAATGTCGCTTGACAGTTTATTTTTCACATATTTTTATTTCGACCTATCATTTGATTAATCCCATGTTGATATTGCTGTATATTCGTTTAAATATTACACTATGGCCAATACTTAAAGCAATACTTTTATTAGAAATTTCAATTATAAACTGTTTTACAATTAAAGTATATATGTATATAATTAAAATAATTTTTTATACACTATATAAATTCATATAAAATTTTAACTTGATCTTAACTTCGTAATTCCTATAATCTTCTCTGAGGTTTCAATCAAGCAGTAAGGGGAACACGGTTCTGCACGAAATACAACTCTGAGTAACTGTCCAACAGGCTAAAACTGAAATCTAAAAAGAAAAAGAGTAAGAACTCAAGGAACTATAAAATATCTATCTGCATATACCTCTAATTTTTTAGGTCCTTTCTATTCCATAAATGTAATAATGGCGCATTTATTTCCGGCACTTCCCTCACCTCCGTAACGCATAGAAATAGGTTTTGTTTTCGTATTTCCTCGAGTCCTGCTCCTCTAACTTCGTAAAGAAAAGATTCATACTTTCCATCCAATTCAACGATTACAGCCGGTCCGTATCGTGTTTTACGAATATTCGTAACTTTATATTTTTTGTTCTTCACTAGATTAAATATTTTTATGTTTAATTTAAATTCGCCTACTTCTTTTAGTTTATCCATGTCTATTTATTGCGTACTCATAAGTAATAGAATAACTAAATTCTTTTTTTCGGATTCGCTTCTTTTCTATCAAGTTCCCCCGCACCTCTCCCCTCCCGTTGAATATATCTAAACTGTCCATGAAGAGCTCTCACGTAATAACTGTATACTAACGTTTTAAAAAGTTTGCCATTCGGACACCTGTACCGATATTTTGCCGACCTATCAATTCGCGATATCGATAAACAAGAAACAACAAGTCTGTGCGATCGCTTAGGCAACGATTGTTGCATATACTGCAATAGACCGAATTTTTATAATCTTATTGCATCTAGGTCCAATGTTAACATAATCAAATATGCTCGTTTAAGTTCTAATTGAAAGAGTCGTAATTAGTAAAGTAATTTATACCATTTCAAATTTTAATTGATATAACAAGAAAAAAGTATGCAGAATTTCATTATAGTTTACTAAGTTTCTTTAATTCATAATCGAATATGATATGTAATATTAAATAAGTAAAATATTATACTATTTTATTGTATTCTTATTGCATGGAGGTTTATTTTCAACATAATCAAATATGCTCGTTTAGGTTCTAATTGAAAAATATTAATTAGTAAAATAATTTATGCTATTTTTGATTTTAATTGGTATAACAAGAAAAAAAGTATGTAGTTATATTACTTAACGTTAAATCCAACGATCATTTAAAATGGCTCTGTAGTTCGTAAGAACGCTTACGCAGCGATTGTCGCATATACGGGTGTCTATGGAATGTGTCAAAGCATAGCGCTGACGTCTACATCTGCGTCAAATTATTAAAGCAGTATTTAATAAAATTTTAATCGATATAACAAGAAAAGTATTAAATGTTAATGTTAATGTTAGAATTTCATTATAGTTTATTAAGTTCGTTTAATTCTTAATCGAATATATGTAATATTAAATAAGTAAAATAATTTATACTATTTTATTGTATTCTTATTGCATCCACGTTTATTTTTTTATTTTATTTTATTATTAATTAGTAAAATAATTTATGCTATTTTAGATTTTAAGGTGTATAACAAGAAAAAATGAATTATATTATTTAATGTTAGCTTTCACCTTAATTTAATAAATATTAGGACTTCGTAATCACAATCATTTATTGTCTAATTTTTTTCTTGCATAAAAAATACTATTCAGACGATTATTTAAAACGGTGCTGTAATTTAAAATTGCCTAGATATTATCCGTATGGATAAACAAGAAACGACAAGTACATAGAATCGCTAACACAGCAATTGTCTCTTACGCGGAGGTCGATGGAATGTTTCAATGCATAGCGCTGACGTCTACATTCCTAATACATGTGTTCGTTCAAGTTTTAATTGAAAAGTAATAATTAGCAAAGTGATTTTAAATCTTAATGTGTATAACAAGAAAAATTGAATTATATTATTAACGTTAGAATTTCATTATAGTTATTAAGTTTCTTGAATTCGTAATCGAATATGATATATAATATTAAATAAATAAAATAATTTATACTACTTTAATATATGATGATGATTAATATGATACCTATATAATATTAAGTAAGTAAGATATGCCTCTGACGTCATCGGCTAAGGCCCCTCGTCTAGCGTTTCAAAAACCTTCCCCAAGCTACCGCGGATGTCGTCCCCGTGGACGCCATCGCCTTGAGCTGCCCCTCCCACCTACAGCTCCGCTCTGGGGGACCTGGAGGAGAACGGCCTTGAAAGTGAGCTAGAACCGGCCTACTTTACCTACTGTCGTGATTGAAATAAATATGTCGATTAAGATTTGAACGCCTAACCAAGACAAATAGATGCACAATTAATTAACGGACGACATATTTTTTTTTTCTATTGCTCTTGTATTACGTGATTATGAGTTTATTTTCAATTATTCTTTACGCTAACATTTTCCGAAGATTTTATTTGTTCTTTTCCGTTTAAATCAAGTTTCCGCAAAATGTCGCAACAAAATATGAGTCTTTTGAAGTGAATTCCCGCCAAAATTGTTATAGTCACGTGAAATAACAGAATTAAACAATTAAATCATTAGCGCCATCCTTCGGTAGTACTTTGAATTCTTGAATAGAAAGAAGAGAGATCGTTTTAGATTAATTGGACAAAAACAATTACATTAGGAACACTTTTTAACAAAATATGGGAGATTTAAAGTCATTTAAACTAATAAGTAATATTCACCGATTTTCATCATTATACGAATACGTAAGAAAATACTTATATTTGAAATTTTTAGGGAATTTATCATTTGCTATGATTTTTGTCTTAGGTTGGCAGCAATGATTTTAAACTATGTTTGTCGATTAACCTCATATCTAATTCTTTACTGGTTTTTTTTTTGATATTATTTTTGAAAATAATATTTAATTTGCAAAATGGATCAAATGCTTCCAAGTCCAGGTTTTAGCATACCTAGCATAGGTAATTTATATAATTATATCACAAATGAAGTCTAATTTACAAAATTCTTAGGTACCCCTTTGCATCAGCCGGAAGAAGATCAACAGATTCTTCCAAATGCCATACAGCAGCAACAAGTGCCTCCATTGACGCCAGTATGTGTTGGCGGAATGACACCTACCTTAGGTCTAGGCATGGGAATGGGAATGATCCCACCAACGAAACATACTTATGTGCCAGGATTTGCAACGCCACAGAGCATAATGCAACCGCAGACACCTGTATGATTTTTACGTAAAGCATAATTATGGTTTGTGGTGTTTAAAATATCAATTTTAGCAACAACCTGCAAATGCATCACCAATGGTAAACTTAGGTGGTTCTAGTAATTCTGTGCCACCTCCAAGTCTGGGGCCTGCAACTCCTAGTCCAATGACACCTATGACACCACACTCAGCTGATCCTGGAATTGTGCCTCAATTACAGTAGGTATTTTAATATGTTCTAATTTGGAAATATCTGCACCCAGCAATAATTTTTTGTATAAATCTTATTACTACTGAATGAAGCCTCTGTTTTATATAAAAAAAAGTTTCAATACATAACTAAACTCACTTTTCATTGCATAACTACAATTATTAATTAGTCTGACACACATTCAAATAATATTGTAATACTTCTGCCAATAATTCAATTGTGATAGTGAAAAATGCAGGAACTACCAAATAAGCATTTTGAGTAATTGAACATCAAAGTTTAAGAGTTAATTATTTTCTTATTTAATAACTTTTTTCTTTTTTTACATATGGGGTTGTTATTTTCTAAACACACGAATAGTAAATTACAATATAATTTTTATGTATTTACTAAAATCAGAGCACTTACTGTTAAATATGATTTATCAAAGCATACATATGAGTTTGAGATTTAACACTAAACACAATTTTTTCAAAATAAAAGGTAAATTATGGACGGCATTAAAAAAAAAGATAATAGGTAATCTTCACAATTAAAGTTATCTTATATTCCAATCAGTTTCAATCATATGCTATCTTTTCTTTCAATAGTTTGAAGTATCTGTAGTCACCTGTTGTCTCTCTTATTTTGTCTCTAAAATAACAATAGGTTCTGGAAGATACTGCGCAGGAAAGGGAATTGTAACCGAAAACAAATTAACGAGATACATTACCTTTTATTCATAATAATGTGTAATCTTTGTGTATAGTTGAATAGAATGGAACCTATTCACGTACTATGTCTAAGGTAAAAAGAATTATTCTTATAAAAAAATATTTTTATAAATATAAAAAATAATTTAGTAGCATATCTTTTTGTAAGTGAAAATAAAATTAAAGGTGGATTTTTCATACATGCATAATTTATTATAGTGTACTCCGGCTATAAAGAACGTAACATACAACGTACTTTGTTACGTTATTACGGACACATTTCTATAATCACGGCCAAAATACTATAGATTTTTACGCACACATTACTTACCTTCTCTCCAGTTATAATGAAAAATATCTTCACCTATTTACTTACTAAATGCCGGTTATAAAGTACCAATGTACTTTTAATATGTATTTTATTTGACATGTGACGGTAGTTTATCTACCCTGATAAGAATTTACGAAATTTTTTTTACTTAAACTAGAGTGGCTTAAGAGTGCATTACAGAAAAGTGTTATGTCCATTCATAAAGTAATTGGTTTAGAAAAAAAAATTGCTGGGTTTGTAATCACGGTTACAATAGCCAAACAGGGATTGATTTAAGAATATTAAAAGTTTTGTATAACTAATGCCATATTCATATTAGTATTTTATTTCAATATGCTGCAACAATTGTTAATATAGGAGTAAATACACTTACAAATGCTGTCTAATCATTGGTCACATTTCACGTTAAATTATGCTGAAATACAAAATATGTAATGCGCTTTTTATAGCGTACTTCTGGTTAATAAATACCTTATTTTTATCCGTAGAGGGTACGCTATGCTCCGAGTTCGTTGTATTAGGTATATGCAACAACATAAATAAGAAAATATACTTATTAATGTCGCAATACCTGGAACGATGTGATTCAAGTATGTGTCCATCTAAGGAAACATGCATTTTCAATTACTCATTGCTTTCGATTATATGTGTAAACTTATCTTGCGCAGTGCACGGATAATCGAAATATATCAAATCGCTTCTTTCATACAAAATTCTAAATCTACGTTTTCAAACGATTGAGTAAAAACCAACATTTAAAATTCGAACTTTTTACCCTTGCTGTATTCTTAACTATGTCCACGGAAATGCAGTTTATATTCTATTGAATGTAATTCATAATACTTTCCCTGACACTTTTTTTTTTTGACTCAACGTACACTTAAAACAGCAAAAAAAATAACAATTAGGGAGATTTCATATAAAACATATTCCAATCAATGTGTTAAATCAAAATGTGTGATAACCGAAATAAGATAATAGAATAATAGTTGTAATAAAACTATGAAACCAATAATAATATATGAAAGTCCTAGAGAGATACCCAGGTAAATGAGATAGCTATATTGAAATTTAATATAATAATGTATATTGATTATAATTTAATTTGAGTGCTGCTACACGCTTTACTCAGGTGCATGGCTATTATTAAATTAATAAGTTACTTATAGGAAGATCTCTCCTAGGCTTACTATATATTTAACTATAATATTTTGTGTTCATATGGAAATAATATCAAATATAATTGACACAGTATCATTAAGCAATATTAACAATAATTTTAATATATTATTTTACATTTTAGAAATATTGTCTCCACTGTAAATTTGAATTGTAAATTGGATCTAAAAAAGATAGCATTGCATGCAAGAAATGCTGAATACAACCCAAAACGTTTCGCTGCTGTGATCATGAGGATAAGAGAACCTAGGACAACTGCCTTAATTTTCTCTTCTGGCAAAATGGTATGCACAGGTGCCAAAAGTGAAGATGATTCGAGGTTAGCTGCCAGAAAGTATGCGAGAATTATCCAAAAACTCGGATTCCCCGCAAAGTTCTTGGATTTTAAAATACAGAACATGGTTGGAAGTTGTGATGTTAAATTTCCTATTAGACTGGAAGGACTTGTGCTAACGCACGGTTCGTTTAGTTCTTACGAACCTGAACTATTTCCTGGTTTAATTTACCGTATGGTAAAACCTAGGATAGTACTGTTAATTTTCGTATCTGGAAAGGTAGTTTTGACTGGTGCTAAAGTGCGACAAGAAATATACGAGGCCTTTGAGAATATTTATCCAATATTAAAAAGTTTTAAAAAGCAATAGATATATTATTAGTTTGTGATTATCCTTAATATGCAAGTGCTGTTAATTATATACATATTAATCCTTCCTGTATACTTACTATCTATTTCATTGACAATGTTAGTAACATGGAGGATTAATTTAGACCAGTATTAAGGATTTGTATGTAAATATATGTAAGTTTTTATACAGATAGTTACGACATAACACACATAAAATAAGTTATTTATTTCAAGGAGATTGTAATTTTGTGTTTATGTGGTCATATGTATTGATAAAATAATTTGTTTAAAAAGTTAGTAGTAAACAAGGATGTATATTTTTTGACACTTTTATGTTTTATATTGTTAATTGAAAAAATTATAATTCTTAATAAGTAACTGCAATTTGATGTATAAGGGATAGATTTTTTATTTACAAGGCATATTAATCTAAACAATTTGTTAAACGTACAATTTTTTCTGACAGCAAGGCAAAAACTGCAGGAACCCATACACTATAATGGTAAACATTAAAGCAAACATAATTCCACACACAATGCATTCCATCTTCAAAACTGGATGTTGTATTATGAAAACATACAATAAACAAAGAATGGAAATACTTGTAAGAGATATTGCCAAAAAATTAGATAATCCTGGAAATTATCCAAACATAATTAAATAGAATAATCAAACGATGTATTTATGTACCTGGTCTGACTGCCCTGTATTTCTGAAAAGTAAACAATTTAATAAATTCTGCGATGATAATAATTGATAGTATCGCTCCATCCATATCTATATTTGGTGTAAAATATTTTTCACTGAAGTATTTAGCCAAAACCATTATCGTTTCAGTCACAAAAAATAGTCCAAAATAATAGCAATTTAAGTAAAGTAATACCTCAAAAAATAATGGTGCGTCCATATTGCTGGCTTATAAGCAAACAACTAGTATGTATCTAGTAGTTAAATCATGAATTGTTTGGAATTAATAATCTCGAATATTTTTAGAAGTACAAGACCGTGTTAATTGCTTTATTTATTTTCACTGTGCTCGTGCTCATTTCGCGCATCCGTATAACCATTAAAGTAGCGCAAGGTGGTGAAAGAACATGCAGTAAGTATATAGAACATTTTTTAATAAAATTCAGATTTTTTACAACATGGAAAAAATGTCAAAATGCCAAATATTAATTCAGTTAAATAAAGAAACATTGTAATAATTGAAATTATACATTCCATTTTTGTCGTCCCTTGTTGGAGAAAGAGTAAGTATAGTGTGCAACAAAAGGTTATTGTTATAAAAAATAGTCCTATAATTACAGCGACCACTGAAAAAAAAAACAAAATACATCGAAAAATTAAATCGAATGTTTTTCGAAATTACGATAGAGTTTAACGATCGTAATTTTTTAAAAAAGAAATCGAGTTATTCCTGGATTACATAGTTGTAACAATATTATAGTCTGTAGAGCGGAAGAAATATTCTGTTAAATGTTTCATATATGAAAATTGTTTTAGTTATTTTACTAATGAAATAGAATTATCCAAAATTTTATAAGCGAAACAGGACGTTTTAGCTACATAGTAAAAATAGAGAAAAGTGATAGTGTATGAATAAAGACTTACATTAAGATTTAATTACGTACATACCTTTTCTATTTTCTCTTACTTTTCTGTAAATTAATATTTTCAATAGATCCGTTATGACCATTGTTGCAACCACAGCTACATCAATGGATATATATTCAGGAGTTTTGTAATTAGGACTGAAATATTTTGCGATAACCATCACCGGATGACAAATTGCCGCTAATAAGTAGTAATAACCGTTTAAATACAGTAGCACATCAAACATGAGAATTGCGTCCATTTCCTTTCGAAAAAAATAAACGAAACGATATCCTAAGCAATTTAGCAGTGCATATGAGCGTAAAATATTACGGTCTACGCCGAGCATCCACTGATTTAATTTTATTAGGGCTATTTTTAAAACGAGTTGAATTTTGGTTGCATAGATGCTTTAAAAGTTAAAACAGACGCCCGTTTGATTCTGCAATGCATCGGAGAGTGCTTGTCCTTTCATTTTCTCTACTAAAATTTATTACTTGAAAATACCCCCAGTAGATTTGCGTGACTATTAGTCAGTCCTATTGGGAATATAATACTATTCCATATACTAAAATTAAATTAACTCTGAAGCCACCATTTTTCTGTTTACGCTGGATAATACGAAACAAAATAAAACTTTCAATATAGTTGTTTAAAACTCTTTATTCCATATTTTGCTAGAGAATATTTTTAATAAGTATATAAATCAAGTACTACCATACTATTTTTCATCATAAAAGGGCGTTATAGGTTAAAGATAAATATAAAATAAACACCAATAATTCCAATGACTTTTATTTATGTCGTCATGACATAAAACAATATTATATAACAAATTAACCTTATTAGGTGGAATGAAGCTTTAATAAAGTGTCAATCACACAGCTAGAGAAAAATTAACTACGGATCTATATTATGTGACACGCATATAAGTAGAAATTATAAAAAAATACCATGTGCTCATCAACAAATTTTCACATTTACTATATAAATTTTCTAGTTCGATAAAAAAACGACTTGAAATAAATTAAGACGTATAATTTAATACTAAGCCAGATTTCATACATTTTTGTAAGAAATTGTATGTTATTAAGAAAAACATTAATAGATCAAAACTATCTAAACTAAAGCAAAATTAAGATAGGCAATTGCTAATTTAATCGACGTCCATATGATCCGGATGTTCTTGCTTGTTGGCGTGATGGTTTTGTGGCGCCTGCTGTTGATTTTGATTTTCATTGTTTTGTTTTTGGTCGGCGTTCTGGGTATCGTTAGTTTGTGTTTCTTTAGGAGGTGAAGGAACTTTCGGTGGTGGTTTATTTATTATAGGATCAAGCGTAGACTGAAAGTTACTGAACTCTTTCTCGATATCAGCTACCTTTGTTGGAGGGTCTTTATGTTTTTGTATATTACTCAGCAAGCCAAAGCAACTATCTACGTATTGACGATAGTAATTTATTGTTTGTTCGGCCTGATCAACATCTGCTTTTGTTAGATGAGCGTATTTTGGATCTTTATTGTTTATCAAATCTAATATTTTACGTTTCATCTGTACAATCCTACTAAATTCGGCTATAACTCCAGGCAACTGTTCATACTCTATTCGCCTTTTTTCTATAGGATCACCCTGCGTTTTCAATTCGGAGAATTTGTCTTTATATACTTGCTTCTTGCAATCTTCGCCTTCTTCATACAACCAGTTTTCCATATCATCTAATTTCTTAATCAGATCTTCACGTCCAGCTTCTGTTACATATGATGCTAATTCATCTGACGAAGATAGCTTGCTTCTAAGTTCATACACATATTCCTCTAAAGCATTTTCTTGCATCTATACGTTCTTTTTCTTGTTTATCAGCTGCAGTAGGAAACAACACGTAAGATACATGACGTAACGCAAGAAAAAAATAATAATATTAGTGAAAGAATTGCTGAATTACTAGGAAAAGTTGAATCAGAATGAACGGAATAATGGTGGACATCTAAAATATGCAGCATATAAATGTTCAACGAGGAATGAGACAGCGCGATATCTCGGATACAAATAAAAAAATTTACAATAAATCTTCGGTAGGATGTGATAGTTGTGCATCGCCGCCATCAACGCCATGTATGTATGTATTTTTAATGAATATACATGGCATCAATATTACGTCAATTACCGGTAACTCACAAAAATGCGATGGTTTCTAAACATACCTTACGGGTAACTGACAAAAAAAATGACTAAAGTAAATCAAAGTATATTGCTTGAATATCGTTGACGTTTTCGTGAAAAGTAGTTACACCACAGTTCAATCAGGTTTATGTATTTAAATGAATGCAAAAGCGACGTAAACACTACACACCTTCAAATTTCCTCCATCTGACCGATAGTGTGAATCGGCCTTTAGTCTTGCCGTTATTAACAAAATAGCTAGTGATTTTAGAAACGTGCAAAAACCAACGAGGACACTTTTGAACATTAAATATAACTTTGCGATTTACATGTATCTCTTGTTTAAAATTTGAACTGTGATAAATATAACTCTGCAGTAATCTCTCCATATAATAGCAGTATTAATCTTAGGACCTATAAAAATTAGCACCACCTCAAAAAGTGCTACCAACCTAACGGTCATAAAAAAAGCTTGTCCCCGATTCTAAAGGCCGTTTTACACCTAGCAATTTATTGCGCAAAATTTAATCCGTGTTATACACGTAAAATTTTAAATTGTCCAATAAATAGGTAGGTGTAAAACGGCCTTAAAAATCGATTAAAAAGTAGGTTATTCAATATTAATGGGCTACATAGCGCCCACTGGCGGTGATGCATGTGTTAAAAACAACTACACTCTGTCTATTTAATATTGTGACCAACGTCATTGGTATCTATCATACGAGTAAGAACAATCTATTGATTTCACCAGGACCTGCTTGATGACTGCTTTATACGGTCTGTCGAATCATGAGTTGCACGTGTTCACCGCTGGCGCAACTTACCGGACTTTTTTGGGAAAATTACTTATCCTTCGGTTGCAGGATTGTGACAGAAAAATGGTACTGCTATTGAAAAAAGAAGCAAAGTTTCCGCTTATCTCACAGAAAAAGATACAAGGATTGATTTCATGCATATTTCATGAATGTGATAAAATAGAGATAGGGCTATTACTGCTTTGTGTATATATACTTAAATAGTGCACCGTTTCCGGTTTCCATTATAGCACCTGTCAGTTACCACATCCCACCTATAGCATCGTTAGTTTTCGTATTTGGCTTATTATTAGGTATTTCTCGCCCGTTTTTCGCTTCTTTCCATATTTTGCAAGGAAAAATTGTTAGTACACGGAAGTACACGGAACCTTCTGTAAAGTTTTCAATATATAAGTTATTTCGATTAAAGGTAATGCAAAATCGAATTTAAATATTACTGAAAAAACCGCGCAAGGGTATCCGGTTTTTAATTTTACTCAGAAATATCGATTTGATTCATCCATATGGACGGACAAAAATCGAAGACGCCGATTAAAACATAAAATAGACAAAGTGACACTACGTAATGTGCCCTGCCCTGCTGTAGATTTACTGTAAAATTGTCAATCGTTTTCAAGAAATCGCGCTGTCCCATTCCCCGTTAAATGTTCTGTATACTTTCAAAATAATATTTAGTATGTATATAAATATACAAGTACAATCAATTCCACTTAATTGGGGTACCGGTTATTCGGGATAGCTGCTTATTTGGGCGAAATCTTAAAGAACATAATTCAAACTATGACGAAAACTGTAATTTACATTGGATATTTGGGACAATATTCAAAATAAAATATTCAAAAAAATTAAGATCTAAATTCTTAATATGTATAGCTCAACAGATTTAATTTGAGCAGTGATCGGCGCAGATCAAGAAGTGAGACTATGCATAATATCGAAAGATAAATATATGTCATCGCAGTGTCATGAGTGCGCGTTACTGGTACACAATGCTGTACTAACGATTCGCACTGCACAAAATCTCAATCGTTTGACTACCTCACTGCGCTTCAGAAAATGTAAACATCCAATTATGAATAGGATCTTTAAGGAAGCAGTGCATAAAAGCACTTACCAGCCGTAAGTATGACTTTAATTTACTTTATCTTCATCCAGAAATCACATGTTGATGGTGTGGGATTTACACAATAAGCAAAGATTAATTTACCACTACATGGTACTACACCAACTTGCGCCTGAAACGTATGCGTAAACGCCGTTTTAAACGCACGCATGTACATTTGAATTTGATTAAAAACTTTGTTAAGATGTCAAGAAAAGATTTAACACTACTGAGAAAAATTGCCATAATGGATAAAATTAAAAATTAGCCTGGTCACACAAGGCAACTCGCTGAGTTAATTGGTATACTAAAATGTAGCATTTCACGTTTCATCTAACAAGAAAGTCAATTGTATAACGAGTGGACTTTGCAGCAAGAAAAGCAGGAACATCCAAAACAAAACGAGAGGGAAAACATCCGGACATCGAAGAAGCTCTAGAACAATGGCTTGCTTTAGTAAGTGACGTGGAGTAACCATCAGCGGCCCAGTATTGAAGGCAAAGTCAGAGGAGTTGGCCCGAAAGTTAGGTTATAATAATTTCAAAGCAACAGATGGTTGGTCATCTCGATGCAAAGTAAGACGTGGTATAAAATTTAAAAAAATTTACGGTGAAAAGGACAGTGTTGAGGCAGTTAGCGCCGAAGAATGGAAAACACAAAAATTGCTGCTTTTCATGACAATTTTAGTGCAGTATTTTAGTAAATAAAGTATTTATTTCGTATTGCTTGTAGTTAAATAGATCCTACCACGAATATTTTTATTTAATGTGAAATTAAACTACAGGAAAAGACACTTTTCTGTAGAACTTCGTTTAATCGGGACAGCCGCTTAAGTGAGCCAAAACGTTCTGGTGTCAATGTGTCCCAATTAAGCGGAATTGATTCAATATTTAAAAGTAATGCAGATTATAAAGATCACCTAATATTCATGTGTTAAAATATTTTTTGCATCTTTTCAAAATTTAAACACTGAGTAATCCCAAGGTTAATATAAAAGCGGTAGTGACATACCTGCTATCATTTGGAATTCTTTTTCTTTCTGATTGTTCATCTCGTGTGTGGAGAGCCCATATACATGTGTATCAACAGTTAGGTGTATTACCTTCTTCGTGACTTTCTTCTTTTTCTCCTTGTTTTCCTAAAAAGATATATACATTATAATGACATATAATAGCTTTTCTTATTCAATAAATGACATTTATAAACTAAAGCATACAACAAATATAATATAGGGTATGGGATTAAACATTGGAACACAAGGTATTGAACGAAGCTATAAGAGCTGGGACCAGGTATAATGCGTACCCGGTCGAACCAGTTCAAAACTTTCTTCGTCCAGCCGTTGCCTACCTCGGGTGGTGGTGGTGCTGTCGAGTTCGCTTCTGCTGGAGGTTGTTGCTCAGCGTTTTCTTCGGTCGGTTTATCTTCTTCCATTGGTTCGGGTTCAGCAACTTCATTGCTTTCAACAGAAGCTCGTTTTACGGACATTATACCATTTATATTCATATTAAACGTCACCATTACAGGTTGTGGGCGACCATCTGCTGTTGGTTTTACGTCTCGTACGATCCATTTACCTAGTAATCAGTAACGGTGAAAATATGATGGGACTGCTAAATAACTGGTAAGGAATACATCTTATGAAATAATGCGCAGCAACAAACTAAGCAAATATAAACAGATTATGTGCGCAAAACACATAAGAAAAGAAGAAACTTCGCTTGCTGCTGGAAAAGTTAATCTCGTCGGAAATTTTATCAGAACATACCTATATCTGTGTCTGTATGTGGAACTTCTCCCGCATAATAAGCTCTAATTTCAAATGAATCATTCCTCTTCAAGGTAACTTTTCTTGATAAGGGAAATTTGCAATTAACATCAAATATGGTAATGGATTCCCCTACATTCCCACTATTGATATCAATTATATCAACAGCTATCGGATAATTTACTACATCATCTACGCCAAAATCTTTAACTCTGACAGCTGGCGATAAGATGGCACATTGTAATGCGCAGCCACGACTCACAGCTTCATCTTGATTCAAAGTTGTGCTCGGTGAGAGCCCAAAAACATCTTTAATGAGGTTCTTTATAGCGGGAATTCTGGTAGATCCACCTACCATCTCCACTGAATGGATCTCTTCTTTCTTCAAACCTAAGCCAACAAAACAAACCAACATACATGTTTAATACCTGCTCCATTGAAATACAGACTTTTATAGCAACGTTAACAAGGGCAAAGAATTATTTCTTAAAAAAACGACTACATATATAGCATTGGAAGGCGGAGCTTATTTGTGACTTCGGCGAGTTTTTATACATAGGTTTATGTTCCTATTGAAAGGTGTCTACGTTCCGGACCAATATACGCTACTAATACACATTTTGATAAAGTCAAGATACCAATTTGACGTCTTCAACATTTACATAAACAAAAATTACCGACAAAAAAAGGAATCTACGGAATATTCAAAATGTGTTCAACAGGAAACTTATTATGTAATCACAACGATTTGTTTGTCTCCAGCATATCCCATTCAAAATGTCAAAATTAAAATAAGCTTCCACTACTTTATGTTCACATGTTGAATTGAGTCTAGACACTAGACACAACTAAATGTTTACTAATAGAACGCAGCAAGGCTACAGTTTAGAAACAGATAAGATATGAACGAAAGATTATAAAAAAAGGAGTTCGAAGTTTTTATTTAAAGCGCCCACACCCTCATAGTATTTGTCAGAAGTGGGATACGAGATACGAGGGATTTGAAGATTTACGATCGTTTTGGTAACAACTGACGAAAAGAGTCGAAAGAGGTTGTCTTGCTCTTCGTGCCATGAATCGCTACGAGCTGTTGACATAGGAAGGCGGAAATTTTTTTAAAAAAACTGGGATAATGAGCGGTCACGGTGAACCCAATGTAAAAGGTGAGCAACACTCAGGTAATCAAAGCGTAGAAACCGTAGATGTATTACGACGTTGTGAAAGAAACACGGAGATAATGATAACCCAAGTCACAAATATAATATCCGTGATACAAGAAAAGGATCGGAAAGTAGAAAAACTACGACAAGGAAAAGGTAAAGTTGACACAAGTAATTTACAATGTCAAATGCAAGCACAGTATAGGATACCGTTTTCGAGATAAGCACACAAATACCCGAATTTAGTAACGAAATAGATGAGATTGATGTAGATGGGCGGATTGAAAGAGCTGAGAACGTCAAGGAAATGTATTAGCTTGATGATAAGGTAATTAAAATTCTAGCTCCTAATAAACTAACGAAAAATATTACGAAGCAGACGATAGAAATCACAATGAAAGTTGGGATGAGTTCAAGATTGATTTAAAAGAAATGTTTGAGTCACGCGAAGATGTAGGGAAGCTAGTGGAAAGAATTCGGAGTAAGAATATGAAAGAGGAGATAAGCCTGGAGCCGAAGACGAAGATAAGCATGAAGATGAAGAGGGTGGAGAAGAAAATGGTGGGTATGAAGGTGGAAAGGGAGATAAACTTGAAAACAAAGAGGGAGATGAAGATAAAGAAAGCGAGGATAATTAAGAAACCGAGGGCGAAGATGAAAGCGAGAATAGAGAAGAACTTGAGAATCAAAATTGACATCAAAATAGAGAAATCGCTGCACTCAACACCTCAACGAAGCAAACGAAATCGAAGAAGAGGTACGACCGAAAGAGGAAGGTGTCAAAGCCAAATCGAGAAGTGGGATTATGTGGCTATCAGGAATGTCTCGCACGATGGACACAATTCAAAAATGACCAGAAAGTTTTCCGGGCCCTACCGTGTCGACAAAGTTTTAGACAACAACCATTACGTTGTGTCCGACATCCCCGGGCTTTAGCTTAAAAGGACTACTAAAAGCGGGTTTATATAACTATAAGAAATATTTAATGATCGATTTTTGTACAAAATATCTTAAAGAATATATAATTTCGTTGTACGAGTTTGAATTATGGATTATGCTTTAAAACACAATTATAAAATATCATAAAGAGTAACAATATAATTGAGCGTCGTATAAACGTGTAGAAAAAATAATGTTTACACCGTTTTGCAACAATGAAATATAAAATTGAAAATAGCTAGAAAACAAATTATTTCAGTAAACTATATAATAGTTCGGTACGTGGTGCCCTCTGTGCGATATTCGGCTAAGAGAAACCGTAAAAGTAGTAATTAAAAGTACTTTGATATTTGACAACAGCGTATTAGCGTATTGAGCATTGAGCATATTTTTGGATAAATATTAAATTTTTTTGTTAGACAGATTTCATCTGTGTTAAGTAGGGCTAGTATTCAAATTATTCTAAATCAAATGTTTTTCCACATACATGTTATAGTATAAAAGTTATGGAACTTAAGTAAAAGCATTAGAACAAGGATGAAATACGTTGTTTACAAGTAAGTGAATATCTAGTTTTGATCTTATTCCATGTCATTGTACTCCTCATCATCATCAGAGACATTTTTATCATATGTATAATAATTCTAAAGACATGTCAGGCCAAAACTCGATTACAACACTTAGTACGAATGAATCACTTAATAACTTTTAATCATGGGCATAAATAAGTGATCAGAATCGAAACATTCAAGATGTCCAATAAAATTGAAGGAATAAACGAGTGTTCAAAGTAACAAGCCATAAGTAAACCAACGTCAACGTATTGTGTATGTCACGTCTTGTTTGCATCTGCCTTTACTTTCCACGTTTATTTTCGCTTTTTTTCGCCATTTTATTACTTTGTGAAAGAATTATGTTATTCCTACCTTTTAGTATTGTATTGTTTCTAAGTACTTTGGTTACTGATAATCCTTTTTTTTAAATTAAATTATACAAAATATAAATTTCATTTAAAATATAAGAGTGTAATTTCTCCGTTGCTGCATTTGTTTTATTATATAATATGCTGCAGTTGTGTATATCCTCAATAGAAAACTATGCTAATTCATTTATTGAAACGCCACGAAAATGGAAATGAACAAATCTCATACAATTTTTGCTTTCAGAAAATCGCGTCAAATGTAATTGCGTGCTGTAATTTGCATTGTATCCAACAGAGGGTAACGTTTTACTGTTCTCTGCACTGGATACATTATAATTAAATGGTAGAGATGCCCTTTTTTTTATTATATCGTCGCCTCAGAACCAGCCTATTCTGTCCACTTTTTTCTGAAAATAACATTTTTATGCCAAATTATTCCATGTCCTTAACGCTATCCGCCAGTATATTCCATGTTCTCAAACGTCAATTGATTTTGTAAATAAGAGGTGCCTGTTTTATTCTATGTCCATTCAACCTTGTTAATGTTCGAACCGTATTAGTCTATGTCCGAGCGCCCAATCAGAACCTTCAGAATAAGCGTCACGTGAGGACATAGAATAAACTAGAACAAATATTTTCATCATAACAGTTCGACCAGTCACCTTGTTTGTGCTGGTGTGTGGGGACCAATTTTTTTTACGATTCAAGCAGTGAAAAATTGCAGATAATACGAGTGACTCTGAAGAGTCGCTTGCCGACCCCTTTGAGGACACCGGGTCAGAATATCAGCCCTCGATAATCGTCGAAACACCAAATGAGTGAGTTACGCAATTTTCAGAGCTATGAAAAATACCAGAAGCAGGAAGCCTTATAAACTTGTTCAAATGCAAAAAAAAATATTTCTTGGACTTTAAAGCATTGTCGCAACGTATTTCTCTTTCTAACATTCCCTATAAAAGTTTAGTGCAGATTTCTTATGAAATAATCACACTTGGTGAAATATAAGCTAACTTTCAATGCAATTGAACCACACTCTACATCGATTTTGAAACGTACAACCAGGAAGAATGATCTCCCCCAGAAGTTTTTAGAAGACATCCCTTGCCCTGCAGTACAGCCGCCACCAGCCTGCCTGCCCGAAGACAAAATAGAACACATCAGATGCTTATCAAATCACTTTTCTGCAGTAGATTTACAATTTTGGAAGGCCATAATTCCAAATTTCTAAACATTTTTTATTATTTTCTATTGTTTATATCGGTTAAAGTTCTTCAATGTTCTGATTGTAGTATCTTATAGCATTATTCAGAATTAAAGTATATTTCAGTAGACATGGTATTGTTGCTTATGTTTCAAAATATGAAAGAGTTCTGGACATAGAATAAGGTAAGCATCTACTTCGTTTATTATATAAAGTTCAATTGTCCCAATTACATTTTTTAATTTTACAATTTTTCATATTCTTAAAAAAATTAACAATTAAACTGTTTACTATCCAACAGTAAACTGCCAAAACAAGTAAAAAAACATACAGTTAGACAAAAAGTGAAATGAGCATACAGTCCTGAAGTTTTCAAAATTTGAAAACCTCCTCCTGTAAAGTTTTAACAAATGGACTTAGACTAGTCTGGTTCTGAGGCGACGAGGTCAAGTTGTGTATATCTAATACTCAATTTAAGGACCCGAAGTTTGTGCACATTTGCGGTTTGTATGCTTTTGTTGTTATGTAACTAAATGAAATGTGTTTGGGATGTTTTGTAAATTAAAATTTAATAAAATATTTCAGCTTTTCATTAAAAAAAAAAAAAAAATATATAATGCAGTTCTCCCGTAGAAGTCGAAAAAAAAACTATAAAAGAATTACGATTTTCATTCTATTTTCTTTTTGAATTTTAACAATATGAATAGCACCTAGGTACATATTTCGTCTTTTTTTTTTCTAATATGTATCTTACGCTATCGCCAAATGTTTAATTGTCTTCAGGTACTAAAAAGTAGGACTGGTGGATTACTTCGCTATGTATGGGTTGCTGTTCTATCGATGTCGTACGTCCTCCGTTAGTTCATAAATTACACCTTTCGTATGACAAAGACAAAATAATGAACGTATGTCAGCTTTAATACTCCTCATTTTTATAGTCCTATATATTCAAGTAAAGCGGGCAGCACGGCTGAGAAGGAAGGGTGTATCATTGCCAATCTTGAAAGTCAAGCAGCAATATGCGATACCGATTGTTGGTGGGTGACTATTCGGACAACACTTCTCAGTGGCTCGGTGTGTTCCAGCACCCTAAGCCAAGAGCCTTCAAGGCCTGTAGTGCTGCTGTATTATATTATATATATATTCAAGTAAAGACGTGAGGGGTATGTTTGACAGATATCGACTCGATCAGTTGTTCCCCAATGCTCTTAAGCAGAAACCTTACTGTTCAGTGCTGCCTCCGGAACAGTTAAAGCCTGGTTCTTCAGATACTTGCTTATTTTAAAGTTATATATTTTATTGTTAATCGCGACAATACTCCAATATCAAACATATAAATAAATACATATAGCCCGCTTCCTTATCGTATTATTATTCATATGATGATATTGATAGTGTGTATAATGAAAAACACCAAATATCTTTTTCGTGTGGCAGAATAGTTTTTTTTATATTACAAATTACAACCATTGGATTTAAATAACTATAAAAATAGATTTCATAACACTGTTAACCAATAATTAACTTACTTTATACCCAGGAAAAAAGTATTACTAGAAACGGATTAATTTTAAATAATTTCATCCTTCCTCTCTAAAAAGTAACTCTAAACAAGCTTTTTTATATATTTTTTTGATATACAATTAATCAAGAGTCGATTTAGTGAAAAAAAATAATTAGCTCCATTTTCAACTAAATTCGGACCACTGTGCAGCGGTGTTCTCGAGTATAAGTACCGATAGCGTGTTGTTCCCCGGTCTAGTTATAAATATTGTGGTATGTGATGTTATTTTAGATAAATAACTGTATAAAAAATACCGCATGATAAGTAAAATCAACATGATAATAAGGAACTTAGCATAAAAATATAACTGAGGTCGTGGATATTTTATTTAATAACTCATATATTTGAGAGGAATTTCCGAAAGCAGTAAAGAAATGTTTTATTTAAAATATCCGTTACATACAATATAGCTTGTATATTTAATACTGTTTGAAAGAAATTTAATACAAACAAAAGATATAAATGAAAGAATAATCAATCCGAGAATAGAGGAAATATATATTTATATTATATTATCTAACCCTTAAAAGTATTTTTGGTATATTATTAATTTTTAAGACCCGCGAAATAATGTTAAAGTACTTACCAGACTTCCTTAAACATTCCTCAAGCGTGCGTTTCACTTTTTCAAACAATCCTTTACACATATCTTCCATATCAGCCCTCTTCATTTCTCCATGCACGTCTTTATCATCCATAAAACATTCAATATTAATAGGCAATGTTGTTGAATTAGCAGACATTTGCTTTTTCATTTTTTCTACTTCAGCCAATAATCGAATGTAGGCCCGTGGATTACGCGACGCGTCTATCTTATACTTCTTAATAAATTCATGCTTGAAATGCTCGGCTAATATAAAATCTATATTGCGACCGCCTAAGTTAGGTTCAGCCGCAGATGACAACATTGTCAATTTTCCTTTGTTGAAGGCGCATGCTGATACTTGCAAAGACGATTGACCACAATCTACAAAGACTACGTTTCGAGGTTTTTCTTCGGGGAGTGGAAGATCTTGCTTGTATATGCCGTAAGCAAGAGCGGTAGCGGTTGTTTCATTTAATAAAGATAATACATTTAAATCTAAAAGAAAAAGACAAATATAATTAATTTTATGTTGAGCAGATATAAAAATAAATATAAAATTGTTAAAGAAATCCTTGTACTTCTACCCCAACAGCCTTCAAATAAAATATTTTTATCTGATTCCTATCCCCAGTAAGTCCCGTAACAAAATTAATAAACGGGATCATAAAGAATAGAAAATAGCCTAGAATACTAAAAAGAACAATAACAATATAAATATAAAAAAAAAATAAGAAAAACAAAACCAGAAAATCATCGACCAATTAGCGTTTTATTCGTCCTGGAACAAAGTCCTACAAAAAACTCACGCAATTACAAATAAGAAATTACATGGTGAAGATTAAAATAATCCATAAAAGACAATACGGAACAACGTCAGCAGTGAATGATCTATTAAACTATATAAAGCAAAGATTTACTAAGATAAGGCAGTAATTGTACTTTTTATTGATATAAAAAAAAACCTTAGACATCATATCAAAGAAAAAGTTAATAGAAAATCTAGATCATTGAAGAAAGAGAGTACCAGGGGAGAATCCAACAAACATATTTGACTGATACAACACAAACTTCCATAGTAAACAACAACGAACGCAAACAGCTTTACGGAAAATGTTGAATACCTCAAGGAGGAAAATTGCCACCACTGTTATACATAATATACATATATGCTTACCGTGACGAATATATGTGTAGTATACTAACCAAAAATATTAACAGAAGACAAATAGGATATTAAAAAGAACAATTCCTCCTACTCACAAAAAACGAACAATAAAACCTAAAATGGGATACACATATAAAGAATTTAATCAAAAAGAATAAGAAATGTAATACCAAACAGAAGTACACAAAAGTATTCAAGAATTAAACGTAATGACAGCTACGCATTCGGTTAACATCGACTGACCCTAGGGCGGTCGAACGTATTGTATACCAGATGTTGATATCCATTTTTGTATTGATTAATAGATTCAACATAACAATTTACAAAAATAAAACCATTCTGAAAAATTCAAAACACTTTCGTCTTGCGCTATTTGCTTTTGAAAATAATATTACAACTCCGTGTTGGTCAAGTAATATCATTTATAACGAATAAATACACGTAATATAAAAAATTAAATTAAAAATAGACGAAAGAATATTTTAAAAGATCTAATGATTTTCTGTCAAAATTGTGAATAAGCAAGTCTATTGTAAGTAACAGCAAACGACATTTTAATCTTTCTAGACCTATTTTTATAGTTTAAACGTTTTATGCAATTGATTCGAATACTACAGAAAACATGAAAAAAAGAATAAGACGCTTGAAAAAAAAGCAAAAGCTATCATTCCATTGTTATTTACCACAAGATATGGTTGAATATAATTTTGGCAAAATTCTTTTCATAGCAGATGTGAGAGATAGATAAAATACATTTACAATACTAAATATTTCCATACATTTAGTTATCAAAGCAAAAGGTGTTCTTTTTGGTCACCCCCAAAGTTATGCATTGTCTCACTATTCACTCAATAGTGATGCCCGGATGCAATATAAGGGGTGGTAAAATAACATTCAATAATACATATCTTGGTTCTCGTAAGTTTTTAAACTTTTTCACTTTATAATTGCTTTATTTTTTAATCACCTATCTATTTTTAAAATTTGACCAATCCCATGTACATCATAATATTTATTGGATACATATTACTTGGTATGTATCATATGAACCATTCACAAAATACAAGTAAACTCACTTATGAACAAAAAAAGACAATTAGTAACAAATACATACATAGTTATTGTTTGAAGACATTTTAAACAGAATGAATATTATATTCCAAGTAGACCATTTTTCTGTCTATGGAATATGTTCAACAACTATTTTTAAGTATTTTTAATGTAGATTGCTTTAAGTAGAAGTAGAGAAACATTTGAAAAAGTTAAATACAAATGACTTAACTTTGTAACTTCAAATGAACTTCAATGAACTTCAAAAGAAAATAGTTTTACAATATATGACCTCATCATGATTGCATATTTCAATGAACATCTTCATGAGTTGTATGAGTAGTCTCCAAGCAGGTACACTAAAAGAAAAAAAAATATCCAAATGATGCAAGCCTGAGCAAGTAAAAGAAACAAATATTGATTCCTGGCAATGGAAGGGACCCAATATCTTCTCTCTTGCTCATTTAGACTTACATCATTCAGATACTTTTTCCTTCAAGTCTACCCATGACAGCTCTCTAATTCATACTGAAACTCACTAATAACAATAGTCAATAACAATTAAAATTTATACTGAATTACAATTTAGTGTATGTTTTATAAAAACTAACATTACCTGCAATTGCAGCAGCATCTAGTAGGGCCTGCCTTTCCTTAATGGTAAAATATGAAGGAACTGAAATTACACAATCTTTCACAGGTGTTTGCAAAGCAGTTTCAGATGTATCTTTCAATTTCGTAAATAACATAGCTAAACACTGTTCTGGGGAAAATATGTCTTCTTCATTTAAATAATGAACCTGAAATAGAATATTATACATCACACCCCAAAAAAAAAAATACAACTTGCCTTTATCCCTATTGAGCCATCTCTCATTTCTACCATGTTATATGGTAAATTTTTTTGCTCAAATGCAACTTGTGGATCTCTGTACTTCCTCCCCAAAAGTCTTTTAAAGCCATATATTGTATTAGCCATATTCGTGACTTGCTGATTTTTTGCAGCCACTCCTAACACACGATTCTTTCCAGAAAAAGCTACACATGCCCTAACAAAATAATAAAGTTAGAAGTCGACACATTACAATCACATTAAATTCAAGGATTTAGATTAGTCATAACTCTAGTACTAATATGGAAAAAACTACTTTATTAATATTAGAAGTGCATGAGCTTAATCTTCAATATCAGTCAATGTTTTAAATCCTTCTAAATTTTGAAAGCATGTGTCAGTAGATATTTATACATTTCAATTCAAGAAGTATATTTATATATAGCCAATTGAGAAATACTCACGGTGTCGCTCGTAAACTGTAATCGTTTGCAATAGTTTCGATTCCTCCCGCTTTAGCTACGGCAACATAACACGATTCATTGCCCAAATCTATTCCTATCACTGACATTGCCGCCATAATTCGATAATCACCAATTTACTACAATTGCTAAACAATTATCCCACAACGTGAAATAACGAAATAAATGCAGCTTGGAATGAACTCGATAGCCTTTCGTATTCTTCAAACGGTTCGCAGACGTTTGGACGGCCGGCTAAAATATACCAATTGTAGCTATGTGAAGTTTGTTACAAACCAATTCCATGATTCCAGAATATTCGCGAGATTACTTCGATCTTTTGAGAAATGCTAAATGTTACTATCTATTACAGCATGTGGTATTCTATAGTATTCTACATAGCTGATATAATATGTTTCAATAGAATTAGTACATAATAAATATTAATAAGCATAAGTATAACTACTTGTTTCTGATTTTCTTTATCAACAGAAAATTATATCTGTATGATATTATGTAATTTACAGTCTTATTTATTTATATTCAGAAAATATCTGTTCCCCAAAAAGAAGTTCATAAAAAATAGCGCACTTCTTAAATAAGCATTCAGGTAGTTGTTTAAAACTAAGACTGGCAGTAAACGCTTTTTTTTATATGACCGTCTAATGTCGATATTAATAAGTAAGCAATATTTAAATTTCCCGAATTTATTTTGAATAACTTCATCAAAAAAAACCTCCTTTCATTGATTAAAGTGCTGATATAGAGTATGGAAAAACACAACTTTTCAAAAACTTAAGGAATGGTGGACGCAAGCAAGTAAACATACCGGACCTATTATACATATAGTATAGTAGTACCTATATAGCCTACTATACTATATGTATAATAGGCTATATACATTTTTAAATTTTAAATTTACCCGCCTTTACACGGATTGAAGTTGGCGACAGTACCGCCATACACGGGAGAGACGAAGATAGGAGGGGAGTGAAAAAGAGAAGGTTCTCGAATAAACGTTCGAAAAAGACCCGCGTTTTATTTACCTTTATTACACGTATTTAATTCGTGTTATACATGTAAAATTTTAAATTGGCCAATAAATTGCGCAATAAATAGCTAGGTGTAAAACGCCCTTTAAACATAAAAAGGCCATCAAACTACAATAGTGCGTTTGGCATATCACCCATCCAAGCTACTCCCGACGTCAATTTGAAGTAAATAGATGGTAGTTGGTACTCGCCCATCACAAGTTGTCACTACTCTCTACGTCAAATTGACGTCATAAGAGTAGCTCGGATGGATATTCCGAACGTAAATAGAGTTCGTCGCAGTAGAGAATGGTACATGGCGTCACATGCGCAATGAACGATTATTGGTAGTCGATGCCCCCCGTTACTAAGTAACAGCAACAGGCAGTGGTAGTAGGCACCAGGGTGTAATTGATGTCAGCGTCAGGCTTCGCGTAGCTTTTGGTGACGACATGTACCATACATGTACCATTCTCTATTGCGACGAACTCTACTAATAAATGGAAGCGGTATGCATAATTTGCAAGCAAGAAGTGTTTTTTTGAACTTAAAGCACTTGGAGTTAAGCAATATCTTCGATGCCTATTCATGCCTTAGTTACTCTACAAGTTCCTTCACACAACGTATAAGGAGATATTGATATCCTATAAGGACACAATTACATTTATTTTGTGTGCGCTTTTTCAATTTGAGAACTGAAAGACAAAAACAAAATTTTCGTGACATGCTTATCACCCACAAATCACACATCACCTGAATAAGTGTTATATAAGTTGCCTAACCCCAAATTTAACATTTAATAGTTATTTGTATCACTAGGCCAGAAACTTTTGCGAGTATTAGTACGTATACTCGCAAAAGTGTCAAAATTTCTTTTCTATTTTCAATTCAATATTAAGATTTGTTGGCCCAAAAAATATTGTGTATCACACGGCCAGAAACTTTTGCGAGTATTAGTACGTATACTCGCAAAAGTTTCTGGCCGTGTGATACACATATTTTTTGGGCCAACAAATCTTAATATTGAATTGAAAATAGAGAAGAAATTTTGACACTTTTGCGAGTATACGTACTAATACTCGCAAAAGTTTCTGGCCGTGTGATACACAATATTTTTTGGGCCAACAAATCTTAATATTGAATTGAAAATAGAGAAGAAATTTTGACACTTTTGCGAGTATACGTACTAATACTCGCAAAAGTTTCTGGCCGTGTGATACACAATATTTTTTGGGCCAACAAATCTTAATATTGAATTGAAAATAGAAAAGAAATTTTGACACTAGGGAGTTGACAGCACAAGTTGGCACACATGTCACATACCTTAGTATTTTGACGTTTCCGAGAATAAATCTTTTTTCCGTAATTTTCCTTCTAGTTTAATATCTATTTATCAAGAATAAGTGCAATGAAGACACCAGTTCATCTTAGCATGGTTGAACAGTAGCTTAATGACAATTTATTACACATCTGTCATGTGAATCTAGTGTAGCCAACTTTTAGTGACATTTTTGCCTGCCTAGTATGCGCTTTTAAGTACTTCAAAATGAGTGTTTCTGGACGGAGGCGCAAAAAATAATTTTTTCGTAAATACATACGTATATTTTTGGGCTGTCGTTCTTTAAAAACATAACATATCTATACATATATCGATTTCCTCTCTCATTTCCCAAGTTTTTTTAGATATTTGTACGTATCTTGTATAGGTTTAAATTACCAATAGTGTAAAACCTTTTTTCAATTTTGGTTTAACCCGTCATCGACTAGCGTTACCATATAGTAACGATGTTATTATTTACTTATTTTTTTTTGTCAAATTCTCACCCATTACCACCCAAAGATGAGTCAGTTAGTTAACCCGTTTTATATTAGGTTTGTTTGTTTGTCTGATCTAAGCAGATCCGAGGAATTTTACGCGTTTGTTTGTATTTTAGAGCATGATTGTGCGTGTTTGTTTTGTTTAGAGCAAGCAATCTAAGATCACAAAAGGTGCTCTTCCTGCTCGCGGTCCAGCGTTCGAGGCAATTAACGAGCAATTTGTGCAACATAACCTATCGTACTCCAGCCATGTTGTAAACTGTCGTTTGTAAATGTAACCCGATTTATAACTGCATCAAATATAGCACGTAATAATAAATAAATGATACCAATGTGATTGATGTAAAAACGATCATTATATTATTAAAAACTTCACTTGGTAGGTACATAAAACTAGTACTTAATAGATGCTTTTTATTGTAGTCTAGATTCAGTAATTTGCAAAATTACTTTTCCTATTCATAAAGCTGTGATAACTCTGGACAATTAGTCAAATTAATATAAAAATTAACGTTTATCATTGCAAGTCGAGCGCGTTGTTTTGTATCATCTTTAAATCCAACTTTGAGACGCTCTCAAGTTACTCTGATGACGTCAGTAGATACTGCTCCAAGCACACAAACAAAGCTTATGAGTGGAATACTTTATATATTGATACTTTACCATTAGAGCTATTAAAATTAATTCCCGAAAATTTCAATTTGAATAATTGGGGTATTTACTCTTTTATTAACCATAAGTAATGGTAAATAGCAATATGGAAAAAACCACTGATTCATATTTTTATTGTGATTGCTTTCAAAACAGTGTTTTGATGCATCTACATACAAGTAATTCACAGTGACAAAATTAAAATTTCTCGCATTTCTTTTGGTTTTAGTGATTTAAACATTTCAAAATCAATTTACCACAATCATCTAATAATTCTGTTATATTTACATATATTTCAGTTAAATAATGTAAATAACTAAAAAAACATCATTGGATATTTGAATTTTGCCGCTTGGGGCGTAAGATCCCTTTTGTTTCTCCTTTATCTTTACTTAATTTTATATAAATATAAGTTTTGTTCAAAGTTCATTTGTATCAACCATGATAAATAATAATGGTAACAGGACAAAAAATTCTGTTGTCGTTAATAAATTACTTTAATTTCTTTTACAGGACAGTATGCATACATATTGATACTAATATGGGGTACATATAATAGGTTATCTATTTTATTTATCATTCTCAAAATCTGCTGGATTTTTTCGCATATATCTCCCATGCAATTTTTCTATTTGATCATACACTAAGTATCCAATAAGAAGAGCTGTAAAAGATATTTTTAGTATACCTATATAATGAATTCGAACAAAAATACGAACGGGGCACTACATATAGTACGGAATCCTTTGTTCGCCGCACAGTATTCGGTAAAGCATGTGTAATAAACTTTGCAAATGCTCGTTGTTCAAATGGTGATAATCTGTATTGGGTAATTCCTCTCAATTTAAAAAGTTCGCCAAATCCGTGACCCATTGCTTCTCTAAAGCTAAAAATTGTTATATAATACAAATTGGTTATATGAAACCAATACACAACACAGAAAGTCATTTCTAAAGAGCAAGTAACTTACATTTAAAATGTATAAGAACGTACAAGACTACAATACACAAACAATTTTAAAATTTTACAGCCGAAAATTACTTTTGCTGCGATGTAACCCACATCCACCTAAAAAAGCAAATGTCAAATTGTGTCAAATATGAAGTTATAGGTTATGTAATATTTTTCTTAAATTTACACTTCTGAATGTTTCTTATTATAAATAATTATAGTTGTCGTGCTGAAAATACTTAGAAGTGAATTTAATGTAGAAAAAATAATTAACTATATACCATAGTTGGTTATTTTTTTATGCTTTGGTCATAAACCAAGTTTTTTTACGCCACTGGCGGTTCGATTTAGAAATGTATAGCTAATACTTTTGTAAATTATCTGTAAATAAAGGTGTATTTACTCTTTAGAAATTACGAAACCACAATAAAATTTAAAATGAACAAAATTATTGTGCATTTAGCTCATGGCTCGTGTGAATCTGCTGGTGGTTACTGGCTTTGCTCATGGCTTTGTTCGCAACACAAATTTTATACCAATTCAGGCTGAGTTCCGAGTCGCGCATAATGCATTGTATGCGTCTGATGCAATGATACATCGTTCCGATTTAACATGTATGCGTGCATAAAAAGTTTTGCTGCGAAATCAATTTAGACCCTGGCAGAGGCTAGAATGGAACATACAACGCATAGGAAAGAAGGTTGCGGAAAGTAAATCGGAACGCTCACAGTTTTCTATGTCTTTCAATGCACGCATCCATAAAATTCTCGACTCGGAACGCAGCCTCAAAAATCTAGTACTAAACTAAATCAAAATTGTAGTGGCACGCATGGACATTTATAAACTAATTTAATTTACCACGAACAATATATCTGAACTGTTTTCTTAATTAACAGTATTATATTTATAACTTTCTATTCTATTGCAAAGATTTCCAGCCAACCAAATTTAACACATTTATTTTCAGTAACTTCAACATAAAGGTATTAAAATAACTATTAATGTAATACAACATTGTAGGTAATTTCATGATTCAACGTTGAAATTACTAAAAATAATTGTGGGAATTTAAATTTGGTTACCTGGGTTGAAAGTTTTTTACAGTATGAAAATAACAAATTAATGTATTTCTGCTTTTAACTGTAATAATTAGGAGGAATTTTCCCAAGAAATGTTTTTCTCCTCACGCAGGATTCGAACCTACATCCTCTCGTTTGCCGGACGAGCGCTTTACCAATTAAGCTAATAGAGGATGATGATTCGAGCGTTTTAACCGAACACACGTTGATATTAGATCTTGAAAAGGCCGGCAGGGTGGCAAATATGCAAAGATTACAACTTTTTACAGTGTGAAGGCCAGTGGCGGCTCGTGAGTTAAGAAAGAGGGTGAGCACAAAATAAGAACTTGCCTATTTTTTGCACATAAAATCCATTCTCCTATTTTTCATGTTGGAAAGGACGTCTATGACTTTGTTGTAAAAATGCGTTCAGTCCATCTTCTGACATTGTGCTTCTCAGAAAAGTCTTAATGCGTTTGAGGGTGGAAAAAACATCTTTCACATTCTGCTGTCGACATGGGGGTTGTACAAATAATATCCAACAGTTTATATGTATCCGTCAAAACTTTTTTTAAGTTGTGTGTTACGCCCTAGTAGCAAAATTTAAATTTCCCACAATTATTCTTAGTTAATACGCGTTGAAAACGATGCAGTCGCAACGAATGCACGTCGTTGACTGGAGACACGGCATTGCGTGCACCAAAGTGACCCTATAAGCGCATGTGGCGAAGATAAACGGAGCCGTCCGATTCATACTCCAAATAGGTACATCGGCAATAGTGCCCCGGAACATAATTTTGAGCGTTCGTATATGCGCTAGTGTCTGTGGTGCGGAAGGAAACTTTGATGCCATGTTATAAAAATACGTAAAAATAATAAAATAAAATAATGCACTGAATTACATGCGAATTTCTTTCTGTGTTTATCTTGGTGGTTGGGTGGGCAAGTGCCCTTGTGCCCTTTAGTACCAGCCGCCACTGGTGAAGGCTAATAATTGCGGGGAATTTAAATTGTGTGACAGTAGTGAGTCATTGTACTGGAGTGGGGAGCGTATACGATGGCCGGTTTATAGTATATATGCTTCAGCTCCGCGCTTTTTGCCACTGTGCAACTGTCACGAGGGATTTGTCGAACTGTAAGGTGGTGCAAGCATTGAAAGTAGCACGGAGTTCAAAAATCGTCTATATACCTATTCTGATGTTATTATTTTTTATTAAAAATTAGAAATGGGGAAGAATGCAAAATACATACACTTGCACATGGAAATATGTTTTATTTAGCTACATTATGTATCATATTATGCACCATATACTTACACAAAATATGAACAAAATAAAGCTTTTTTGTATAAGCAATAATTGGTGTTCCAAGTCCACTCTGACTATTTTCGTATACCTACCATAAGTAAAATAAAGCATTTTAGCACTGATCAAAAGTCAGTCATTGTGCGCACATTGTACTGGAGTGGAGAGCGTATACGATGGCCGGTTTGCAGTATATATATGCTTCAGCTCCGCCCTTTTTGCCACTGTACAACTGTCACGAGGGATTTGTCGAGCTGTACACTAAAATCAGGATAATATCATCCTGCAAATTTCGAGTTGATTCAATTCTTCGATACTTTTTCCTACATAATCGTGGCGCCCTCTAACTACGCTATGTCGGTTTGAAGACAAAGAGGCATATACAAATTTATATATTAAACAAAGATACCAAACGCAATATTTGTTCGTATATTCCGAACCTAGTCTAGTTACGTCCCATATAAAGTTTGTTCGTTGATGTTACAACAATTACAATGATGCATATTTCATTTTTCTCAGGTACGTATACAATGAATCTTTTCCTGTTTTAATCACAAGCCAGTGTGGAAAGTGTAGCACCAACGAACAAACCTATACAGTTTCGAAAATTTGAATTTTGTGATCCGCGAATATCAATTTTTTAAATGGGAAACCGCGAACAAAACTTTTATCATTTATTTCTGGATTTTTTAAAAATAGATGAATTTATCTCTATTATTCATAAAAAAAATATTTTGGATTTATTAGAGAAATCTACTATAAGAATTAAAAAGAAAAGAAAAAGAAAAAAAATGAGAGTTATATTTATTAAGAGTATCAGCATTATACCATATTATACTAAGAAATGGATATTTCATTTTAATTAGATGTTAGAATTCTATGCTAAAGGGATAATATTCATGGTCTTTAAACATGTCCAAAGCACAAATCCTCGTATTGGTATTACAAGAATCTAAATACGCAATTTCGTCCTCATCTAACTTAAAATCAAATATATCAATATTTTCTATAATCCTAGATTTCGTTACAGACTTTGGGATAATAGTTATACCCAGGGAAATCTGAAAATATTAAAATAAATATATTTAAATTTAATTATAGTTTTAAATTTACCAAATAATTTAAAACAATTTGTGCTGGCGTTTTATTATGTTTCTTAGCAATATCAATAACTTTTGGATCTTGAATTGTTGGTCGCACAGAACCCCTGATTCCCGCTTCTTCAGGACGTCCTAATGGACAATATGCTGTAATTACAATACCGCGCTCTCTGCAGAAATTGATCAACTTTTTTTGGTTGAGGTTTGGATTTACTTCCACTTGATTTACAACTGGTTGAACTTTACAATTCCTCAACAAACGTTCTATTTGTTGGCTATTGAAGTTAGAAACTCCAATGTTTTTTGCCAACCTTGATTAAAACACTCTTCCATACCCTCCCATGTTTCAAGATAATCAATATCAGAATAAGCTTCAGCACCCTCAGATATAGGCCATAAAGAACTATCTTCCTATTAAAGTAAAAAAAAAATGTATATGGTTTACCCAATTTCATAATTATAGTGTTTTCAGTTCACTGCCATTAGTGTTAGCTATTGCAATGAATTGGAAACATCAAATATATATACCTTAAACGCAAATGGCCAGTGTATTAAATACAAATCAATGTAATCAAATTTTAAATATGCTAACGTTTCCTTCAACATAGGTACCACTTTTTCCTTTTGATGAAAATTATTCCATAACTAGAAATTTATGTGAAAACAGTCATTCTTATTTTCTAAATATTATATTACCTTGCTAGTAACAAAAATATCTTCTCTTTTTACTGTCCCTTTAGCAAATGCATTCTTAAAAGCAGTTCCTATTTCAGCTTCATTACCATAAAACCAGGCACAATCAAAATGACGGTAGCCAGCATCTATTGCATCAGTAATTGCTTGTTCAACTTTACCAGGGGATGACTAAGTTTCTAAATTAATCATTTACAATTGAAAAAATATAGTTCTTTTACCTTGTAGGTCCCCAATCCAAGCACTGGCATTTCATATCCATTACTTAATTTTAATACTTTACTCGACATTATGTAAGAGACGTGATTGATCTTAGTGTACCATTAGAATAGAACTTTGCTTTATTTATATTCTAGTCCCCAATCCACTTAGAAATATATGCATCCATAAAATAAAGATAAGAAAGGCTCATAGAAAGTGAAAATTGTTATCTGCCACTTAACAAACAGTATGGTTAAAATATTTTTGATTAGATATAAAGAATTGGTGATTATACCACGTTTGATATCTTCAACTTACTAAATATAGCAATTATTCTTTATTTATTATAACTTTTACTGGTGACCTTCAAATGAGTTTGCGACTTTGAATCGGCGAGGCTTCTTTCTGCAATTCATCTGCATTCTTTATCCTCTATTATCTTCTTAGATTTAAATTGAGACTTAAATCTAAATAAAATTCCGTAATTCTCCTAGTTATGATGAATATAAACTTTAATATTTCCTATTAGATTAGCAATACTATGGCAATACTCTTCTATGATGTAATACTGGTGGAAATTTTATGAAAATTCGTGGAAAATTCCGACAGGACCAGTTAGTAAAAAAAAAAAAGTCTGTACAGATGGCAGCACTAGCATATGAAACATGTACAAAATTTGTAGAAGGGACATAACCATAGAAAAACAATACATAACCTTAAATATTTAAAGGATTTTTAATAACATTATTTTATTCAAAAATACTTACTCATAGAAATATCTATATCCATCAATAATAATTATGTCTACTAGATGGTTTGTATTAAAAAAAAAAATGTGGCGAAGAAAATAAAGTCAGTTTTTAGGTATCCAATATATCAAAAAGGGGGTCCACAATTACGAGTATATTTACCAAACTTTTGGTTAAAATTAATTCGTCCTGTGCATGAACAGCCTTCCAATATAATACAATTTGCTTGTTCGATGGAAATGACAAGATATGACATCAAAAATTACCTAGAGAAAATATACAATGTTAAAGTAGCTCATGTTAGAACAAGAATTGCATTAGGCAAGACAAAGCGGGATCCTTTAAGAGGATATGTCACTAAGGAAGATGATGTAAAATTGGCATATGTTACTCTGGTGAATAATCAATTATTATGGTGTATCTTTAATTAACATTTTTTTTTTAGCCTAGAAATGAAACATTTGTTTTCCCAGACTGTGCACCTGATAATCAAGATAAAACAAAAGATGAGAATGAGAAGGTGTTAGATCAAGCCAAACAAGGGTACAAGGATTTTTTGAATAGAAATAAAAATCGCCCCAATATGCCTGGTTGGTTTGCAGCCTAATTATAATTACTGTTATTTGTATAATATAATTGGTATAGTGAGTAAATTTTACGTTAGTAATTTTTTATGCTTTTCTGTCATAGTAATTACACTTTTTCAACAAATCTTAAGGAGAATAAAAATTCATATCAGGAAATATGACAAGTTTTTGCCATGGCAATTATATGCATGATGAGGATTGTTTGATCAATAGGCTTTACACTGTCAAAAATTTTAGTACTTTAGTGGATATTATGAGATATATTGACAATGAAAGTTACATTTTGTACAGATTTAGATAAAAGTGTAGTAGTAGCTAATTGTGAAAGGAGGGGTTGGGTGCAAGTAGGTCCTGAAGATGATTGGAATGTGTATTGGGCTGGAACATTAACCTGTCGTAGTCTGTTTAGTGTTGATAGTGGGTATCGAATGAATGATAATCAGTAAGTATGAGCTGTATTATACACAAATTTATATTTTTTTTTTGTGTTTTTTTTCATATCATTTAAGTATGTAAAAGAGTAATTAGTATGTTTTCAGAATAATAAATCATTTTCCTAATCATTATGAGATATCAAGAAAAGATTTGTTGGTTAAAAACATAAAGCGTTATCGCCGAGATCTTGAAAAAGAGGGCAATATAATGGCTGAAAGGGGAGAATCTAAATACTTGCATTTGGATTTTATTCCAGTGACATTTGTCTTACCAGCTGATTACAATATGTTTGTGGAAGAATATAGAAAAGCCCCACAAAGTACATGGATAATGAAGCCATGTGGCAGATCACAAGGATCTGGAATCTTCCTCATTAATAAGTTGTCGAAGTTAAAACGGTGGTCTAGGGAATCGAAGAATCCTTTCCAACCCCAGCTTACCAAAGAAAGTTATGTGATATCACGGTAAATAATATTCTGAAAGAAGATTAAGTTTCTGCTTTTCTTTTTTTCTTATTTATTCCTTTGGTATCCCAGAGTTGAGTGGCCAAGCTTATGATGGTATGATTGACGACATCAATACTAGGGCACTGCATTGAGCTGAAACTTCATAAAGATAATGCTATCTTAAAATGATACGAGAGAGACAACACTAGGTTCAGGCAGATTCACCTTGAATGGTCTTGTCATTAGTTGTATGTGGTGACATAATTCTGAACAAAATATCTTAATGACGCTTAGTCCGCAAATAATTTTTAATGATCGGTGATTTTAACAAGGCTCTTTTTCAAAAAGTATGAGACTCAAGGTGCATCCACACGCTCGGAGTTCGCCGAACTCCGAATGTTCGGCAACTACCGAATCGTGTGGACGCGACCGTCCACACGATTCGGGGTTTGCCGAACTCCGATCAGATATGGGAAAATGCCGAACGTTTGGTATGAGAGTTTAGTGTGGTAGCATTGAGTGATTGCATGAATTAGGGTTGGTGTTGGTACAGAAATTATGACTGGTTATGAACCATTGCTGTCACTGCATAACTGAAACTCTTTTTTGGTTTCGCGGGAAACCCGGCAAATCATAAATATTTGGAGTTCTGTCATTTTGGTTGAGTATGAAAGAAACTCAATATGAATCACGGACACCAGTAATTCATCTTTAGGTTATGGAAATATTGACAACTACAATTACTTATGCTATTATTTAATTTCTGTTATTTTCCAAGTTTACGATGATGAATGTATGGGTAATTGCGTATACAATGGCGAACAAACTCGAACAAAAAAAGTAGTTTTATTGACCCTCTATAATTGTTATGCCCAACGTGATTGAAACGTTCGTTGTAAGAATTATAGGTTAATCAAAGAAATATTTGATCGCCATTTTTTATCCAATTATCTACGAGTATCGTACACCTGTATGAGTAATATTTACAATGAGGCGAATATGTTTGCACAAACACGGTCCACCGGGGATGTATGATGGATTCTTTATCGCTTCAAATTGAGGGCCGTGAGGAAAGAGGGTGGTTTCTTTTAAATGATTATATATTAATAAATATCATCTAATTTTTAATTTATTATCCTCTTTATAGACAAAAAATCATATACTCATTTAAACCTGATCATCACATAACAATATACATTTCGACCCTCTTTGGTAAAATTTAAGAAATTTGATGAATTATGAAAATTTTAAAGATTAATTTTTATAAAACCTAAGATCTTTAATTTACTTGAAATGCATCAATTTAATGTAATAATGAATACTAAAATTACACTCATATCAATGTCAAAAAAAAAACGTTGAATTGTTTATTATCTTTGGCAAAGCTGTCATATTATTCAGCATACGACATAGTAGTTTCAGTAAATAAATTTATATCTGTTACCCCGCTCTCATATGTAACAGTTATTACAAACTGTAGGTATAATAGTATGACTAGTAAGAGACGAGCTCACTAGACAGCTTTCCCTCTCACTCTAAATACCTTCCCGAATGTGTGGACGGGTGCACGAACTCCCTCTAGCCGAACATTCGTACACGTTGACGTGCGCCATTTTCCAATGCAGATCGGGAATAGGCAAACAGTTTGCCGACTAGTTCGCCGAACTCCGAACTGCCCGTCCACAGGACTAGAAGTTCGCCAAACTAGTGCTCGGAGTTCGGCGAACTTTATTACGCACCTTTATGAAATAACTTGACTACAAGCCGATGTAATCACATAAAAGCAAAAAAATGATTCGGCATTGAATAAATATTCTTTTTGACAGAAATCTCACCTCACTTGCCTTGACTCAGTTAAACGTGCATTCAATGTACTTAACGCAATTGGATGACCTCACAGCAGAGTGAAATTTTGCAACTGTTCTTTTTTATGAGTCCACAGAGAACCGTGTGCAGATAGACAGAGTTTGACTCAGTGAAGCGATGTGAATATTTAAATTTAAAAAGCATCAAATCGTTTGTCTTATTTATGTACTAATCACTCATTTCTGATGTGGATGGTTTTGGTGCGGCGATATCGCATGGGACTGCTTTGAAAAGCTTCCGAAACAATAAAAGCGAAATTTCGGACGCGACTAATACTAATTTAATCCGCTTCCAGTATGATATACGATCTGGTTTAAAGGGACCGCATTGATTACCTGTATTTCTCATATTGTTTGTGCCTAGCGTTCGGACTTGCTATGATACGCTCGCTTACAACCACACAGTATAATACTTAGTACAATTGTTGTTTATATAAACTAAGATGCTGTAAATAATTTTTATGCATTAGTGTGTAGGTATACTACATCTATGGACTAATCTTTTTCCTATTATGTAGCCGTCTTTGTTGTCTAAGGTTTTCTTATTTACGTCTTGCTTAAAAATGAAATTAAAATATTAATAGTGCAAAAAATGGTATCTATTAAGGGCGCAAGAAAAAAAAAGTTGCTTAAATACAATAACTGAAACATCAACAAATTCGGTTTGTTTTGAGACTTACTTTTAAATTATGATCAGAACAATAAGAATAACATTAATTAATATAATTAAAGATAATTCCAAATAACCATTATAATTCTACGGGCACCATTTAAAAGATCCATATTGTGTTGTATGATACATTTGGTGGAAGCTTTAAACGTAAAATAACAAACAGAATATTCACCAAGAATACTAGTGTCGACGTAGAAAGGTAGAAAAAGGTAATAACTATAACATTTAAATATTTTGCCCACTGTTTAACTGCGTAGCTATCTTCATTAAGTTCTTAATATTAATTGACTTGGTTATTTCATTTAAGAACATGATATAAACGTTTAAATTTTGTTGTTATTAACCATTTCCACCTTTTTTCCTTTCCAATCGATTTTTGCACCACTGTTCTTCTTGAGTATTTTTTTATTACTTTTCATTTAGAACAAGTTGCCACGAAGTGTATTATACAGTTGAATATATTTTTTTAATTTCTATCACAGTGAACCTCATCTACTGTGAAGCACCCTTAAACAGGTCTTAGTATACATGGTAAATGCCCAAATGAAGAATTAAGGGCATGGCCGCCGCACCTCTGCCAGTCAAGAGTGTTTGCTACAACAGTGACATCAGCGGTAAATGTACAGTCACCGACCTTACTATTTAGTTTTATGTAGTATTTAATGTCGGTGACTGTGCAAGGCTCATACGTTCCACCCGGGCGCCGATTAGGAAAGAGATCGGATAGGCCAGTCTATTGCACTTCTATGCTGTTTGTATGTATGTGTACGTTTGTTTGGGATTGAGATCAGACCACATGATTTCGACATATCTATTTGATAGAAAATTCAAGGTGGAAATCACGGATCGGATAAGTTAGAATCAACCTAGCTAAAGAAACAGGTTCAGTGAATCGATCGGGATTCCAGACGGATCAAAAACCGAGAACGAGACGGTTGGAATATATAGTAAGGTAAGAAATACAATGATCACCCTTCTTCTATATATATGCAATATTGCATTGTGTAACTGAAATCAATCAGAGGGCTTATATTAAAAACAAGCTCATCTATATTGCAACAGACAGCCAGGCGATACTGAGGGCATTAGTGAATCCAAAAATACAATCAAGACTGGTTTGGAAATGTATTCGAAAACTGAATAGCCTGACAGATCGCAATAAAGTCACTTTGCTGTGAGTGCCCGGACATTCGGCAATCGAAGGAAACGCAAAAGTGGATGAGTTAGCAAGGAAGGGATCATCGGTTTCATATGTAGGCACAGAAGTTCTAGGAGTGTCTAAAAACATCACGAGAGCAAGTAAGAAGTTTGGTAAAAGGAAAACACAAAGAACACTGGAATAAAACAACCAGCGAAATTCATAGAAATATCTATATTAAAGGATCATCAAAGAAGAAGACTGAAGAACTACTACAGCTTAGTAGGAATCATCTTCGCGCCAGAATAGGTGCGTAAAAAGGACACCTACAGAAAATTGAGATCAACACTGGAGATACCAACCGCAGACTGTGTAATGGGATGACAGAGAACGCTTATCATATTCTGTGTGAATGCGAGGCTGTAGACGCAAAAAGACAGGCAATTTTTGGTAAGCTAAAAATGAACCGAAAGGATTACTTCGATGAACCAGGCAGAGACATATACAGATAAGTGCAGGGTACTAGGATAATGAAATAGGTAATAGGATTCATGGGTAAAAGAAATGGGAGACAAATACAAAAAGCCAAGAAGCTGCTACGTTTACGGAAAGGGTTTTAGGTCAGACGGCTCCCACAACAACAAAAAAAAAGATGTACGTTAGTTGTTTGTATTTGCAATGACAATCGATATGCATCCGAGTATAAATGGTAGCACCTGCGCAAGTCTATATATTTATGCATATACATTATGTTCGAACATTCAGTTAGCGAACGGTTCATGATCACGTGAACCAGTTGGACAACAGATTGGAGTTCCCGGGAGCTGACGTGTGTTGTCTGATTGGTTCATGTAATCATGAATTGTTCGCGAACTGCGTGTACGAACAAACCTATAGGTTTTACATTTTTGGATACCTAGAATCTAATACCGAGACCCGAGAACACAGAATCAAATACGGAGAACTTAGACCGAGATCGAGAATATTCCTTGTTGTCGAGCACTTCCATCACTACCTATTTCGTATATTGTATGTTTACACTTAACTATTTAATTATTCATTCGTTCGACACCTACGTCGTCATCTGTTGCCTACCTATTTTTAAGTTTATTTTTTGTTGCAGCTCATCATCTATTTTTGAATGCACGAGAAAGCACTGATTCGTACGATAAATTGTTGTTTGTTAAAAAGTTTCTCGAACCGCTCTAAAACTAAAATCCGAAATATACTACCAGTATAACTCGCTGGATGTTGGAAAGAGTATGCGTTTACCATATGATTTCCGTTTGCTAGAATAGGAGAAGAGTAACCCTATTATCAACTTGGCCAGTGCTAACGAATTTTTTGGCTTAATGCATCTTACACATCAATATGAATCCTTCGATGGAATTTTTGTCCGACATATTAGATTCCTTCTTATTTCGACGATGGCAAGCAAAAATCCAATACCTGTGCAAAGTGTAACTACAATAGCAACAAACTCTTATCGCCTTCATATCCTTGGAAATGCGATGGAATCGTAATCCGTAACGAAGGATTAACTGTAAAAATAATTTTTAGAATCTGCGAATGCGCAATTGTGAGAAGATTTTTAATTCCCTTGTTTACGAAGTAATTTATTCCGATCACAACGATTCACGCAATTGATAAGGTCGCAGCCAATTGTCAACAAATGTTTTGCCGACATTTATTGCGGTTGGAGTTTAATGTAACCCCTCCGACTTACAGTCGACCAGCTGTTATTGGATATATACATCAATCAGTCAAATATAAGCAGTCTGTACTTAAACACGGCCAGACGAGCGAAAATTTGTCTTTCTTATGTAACCGATTGCGTACTTCTTATGCTTACGAAGATAAAAATAGCGCCCCTTTTAAACAAAGCCTGTGTCCCTAAAACTATTCCTTTGGCAAAACAAAATTCGTTGCGATATTTTGTTTAGAATTATGCCAGGTAACACCGAAAGTTTGGCCACATAACTCTGGAATATCTGCATGTTTTATTCCTTGTTTGTAACTCTTTCCCAACTTTCGTGTTTCGATGGAGCAAATCACAAAAGCTAAGAAAATTCCATAAACATGTATATGCAAAGTATTTGACTTTATATCAAATCTCACTGTTCCAAATGTGTTTTTTTATACGAAAAATCTTTTCTACAAAGGTTTTATAGAATGCAATACAATCTAAATATACTCCCGATTATACAGAGCGTCCCTAAAGTAAGCATACTTACCTAGCTGGACATCATTATTTTTAGATTTCGCGCTGAAAAATAACATGACTGTACCTATATGTTGATTAATTTTGGACGGTTACTATTTGTTGAAAATAGAAAAAGAAAATAAAAAAATTCTGATAGCGTTAGTTCTTCTTCCAGCTTCTACCATGCAATTTCGAAGTACAACGAACCACTTTCCTGGTGTCGTTTTTAAAAATATGTCTTCACTTACTAATACAATTTTGTGTAGGAGAAGGTGGGCCAAAACCGTATACCATTGTTTTATCTAAACAGGTGCTACTCTCTACCAACTGGGAACTGGTGGATAATATCTTACCTTAAGCCATTGTCAAATGATTTGCTTTTGTTTGCGTAATCGGCAAGTCATCTGTTGTCGAGTTATTACAGTTTTAAAAATAAGTGAAAAAATCAAAACTCTGCTCTGCTTATGACCGGTTTCCAAAATCGTATATTCCGTTTTAGTTTTAACAAGTCAACAATCGTTTTCTCTAATGCATGGCCAATTCCTAGTTTATCCTTGTCTCTGTCTATCTTCTCTACGAAAATATCGCTTTGTTGAAGAGAAACGACAAAGAACAGCAAAATCGGGTAGTTTCCAAGGCATACCGGTTTTGCCCCAAAATAGAATTTTGAGCCCAATAATACTTATAACGTCAACGAATCTGGAATCCTCACAGTGGATTCAATATTTACTATCTGAGCTCTAGCACCGACTCTCAACAATGGTGTGTTAAATTCCTGTCTTCTTTCAAGATTTCCCTTTTATACTAAAGTCTCAAAAAAGCGTGAAAAGAAGAATATCCGAAGGTGAATGAACATGGAAGTTTTAACTTCAATTCCATAGAAAAACTAAGCAAAACACATTTAGAAGGGAAAGCCCTAAAAACAAACTTTTTGAAGGCAAAGGGACTGATAAAGCGGAAAACACAAGTAAAAAGAGAAAAAGCACAGCAAGAAGCAGCATCTAAGAAGCAAACTAAAAATAGGCGTTAGGAGTTGATATCTTCCTCCTCCGAGGAATCTGATTCATTACTTTCAACATCTGATGAAAAAGATACCTGCTTCATTTGTAACATGCTTCTTAGCGACTCCGTGGAATATCAGAGTGGGCACATGAGGCGTTGATAACGTGTTTTATTATCTTAGATTTCTATAATGGTTTAAATAAAGAAAATTATTTAATTTTTTTTGTAATATATTTTACAACAACTCGGTTTTACCTCACCCACTGGGAAATGTGAAATTTTGGAAACTTTTTTTGAAAAATCATGTGTGGTCATAATATTCAATTTCTTTTATATAATAAAAGGGCATTTGTCACCAGAACGGAACCATTTCAAGACAGCTGTACTTACTATTGTTAGGAGAATTTGGTTTCTTGAAGCACGTTATTCTGGCAATAAACTTGGCGTCCCGGATCTGCCTCACTTTCTCCTACTCTCTTTTTTCATTTTTTGCGGCATTGAAGTATGGCTTTTTAATCATTTTAAATGTTTCTTCTAGTAAGCAGTGCATTAATATTCTCTTCGTCTTAACTATGTGGCACTATTTTAAATAAAGTCATGCTTAAATGTTGTATCCTCTATGTTTTAGATATATTGAGAACCCACTTATAATTGGGGGCAAAAAATTCGATTTAAGACTCTATGTACTGGTGACATCTTTTAGACCATTGAAAGCGTACCAATTTAAGCATGGATTTTGTAGATTTTGTACGGTGAAATACGATTCTAGTGTCGCCGAGTTAGATAATATGTACGTGCACCTAACTAATGTTTCCGTTC
Source organism: Protaetia brevitarsis (assembly GCA_004143645.1). Taxonomy (NCBI): domain Eukaryota; kingdom Metazoa; phylum Arthropoda; class Insecta; order Coleoptera; family Scarabaeidae; genus Protaetia; species Protaetia brevitarsis. The sequence goes on from RXPK01000255.1 coordinate 763,539, forward strand.
AGAAGCATGGGGTAATTCTACGCAACTTTTCCAATATTCCATCAAATATCCATATTCCAACAAATTTTGTATTTTAGAGCGAATATAATACCCTACATGGTGGGAAAATGAGTGTCCAAAACCTGCGGCTTTACTTGGAAAGTACTCGAGGAAAGACAGTTACAGAAACTTTATTTGACCAAATAAGTTGGCTAATTATCCATTCTCTTAAAGCTGTAGCGCCAGTTATAGCTACTGATCGTCACTGCTTTGAATGCTACGGTTATGATATTATTATAGATAATAAACTAAAACCGTGGCTTATTGAGGTAAGAATTCAGGATGAAACGTGTACTTAATACAGCATAATAAAGTACATAAAACAAGTGCTAACCAGATGCATATATAATTCTTACAGGCTCTTCATTTTAGGTAAACGCCTCACCTTCCTTAACATCAACAACAGCAAACGACAGAATTTTAAAACACAAACTCCTAGATAATATTTTATCTATAATTATACCGCCATGTGGATACCCAGAGTATGCAGAGGAACTTAAAAACTTGGTGTGAAAATTTAAATTATTACTGTTGCAGTGTTAGATGGAATAAAATTCCGAGCAGAGAAGCCATGCGGGATTTTGATTTACTTATCGACGAAGACTTAATTCATCTTCAAGAAGAAATGGAAACAGGCGATAAGTACGCCATCAAACAAACTATGTACAGGTGGAAATAGTATACTTTTTTCCGAATAAAAATCATATATGCTGTTATCACTTTATTTATTTGTAAATATATGTTTGTATTACGTGCCGAATAATGGATAATACAATAAATGTATATGAATTCTGTTACATTTTCATACAATATAATCACAATATTAAAAACACATAAAAATATTTATTTGTTGAGGTAATATACATGTAAAAGAGTCGCGAATGTGTAGAAGAGTTGGTTACGATTAATGAAATAAAACATAGTGCTAAATCAAAAGATTTGTTTTTTTTTTGTGGATTATTATAGGGTAGATTTTAATCATATTTATTTTGTAATCATAAATATGTTTTTTTACAATACACTTTCGAATATATTTTCTATACTCTATCAATCATTAACAGCTATAATAATTTACCCAGAGCACAATATAAACTTCATATAAATGCATAAAAAAAATTATGTCCAAATTCGTTAAGCCATGCACACCAACTTATAGAAATCTTGAAGTATGAAGTAAATGTGACTCGGGGCGTACAGAATATACTTAAAGACAGTATTCCGCATACATTTAAATTTAATAAAATTAGCTGTTTACTTTTTATATTAATAGCAAGGGTATTGTGTACAATGATAACTATAAATTTCCCAGAAAATATGTTAATATACTATTATTTTATATTTGAAATTAATGCGATAGAGCACATTTTCAAATTTTGAAAGGGATTAAACAAAAAAAATAATATTTTTATCTGGTGTACCTTAGTAATTAACGTTAAAAATTAAATAACCCTAGGTATTAAAATTATTAGGTATATGCAAAGTAACATTCTTAAATCTACGTAAGTTATCATGGTTCTTGTGTGCTGTTTAACTACGACGAAATTATTATTATTCGCCATATTTTCCCTTAAATATAAAATCTGTTGGTGTGATTTTGTGAAAATATTTAGGGTTCTAAGTTAATAAGAACTGCATTGTTTTTAACACTATAACCGCCGCTGTGCCATTTTTGTCTCAAAGAAAAAGGAAGTAATTTCACTTCTTTTACTTTTCCATTTTTTTTTTTTTTTGAATAAAAAGTCAAAACGGATAATTTCTATTCCATTGTAATAATATTTGTGTGTGTTGATATTCGTTTAAAAAATACCTTAAACTCCTACCATTAGGGCGGAATCTGATGAACATGAGAATGCTTGAATGTAAAGATAAAAAAGTGAGAGCCACTTGTGACTTCAATAGAATGTTATCCCTATAAAATTAGCACTTCATGATTATTTTGGCTACGATTTTCTTGTAATAATTGATAGATACTTTTTTTTTAAATCGAGACGCTTTAAATATGACCCAGTAGTAGCTTGCAGTCCACCAAATTGGCAGTTATAGTTTGATCGCCCTCCTCTCAGACTTTAAAAACTTTCGGCCTTTGTGATCACCTCAGTAAACATATTCGTCTTGCCCGGCGCATGACTGACCAAAAATTAGGGCTGACAATGTTAACCGATAACAACGCATCTAGGTAGTCCATAAATAATTGCAATTTTCAATGAATAATCATTATTACTTTCTCTGAAGGGCTACGTTCAATTAGTATAGCGTCCGACAAAGTGACTGTAAGGAGATAAAATTTACACTATTTTAGAACGTTTAGAATAAGGCCGATTCTAAACGTCGGGCGAATTATTTGAACGAAAAATATGGTAAGCAGTAGTAAGATAGTTTGGTAGTTATTATTATAATCTTAGAATAATAGTATACATAAAGTTATTCATAGAGCGATCAAGCCAATCACAAGCTAGTTTCTGTTGGAGTTTTCTATGCATGTTAACACTTTCGTTGACTGCGTCTTCAAATCAGGATAATCAATGGTGATGTTCTTCCTTTACATTTTGATAATGTGAAACTCCCATAAAATTTTTCTAAAAATTTCCGGAATTTTTTTGTTCAACGTTTTTATTTTTAATTCGTGACTTGGAGGGTTAAGAACTACATGAGATAGCTAGCTGGAAACTGCCAGTGACTGTTTTTTCGAACAGTCTTTTGCTTTGGTGTTCAACAAAATCATATTCTTAAACAATGCGATCGAGTGCCTAATCGAGGCAAACGCGGAACAACAACATAAATCCAAAATCCATTTCAGGCATTGATTTTTATTACAGTTAGTCCTTAAATTCGCATACTATACAATTTCAATTGAAATTTTCATTTTGTAATGTTATGGTTTATACAGGATTTTCCACGGAACTGGCTAGTTAAAAGTTTTCCGGCTTAACGAAGCTTCAGCTTTAAAAAATGAATTTTGTTAAAAATTTGGTGGTTATTTTTCTTCTAAAAGTCGCCATAAACTTTATTACCTTAAATGAGACACCCATGTATATAAATATATTATTACATTTTTCAATTCAGCATGAAATTCTATGAAGATTTACAATTGGGCTTTCCTATGCCTATCTTCAAGTGTTTCTAGGATACTACGATTTTTGTGAAAATTTTGACATTTACACTATTGTACGTGGTTAATTTGAAACTAAGTATCTGGTACTAACATTGTTCATCAAAATGTACTAAAAAGTTCTGTATATTTTTGGCGTAAAATTAAATTTTACACCGATTTGCTGTAGCATTCCCTAATTCCCCTATTTTTCTCTGTCTGTGCGCGAGTATCTGAACGAACAGTTTGCACATCGATGGTTTAGTTGTGGAAGTGAATTCCAAAACCCTTGGCCACCTATAGAAGTCCAGATTTTAACTCCCTAGATTTCTGTTTGGTCTAGTATGGAGGAAATAGTCTACAAGGAAAGAATTAAGTCCCGCGAAGTGTTGCTTCAAAAAATTCAAGAAGCTGCTAGTTTAATCAGAAATAAGGCAGAACTGTTTTTTAACATCAAAAGATCTTTAAGAAAACGCATAAAGAAGTGCATTGTAGTTGGTGGTGAATATTTCAAGCAGTTGCTCTAAATAAGTTATGCACCAGTAGTATAATGTGCGGGCGCTTTGTAATGACAGTTGTATCTGCTTGCTACCCTTTTGGAAAGTCGATTTTCTAAGACCTTAATATGTTCAAACATATGTATGTTATTACTCTACTGATAAAGTATGATTGAGTGTGTATGCATTATTTCTTTTTATTATTTATTATTTACCTAAACTTAATTTCGTAATAAAAAATTGTGTTAACACGACGAACTGCATTAAAACTTTCGAATGCAAATATTTCGAAAACAGATCTAGATATCAAAATTAAACGAATATCTATTTTTCATGTAAAATTTCATTTCAAATTTTCTATTCGGTTTTATGTGATTCTGCATACACAAAAAAGATAAGCTTTGATTTACGTATCAACAGGGTGTAACTAGCACCCTCTATGAGCAACGGTAAAAGTGATGACAAATACCTATTCATGATGCTGAAAAACGTAGTAATACCAATTTTCACGTTGATTCGATGAAAATTTGCTGAATTATTGAAAATTTTAGAAATAAAATTATTAACTTGAACATCCTGTATATCTTAAACGAGCAACATTTGTATAAGGCATGTTGCGCTCAATCCTTATGTTTTGGGCTCTACTACTCCCAGTTTCCAGATCCCATTCTTAACGACTCACACTGTATATAGATTTTTCACTTTTCCATCCTTTCTAAATGTAGATAGTACCTGTCAAATCAGATTATCTAGCTTTTCTTTTATTTCAATGGGTTTTAATACAATGTTTGGTTAATGAAAACCTCTTTGCTCATTGTTTCGATGGAAATAATGAAGAAGTGAAAACTTGTGTATTTGGAGTTAAGGGAAATACAGCACAATAATATAAGCGTCAAAGATCTCCGATAAAAAAAAAACAAAATCGAATTTATTTATGGACTCCTTGACCCCGTTGTTTTAACAATTATTGTAATATGCTTAAATATATTAACATAAAATATAAATCAAAATTATAAATTCACACTTGCTGGTTTTTGAATATTTTAAATATGGCGATACATCTGTGTTCTATTACACATTTTACAAGTCGATAGTATTTCTAATAAGCGCATCACAAGTCAAAATTAAAAAGTTTAACACTTATTCTTATTATCACAAAAATAAATACATTGAAGGCACATGAACGTTAGTAGTCTAATGTAACATTATACGTTTTCTATTTTTTGGAAATCTACATACAATGATTGTAGATTTGACACATTTCAAGTATAGACATTTAAAAATATAGGACAACATTTCAGACAATTTTTGGCTGTTTTATTGACTCTTATTAAGTGAATATGTAGTTTTTTTTTTAATTAGCAACGTGTTATAGTTATAACGTGTGGATGCTAGTTTTAATTTCCAGATGGCTTTGGTGCATTTGTGTCGTATACCCGAATCACGTCTGATTGAGAAACCGAACCTCCTTCTTCTTGGGAAAAAGCATATCCATCTGGTAACACATGTGTTTTAGCACAATTACCTCTACTTCTACAGTGGCCACGCTATATTTCACTTATTTACAACGTATGCGATTGGTATATTTCATATCATAATTTAAAATCACACGCTGGTTAATGCTCTTTAGTAAAATCTGAAAAATATTAGCCTGTGATTTTGCGACTACTGCGTAAATATTATTACTTAACGCAGAGAATTTAGTTGCTGTATGCAGCTGTAGGAATAAGTAGGTTTAGTAGCTTCTGGACAATGGAAGCATGCGAGCGCCCAAGAATAGAAGGGTACAAGCAATTCACAATATTTCGAGACATTTGCACGTAAATTTATATAACTCTAGAATCTGTTCAGAATTGAAATAGGAAAAAAGTGCACTTCATTCTAACGCCCTCAATTGATCCATAATGTTGCATAGGAAAGTCGAAGAATGACTTTGCTTGAACTTAAATGCTTTGGATTTTTTTTTGTGGTAGAAAATGTGGAGATATTTCAAGCTCATCTTTAATTCACACTACTGCAGTTTGAAAACTAGAAGGTTAAAGGTGTTTTTGAAAATGTCGAATGAGAAAAACAATGCAATTATGCATCTCAGCAGATCATGACCACCTTCTCGCGGCGCTTGTAGATCAAAAAAATTACAAGGAACAACTAATAAAAGATTCCTATTGCCTTAAAACTTCATCGGACGGTATCAAAAGCAAATATCATCAAAATAACCAACATAATCATGCCTTTAATTTTTGCAATATGTTAAGACAACCCATATGTATAACAAATCCAGGCAACCAAATTTAAATTTCGCACAATTATTTGTAGTTAACTTCAACGTTGAATCATGAAATTTGAAAGAATTTTGTTCTAATACGTTTATGTTGAAGTTGCTAAAAATAATTGTGGCCAAATGTGTGCCAATAATTCCTCTTAGACACAAGTAATTCTGTTTTTAACCTCAATGTGACAAGAAAAGATTTTTTTAGAAGCTAACGAAAGGTGGAAATAGATTTTCCCTGTAAACTTTCAAAAATATTATTTATGGTCAGATACGTTTCTTTTGTGCTTTAAAATGTGGTCCCAAACTAAATGATATTTTAGAAAACAATTTAGTGAAGGTCATTTGTATACTTAACTGTAGAAAAATGTATCCAATGATAAGTTTAAAAACATCGCTTCAAGCACCCATCTCCAAAGTGTATCTGAATTACTTGGTCAAATTTTACCAAAGCCAATGCATAGAACAAAACTGTAAATAAAGGTGCTTTCCATTCGCATGCTCTGTGCTCCTGGAGTATTCTTGTTCTAATTCTATGCTATACTACTCTCTAAAATACTCCAATCGACAGTTATTTGAATACAAATCACATTTGAAATTTGGAGCATTAGACTCCGCCGAAAAAGCTAGTGCTTGAGGGTAAAGGGCAAAAGCGGATCGGAGCAGTTCGAAAGCACCGAATGCCGGTTAATGGAACAATAAGAGTGCTTTCTAGTGCAAATGGAAAGCTCCTAAAGTTTCGAGTATATCTGTCCAAAAATGTCTGTTTGAAAACTTACGCGCGATTTTCAAAATTACAAGCAAACAAGTAAGTAATTTCAGTCGTTTATCCAAGTTTTTCAAGTGTTAATGTGCTCAGTTTATGTTAGTTATGAATTTTACTAACAAAGAAATGTTGAACATGTATTTTTACGAATGCTAGCAAACGCCAACGGTAATTTGGCTTGACAGATCTATACCACATTTTCGCATCAAATATAGGCTCAGCTTAAGTGGGGCTGCCATCCATTTTGTCCTCTTTTTGCAGGAGTTCGGGGATGTCCGAATGTATTTTTTGAAACGATCCTGGTTTTAAATCTGCTACAAATTCATAGCGAATTTTAATCGATAAACTTTCGATCGTATGTAATATTCTTTTATTTCTGTTTAATAGCTTTTTTTGTTTACTGTGTTCAGCAATTTTTACTTTATTGGTTTAACCTTCGGGCGAGCGCATACAATTAACTAGCGTCTGCGGGCATTTATATCACCCTGTAGCTTTTTCGTTGGTGCCACATCAATTACATGGTGCGTATTTTATCTTTCTCAGGTACATAAAGAGTGAATCTTCTATCCTATTTTAATCACAAGCTAGTGTAGAAAGTTTAGCACCATAATGTAAAACGATGGTGCGTGTTTATATAGACATATTAATTTGTATTGCAATTTTTCATATTAACGTATCTGTTACAATTAATCAAAAGTTTTACATTAAAAAATAATATAAGTTTAACCAACTTTTTACAATTCGAATAAACCCTCTCTAATTATAACATTTATAACGATTTGTATTTCTAATTTTGAATGAGAACTTCAAGTTTCAAAAGTATGTATTTTACAAATTTAATTGTTAATATTAACAAATCCAAATTTACGTAATAAATATTTTTAAATTCATCGCATTTTCAGTATTTATAAAAGAATATATACAGATATGTATGACAGCTAAAGTTCACCCTTATACAGCGAGTCCAGGATGTTAAGGAAACTGAATTTCGACCTTATAATTCTATTTTGTAACTTCCAATCTGTACTATTTACTAACGAAGAAAACTTTTCTAGGGATACAATTATAGGAATTTCCTATTTCATCACGTTCCGTTGGTAGCGCGCGGCAATTTATGATTGATTAAAGTCCACTACATTTCAGTGTTACTGCTAAAAAAAATACTTAAATAGGCAATAACTTTAATAATCCTTGATTTGTCAGAGACGGAGCAGTTGTATGGCTTCCGTGTGCCTCAGACTAAAATCCTTTAATATTTTCTTATACGGTCGCTTAAAAAATAGTGTTTACTTTAAACTAATTATTTTTACTTTAGAAGATCTTCGTGGCCGAATACGCCACAGTTGTATGAACCGTGTAAATAATAATGCGATGTGAAATTTGTCCTGTTTTAATGAAAATATCTCACTGATTATTCGTTATTATGAAAATCGCCCATAATCTTTTAAGAAGGCATTTCTGAACACATGTTTTTACTCTTTTTACAGTTTTACTCCATACCTCACGTTATTGTTTGGCCAAGTAATTCAGATAAGTACACCATAAATATATTGTTAAACATAGATCGTATGTAGCGCAAAAATGTAGTAACTAGAGTTGTGATGTCTTCCCGCAGGCCAGGGCCGCATGAGCACACAACGCTTCCACCTATGTAATGTAATAAAATAGATGAAGCGTAGAAGCTAGCATACTAAGCGGATCTTTATATAAAGCGGACGTATAATCATTACGTATGAGCGACATGCAAATCTGAAAAACAAACCAATGGTTGACACAGTGTGAAAGTTAGATGAATTTCTCGATTTATATTATAATAGTGGTAAGATATACCGTAAAGTTGAAGATAAACCGTTGATGTGCTAGGGCAAACACTATAAAAAATGTGTTATAAACAAAGATTTTGATTTTACCAGATTAAGACAAACTTCTGATTGTGAATGTGTAGATCCGTTATCTATTTCCACGGGAAGTTTCACTACATCGAAGTACGTTTAAGAAACAAAGTAAGATGTATTCGGAGACAGCAGTTGGTATACCGGAACCTCGTGAGCGCATTGCGGGACATAAATAAAAAGCGAGTTGCTCAGTAACCCCCAACCCTAAAGACGTTCGGATCTCGTCTTATTTCGATCCTGGCCTACCGAAAAAAAAAAAATCCCGACTCCAGTAATCATTCTGCAAAATAGGTTAGTTGCTTTGCTGGCTGCTGTCCAAAATCGAAAGTCTCTTTCGGATCTACAGTGCTCATAGTAGTAGCTTTTATTCAAAATTTAAAAAAAATCTCTCAATGTAAGACGAATAACTGAAATATACCAATCTCATTAAATCTAGCAATGATTGCAATATAAGTACATGTTAGGTGTATTAATGCTTGATGCAAGTACATAGACAATACTTCTATGTACAGGTGTCATTTTGTTTCTGATGAGCATGAAGCGTTATTAAGGCAAAAAGGCGTGTTAGTATTTGATGTTAGATTGATGTTACTGAGATACTTACGCGACATCTCTAAGTCCACTCTAGTGTTATTCCTCCTTAAGAAGACGCTGCGCACATTCTTGAGTAATCTCGCAGTTTCAGAGAGCCTAAAAGGAGTTACACTTGCTCTGGTCACTATAAATAGCTATATATTACAGCGTAAAAGTAAATAAAATGTAGTGCCGTGCTTCTACTGCGTGCTACTGCTGCGTGCTGGCATAGTGTCTTTATGTCTCATTACAATTGTTTGTCTACTTTGAAATAGATACATAGTTAATACTTTTTCAGCAACCAATTTCTATATTGCGAAACTGTTACCCCCTCGGATTACTCAAAAGCAGGATATTCGACAAATAGGTATATTCGTAGTAGTCACAGAAAGATGCACGAATATTAATTTAGGATTCAATTTTCTTAATAATTTGCTAAGATAAGATTATATTAAAATTACTATTGTAAAACAAATGAGGGTGTAAAATTAGCACATTAGACGAATTTAGTCAAAATTTAAAAGATACAGAGATAGAGTTGATATAATATTGTAGAGTGTATAGATGAGATACGGTTAAAGATTTGGAGCATTCCATGTTTCAAACATGTCAAATAGTAAAGAGACATTTGGATCTCTTTTTTATTTTATTAAATCTTATTTAATTGTAAATAAACATAATACATCCAAAACAACTATGATATATAAGGAATGATCAAACTAGAGTATATAACCGCTTAACATAACAGTTACAAATTACCGTAAATGGCAAGTAAATTAGCTTAACTTTATTAATACACGGAAGAAACTTAACACGCTATATTAAACAGTGCTTGGCTTCCGGGTTGAAACCGTATCCTGGAATTGCTTCTGGTTTCGTCCTTAATCGTGTGGGACATCTTCAGGACTACCAATGCTTGTTGTTAATCTGAAACTGAAGAACAAACATACGGGGATCGGTTTATATAAGGGTAGGGGTGCATATAAGAGGAACGTGGCGGTTAGGATTGGGTAGTTTGGAGAGGAGTGCTTCCTAGTGCTTTGTAGGTAGGAGATAACCATTACCATATTTCAGGTTACAACAGACTTCAATAAATTCTACATGGTACGGTTATAGTAGTGAGGATTACGGAATAGGATCTTGACAGAGCTGAATTGCATTTGGTGGCCGGTCTCCAGACTATGCTCAGCAAGCGCAGACTCAGTTAGGTAACTCCACTTGACGCTGTTTCATACAATTGTAGACGAAACGTTGGTTAGAAGTAATTCCAGAACGCGGTTTTAATTCGGAAACCAAGCAGTATATACTATGGACAACGACCGTTGAAGTATACGTGTAAATTTAACTTAACACGCTAATTTACATTTTTATTGGTTAGGTATATACAATTAACAATATTCCTGTGTCTTTCATTTTGTTACTACGAATTGTACGTATGTCATAATAAATAGAAGGTAGAACACTGAATTGTTTCAATAGTATCCCAATAATGATGCATCTATACAATAATTCTCCGTTCACCATTACGAGTACGGAAAGATCGTGCTACCAAGCTGAAGGGTGAACAGTACGTGCTAATAATAGAAACGTGCGAAATCAAACATACTTACAAGTTGCGAAAATCTCCAGTGCATGCATTGGTCTTGCAAAACAATTGACATTAATTACTAACATGGAAGAAAACAGACATTACGATTTTTTAAACAAAATAATTCAGACAAATTTCCAGTAATACATATTGTCATATACTTGCATTTCTATAATCGTATTTATTAACAAATAACAAGGTTATATACAAATGTACATTTTACAAAAATAATCAATAATTTATATCTTATTCTAAATCAGCTAGTATACACGGCAATAGTCTAATGTGCGTTTCATTTACGATACTATTATCACACATTACGGAATACAGTTAGTTACTAAATGCATTTTTTACGGCTGTTACAACTGAAATTAACAATGTGTACATTTCGGTATAAATGTACGCATTTATAATTTGCAGTCGATCACATCACAATCAGTTTATTCAAGGAAACTATTCCGGATGCTAAACAATATCACAAATTACTATATCAACAGGATACACACATTGATCCCCTACAGCAAAAATTGTCAATTTAAAAAGAGATCATAGCTATTTCTTCCATCTAAGGTCTAATACTTTTTTGGTCATATTAGAAACATTAAAGTAGTAAGTAGTATGTTAAAAAAAAAATGTTGTAACGCACATTATTTTTTTTAGTGTGAAAGTATAATAATTAAGTATGCAAAAAAGAATGCAAAAAATACATGAACTATATAGGTTCAGTTTTCTTTTGGAAAACGTAAGAAGCCGTTCTCGTTTTATTAGCCTGGTTATTACATTTTATATACATAACAAAGAAATAAAATACCTTTTGCTGTTAAATTGAATAAATTAATATTAATTTTTTTCTGTTGCAATTCCATTATAAACTCTGCATAATTATATTTAAAACGATATTCCAAGTGAATAAGAGCAAGTCAAACTAATCTGGAACAATTCATAATAATTCTTTTGACAACATCAAATTAACACCTTGAAACGCGCCTTGTTAATATTCAAATAAAGTAATATTTTTTATTTTAGAGATTGTTTGGAACTGATCGGTATTTCTCAGTATACTCTAACAGTGTTTTCTACAAATCAAATTTAGTCAATCAAATCTCTATTTAACAAAAATGCACAATTTTAACAGTCAGAGGCCTTAACGTCACTTAAAACAAAGTCGCTGGATATCAATGCAAAATTACAGCAGGGGTATGCTTACACAGCGCTCCGTTTGTTTCATATTAAGTATAGTACATAATTTTGTTATTTGGAAAAAAAAAATAGGCGTTTCTAAATAATAAAGCTAATATTAACAATAAACACACTAATCATAATGTTGGCAAACGCACGTTATCAAAATGTGAGCGAATTGATAATCGGTAGTTTGCCATATTATAACAATTAAAACTGACATACAATCAACAGACTTGTTCCTTTTGGCACTAGCGTTATAAAGCGAAACGCACGCGCAAGCGCAGTAGCATTTTCTATCCAATTTTTAACCAAAGTCTAAAAACATTATTGCGCTTATACATGCGTTTTGTGCGTTGTACAAAACGCATAGAGACAAAAAGAACAATACTAGTATATCTATCAATTTACTTAGCACATTAGAAAGCAATAAATAACACTGCAAAATACCAAAGTTCTTCAAAGGTTATATTAACCTTTAGGTGAGCGCATAAAATTGGCTAGCGTCTGAGGGCGCGTGGCCACATTTACACCATCTTGATTTTTCTGAAGCGGCGATGTAAATGCCGCCAACATGCCTGTTCGGGTGTTAACTTTTCTAAATCCTTCAGAAAATTCCAATTGAATTGCTGATTGGGTAATGTGAAATTTAATACAGGCGTAAATGAAATAAAAGCGGTTGATATACAAGTGATTCAAATATGAAAAAATAATGTGCGTCTTAAACAGAGAAACAATTAATTATACAAAATCGTTAAATATAATATTACAGTGAGATATGTAAGTATGTTTCAGTGGTTAATAAGAAAAAAATAATTCAAAACCAGCCTATTCCTTGTTAGTTTGTAACTTTAGGCGTCATGAGCTTGTGCGTACGTCGGAACAATAGTATTATTTGGTCGCCAGTTCAAGCCAATAATCGTGCTTCCATAGTTACTGTTAAATTAAACAACTACCAATAGCTAAATATTTAAACACCAGTTTTAATAAATACACGTATACATAGATATATTAAACAAATACGCTTACGAGCACTATCTAGAATGATCAACGACCGTTGAAATGAGCACTTTTACATTATATTACGATGAATAATCTATAAGTTTCAATCTTTGAGGACGTTGCCGAACATTAAACTTCATGCAAATATATTACACCCACCGGGTGTCCCCGAAATATGTATCACTCACTCATTTTTCTTACTTTTTGAGGTAGAACCGTAAAAGGTTCCCGTCGCTAAAAATGGTCGTGGGTTGGTTTACCACTAAACAACAGCGGCTGCTTCATACGTTACCGGAAAGGGTTTGACAATGATTCTTCGCATGCTATCATATGGAATCAATCTCAGAAGCATCGAGGAAGAAAGGATCGTTGAAACAAGCTGCAAGTGGATAGACTGCATGCTTAAAGGGAGATCAGCTTATACAACCATCATGGGAGAGACATTGGTGGCTTAGATCGAAAGAGGATGTTTGCAGAATGGAGTTTTGTCCCCAGTGCTGCGCGACCTGGTCGTGAACGAGCTGCTAGTGAACCTGGACAATGAAGAACATAAAACTTTCGTGGTATGCAGATGATCTTGTCGTTCTGACCCAGGGTAAATTCAACAGCGTAGTGGGGCGACCGAGGAGGAGGGTCTAAACATCAGTCCCTCTAAAACGATCACAATACCATTCACGAGAAGGAGGAACTCAGATGGTCTTGAACCCCTAAAACTTCGAAATGAAGAAATAAAGCTGTCAGAGGAACTGAAATATGTTGGTATCATCCTAGCCTCCAAGCTTACTAAAAATCGACAGTTTCAGAGAATTAAAATCAGGGCGACGACAACATTTATGTTGGCTAGAAGAGCTCATGGAAAAACATGGTGATTAAAACCTAATATGATGTACTGGGCACACATAATACGGTGGTCAGACCCATGATCATTTATGCATCTCTGGTATGGTGGACAAAGGTGCAGGACAACTGCTATAACTGAACTTAGCAAGATACAGAGGCTTGTGTGTTTAGCAATAACAGTAGCTATGAGGACTACCTTCACAGCAATGGGAAGCATCCTAGCCTTCCTCCTCTCCATTTGGTGATAATGGACGAGACAAGAATGAGGCATCTCAGTTTGCAAGATCTACCAACTCGCAGATTAGCACGATTGGGGCACAATAATATTGTCCATCATGTGGAAGGCAACCTTTTGGGAAAGAGATTAGACCACATGATCTCGACATATCTTTTTAAAAGAAATTTCGAGGTATAAATCACGGAAAGGATAAGCTGGAATCAATCCAACTACAGAGAGAGATTCGGAGAATTAATCTGGTTTGCAGGCGGATCAAAAATCGGAAACGGAACTGGAGCTGGAATCTACAGGGGGTGAAAAATACGATGATCACCCTTCCGCTAGAAAAATATGCCACGGTTTTTCAAGCAGAGGTATACGCAATATTGCATCGCGCAACTAAAATCAATCAGAGCGTTTATGAAAATAAGTGCACCTATATTGCTACAGACAGCCAAGCGATACTGAGGGTATTAGTGAACTCCAAGATACAATCAACACTGATTTGGAAATGCATTCGAGAACTGAATAAACTTACAGGCCCCAATAATGTCATTTTGCTGTTGATGCCCGAACATACAGTAATCGAAGGAAACGATCAGTTCGCAAAAAGGGATCATCTGCTCCCAGAATCTGTTCTAGGAGTGTCTAAAAACACATCACGAGAGGAAGTAAGGATCAAAGAGGAACAAAAAGAACACTGGAATAATACAATCAGGCAAATTCATGGTAAGACCTTTATTAAGAGGCCATCATAGAAGACGGCTGAAGAACTACTGCAGCTTAGTAGGAATCATCTTCGCATCGTAACATGTCTTCTAACAGGACACTATACACTGAAGGAACACCTTCAGAAAATTGAGATTAACACTGGAGATACCAACTGCAGATTGTGCAATGAGTGGACAGAGAACGCTTACCACATTCTGTGTGAATGCGAGTCTCTGGATTTTAGGAGATTTTAGGTAATTTTTGTTAAGCCAATGAGGCTGCAGTGTTTCGAAAAACGAAGATGTTATTAATTCGTGGCCTACAGTCTGTTTATTAACTACATATTATGTTTCTTTAGCACAGCTGTTATTCGCGGGAATGTATGTTATAGGTTATAAAAACCTTGAAAACTGTCAAATGATTGTCAAGAACAATTTCGGCAAGAGCCGAGCTTGGGAGAGCTTGACTTCCTATTGGCTAAGAAGAACTCAAAAGAGATGGCGGTTCAGCGCTAACAAAATTCCGTTCTTGTTCTACATTGGTCTACATGTTCCTTGGCTTTACCCTGTCAAAGTACTGTCAAATTTGTGAATGAAACTGCCCTCATGTTGTTTGGTTATTACCTTATTTTACAAATTGACCACGAGAAATATAATCGAATGCTTTATTATGTACGACCAAAATTATTTAGAAGGAATACACCGAGCCACTGTGTTGTCCGAATGGTCACCCAACCTACAACTGGTACCGCATATTGCTGCTTAACTCACTAATTTGGCAATGATACACCCTTCCTTCTCAGCCGCACTGCCAGCAATAACAAATAATATTCGTGGAAAAGGTATTATAATTAGCTTTTACTCTTTATTCATCAATAAAATATTTTATTCTTTAATTAAAATAATGCAAATAATTGCTGTGTTAATATTTTATTTTACATATTTCATCTTCAAGAATTTTCATTTCTTGAAAATTTTAAGTGCATTTTCGTATCAATCGTTTTGTCATTCTCACATCAGGTATGTGCGTATTTTGACATTTCCTGGTTACGTCCCATAATACGTCTTTTTTTAGGGCGTGTAAAACCAGCAAGTGAAAAACAAGAGCCCGGTGGCTAATGTAAATATTGCCGATACCGCTAAATGAAGAGATCGCTTCCAACTTCCAATTTGTATATAGGTTTAACTTATTGAATGATATTTCTTAAAATAGAAAGTGCTTTTCAAAATCGTTTCTCACTCGTTAACGACTACTTGCGTTTTTCCCATCACCGTGTGTAATACTAAAACAGGAGACACCTGAAGTTACTACTATAGAGAATTTTTACATGTTTACATAAACACAAATAAATAATAACTGATGTTGATGGAATATACACACCTAGATAAAATCTAGTCGGCATGAACATGTACACTATCCGACAAAATTAATGTCGTCGTCTATAGCGCAGTGAGTATGAACATTGCTCTTCATTTGAACAGGCGCGCGTTCGGCCGCTATCGACTTATGCAGATAGGAGATTTATTGGGGTACCTACGTTCAAAACACTTAGCAATTATAAAAATCAGATAGGAAAAACGAAATTTTGCTGCGACGACATTAATTTCGTCGGGTAGTGTACATCCGACGCCATGAAGTCTTAGGACTAGGACAGGACTTGATGTGAGCCGGCCTATTGCTCTCTTTCTCTCTCTCTCTCTCCCGCCCTCATATCGTCTCGAGATAGCAAAAGATAACAGTAGTTTTGGAGGGATTTAGCTGAATACCTTTTGTCGTTTATATATAGTACCTATATACCGCACGCGCTACTCTAAAAGCGAACACCCGAATATTTCCGAAGCGCGCCGCTCTTATGCTGGCTGAAGCGACGATACGAAATGTACCGAGGTAGTCTGGTTGGGAAACGCAACGCATTCATTCAGGATGAGCGTATTTACAAAATTTACGTAGCGTCTACTTATCTAGTTAGAAACAAAAAAATAATCGCATATCCAACATTCGAAATAGTCACTAATAAATTATTTGTCTTTTGTTTTTTCAAGTAATATTGAATACCTACTTCTGTTAGTAATTGTCCCTGATATTTTCAGTCAAAGTCAACACAATAATTGGTGTTTGTTTGAAATTGTTTTTTAATGAAAAGCAAAAGGGTTTCGAAAATGGAAATTAAAATAAGTTTCAAGTAATGAAAATATCTCCGGCTAAATTGTAATTAGAACTTGATAAATAATGGCATGAATACGTCCGCTTAACGGTAACCCATCTGCCTCCCTACGCAGCTCCTATTTGACTACTGCTTATTCACCTACTCGAGCGATAGATATTACGTCCCCACTCCCGATTTTTGCGATGCCGGTAATTCACAATGTAGCTAGTGTTTGGAGTTGATTCGGTTTTAACTGTATAACACCCCAATCCCATATGAAACACCGCCAATAGACTATGCTGTTGCTCCACTCTCTAGTTATTGGTAACTTAAAGTATCTCTCTATATTTAGTGCAGTGACAAAGCTAAATATTACAGGCACAATATACTTATATGTCGTAAGCATTTATTAGTACATTTTCTTCCGAGTTATGCCATTTACACCACATATAATTAAAACAATTATAGTTGAAGAGGAAAAACGAACAGAGACGATGCAAATAATAAATAGGTCTAAAAGCTAAAATGCTAAAGAAAAACATTACTACCACATACACCTTGGAATAATACACTAAATACTTACGAATTTTTAGAATCTCGGCTCATGTCTAATTCTGGGATTGGTTTTCGCATGATGTCTTTGCAACTGCGGCAATAAATAAAGATGCATTTTTAATATATGGGTAACAATAAGTTATTTATATACTTTAAATAATCCGAGGAAATGTACAATAGGATTCGAGATTCTCTTTGGAATAAAAGGTCCTGGAACGGGATAATGAGGCATGGGGTGGCGCGTAACATTACTCACAAACTTTATTTCCCATCTACAAATACATTAGTTAATTCTTTTGTTATAAATGACAGAATTTCAAAAGGGGACAAATAAAACTATTACGGTTTTAACGGATAATTATTGTTATACAACGGAACACAAGTAGCTTCGTCAATGCATACCAGTCGGCATCTGTATAATGGAATGCATATGATAAGTGAAACTATTTGCGTTCATTTGCATTAAAGTATAGTATAAAATTACTTACACTCGAATTATAAAATCTGGTATTATTGTTATTATTGGAATCAAAAACAAGCCCAACCAGAATACTACCGATGAAAATAAGATTAGGTGCATTCCTGCCATAACGGTGCCTACAGGGATTACTGGCCAAAAATTGCTAAAATAATACATAAATAATATAAATGATAGTATGCATAATCACCTGATTTAGCGCATATAAAACATTCATTATATCGCATTTACTCAGAATCATAAAATTGACTAACCTGTAAATTAAAATAAAAAGAAACCATATAACTATTGATCCCCAAATAGCACAATGCGTCGGCCAACACCACGAAGTAGTAACCAGTCCAGCTTTTAAACATACGGTAATTACCACATACTGCAAATAGATTTTATTTTCATTCAGTAAGATGGCGCGTAAAAATTATTTACTCACAGTATATACAGAGTTTCCTAGCGCTAGATATCCTCCTTCTTTGCCAGACATCCACAATATATCGTGCTGACACATTAATAATGGTAACCAAAATAACAACGCTGAATGTACCATCCCGTTAATAACCCAGTACCAAAATATTTTAATGGTGTATAATTTTCCGCTTTGCGAAGGTTTATATAATTTTGGGTAAGCCATCATGACATCTGCATTGTACGTTCTGTCAAACAATCCGATGGCCAACGGTGGCAAGGCAGTAAAAAATACATTGTACAGACCTATCGACCATCTTTCAAAAAGTACTTGTCCCGACCAGCCGGAATATATGGCGAACCACAATTCGATAACATATAAGCATATATTTTTATAAAAACTGTATAGTATTAATTTACACATGCGCGTATAATTCCACGCTCCGTGCACTAATAACAGCCGCTGTAGGAATCGAAATTGGGCAATGCTGTAATCCGAAGCGCACGCTGCCTGAAGGCCTTCAACACCAGAGATTCCTATGCCTACATGCGCTTTTTGTATCATTGCCACGTCGTTTGCTCCATCTCCTATAGCTAACGTAACGGATTTTGTATGTTTGGTGACGTATTCCACGACTTCCGCTTTTTGTATGGGAGAAACTCGACAACAAATTACAACTTTGCAGGAAACGCAAAGTTTTAGAAATTCCAGTCGCAAATCGCAGCTCAAGGCGTATTTCAGCGTTTTCCCGTCAACCACCAAAGCGATGTCGTTTTGCTTCTCTAAATTATCACCTAAATCCGCATTGTGTCGTGAAATTGATTCTCTTGCGTTCTAATAACATGCAAAAATTAGTGGATTATATGTATTTTGAATGTATACACTAAAGTAACTGCAAAATTACTTATGTGATGGTGCAGATAGTAATCTATTTCAGTAATAAAGAATCAACAAATTAAAAAAAGATACAGTTATTACAACCGTTATGAAATACACATTAAATTTTGCATAGATACAGTTCGATTCTTAATAATGCCTATTCGTAATTTTATTTAATTTAGTTTAAGAGCAATTTTTTGTTTGTTTTTTGTGACTGGTTATATACACTTTATGTCTTCTAACCAAATAAATAATTCTATTTTAGTACCATTAGTTATTATGGACAGGAATATGTAACTTCTGAAATAGTTAGGAATTAAATGGTAAACTTAAATCAGGCTATGCACAATAATTCGAATAGGTTGCGATAATTAGAGGCCTGAATACGTCAGCCCTGTTTCAATAAATACAATACAATCTTCTAAATGGTAAAGCAGAACAAAAAACCCATCATATCTATGCAGGCATATACTTTCTGATTTATGGACTGTTCAAAAACAGAGCAGGGTGTAGGTGCAGAAATATTATAGGGTCATATCAGAAAAATAATCCTTCCAAATAGGCTGTTTCGCCTACACCAACATGCGTATTAAGCAGACAATCTAGTCTTCAGGATTTCGAACTATCTCGTATAAAAGGAAATACAAACGGCAGCATTTGTGGACATAGAGGAAGCATTTAATAATGCAAATCCTCATGCCTACGCAAAGTGGTTAAAGCACAAGGTGTAGAACCGATTATAGGGGGCTCGATTGCCGCTATGCTTACCAACAGGCTTGTCCAAGACTCTGGGCGGGGAGGTGGTCAAGTTCAGGCCGGGGCAGAAAGTGTCCAAAGGGGGGATTTCGTCTCCACTGCTATGGTCACTACTGCTGGGCAACCTGATAACTATCATCAAAGTGTTTGGAGCCGTGGTGCAGGCCTATGCACGCGATATCGTAAAACTTCTAAGAGGATCGAGAGAGAAGGAAATGTCGTCAGCCCTCCAACAGGTGACTAACGCCATTTATAGTGGGTACAGCAGGGAAAACCTTAGTATTAACTCGAACAAAACCATGGTGGTACCGTTCGTCAGGAAGAAGAGAGTGGAACACTTGATACCACCCACTATTCAAGGTGTAAAGCTTGCGTTTGAAGATAATGTAAAATATCTAGGCGTCTTATTTAATAAAACACTATCCTGGAATCTGCATTTGGAAAAGATGACTCACACGACAACGCTATCCTTATGGACATGCCGAAGGATACGTGGGAAACCTGAAGAGCATCTCTAAAGCTAGTCCAATGACTCTATGTGATGGGTGGCAAAGAGCGCAACAAACCAGACCCACATCAAACCTACGTCTATTTAAAGGATTGCAAGTGTGGCAATCACCAGAGCTATGTCTTCCTCCTCGTCACTAGAACCAGAAGCTTTTCTGGACCTACCACCCTTGCACATTGCTATGGAGCGGGAGACTAGACTAACAGCATTTCGCCCGTGGTATATAGCGAATCAAACGCCACATACTCGGGTCTGTGTGACCAACAAGCTGCTAGAATGGGTTACTTCTGACGGCATGCTGGGAACGCCTTCGGACATGATGCCTACCTGATCAATGATCGATGCATCCTTTTATAGTGCCTTTCCAAATAGGACAGTTCGGAAATCGGGCAGGGTGTGGGCGCAGGAATATTTTGTCGCAGTCCAAGATATTACAACCTTGGACAATACAAAGATCTTTCAAGTTGAAATCTATGTCTTTGAGATGTGTACTAGGAAGATTTTGGATAAAAACTATAAACACAAATCAATAAAATTTTTCAGTAACAGTCAGGCGGTGTGAATAAATGCAACTCGAAATTGATCTGGAGGTGTAAACATAAAATATATTGGGGGTGGCTAGTGATTTAAATAAATTTATCCTGGACACTCACTCATTGGAAATGAGGAAGCAGACACCCTTGTGAAAAGGGCTTCTGTGGAGCTAGTTCAGGAACCAGAACCTGTAAATCAAATTTGGGAAAATCAGAAAGTGCTCCAACATTGGTACAACTACCCAAATTTGGTGCAGACGAAGAAATGTATTTCACCTAGTTGTGCACAACCAAGAAACTGAACCCGATCGTTAAAGTGTCAAGATAATTGCCTCTGTTTTTACAGGTCATCATAAATTCAGAAGCACTTATACAGAATCGGACTCTCCGATGGCACTGAACGCTGTGTTTAGAAGATGAGGAGACAGATGAGCATGTTTTCTGCTACTGCACTGCTTCTACAAGAATCAGGTAAGTAAACTTTGGGAAGGTTGAACCTTCCATAGAAGATCTGTAAACAATCTCATTCAGTAAGATACTGAGCTGCCTTAAGAGCCTGAACTTGTTGGATAACTTGTACAATAGACCCTAGTGGTAAATACTAAAATCTTGGCCAACACACAACGATTCTTCAGAATGAAATCTATGCCATTGATGATGTGTGCTAAAGAGATTTTGAAGAAATTTAGATACAAACAATTTCAGTATCAGTCAGGCGGTGCTGAAAGCACCGAACTCGAAGCTGATCGAGAGTTATAAAAGTACTCTAAATATATTGGGGACGGCTATCTCTAATCTGGGTACTTGGGCACACAGTCATTCAGGGAAATGAGGAAGCAGACAAAAAGGGTGCTGCAGACAAAAAGGGTGCTGCAGAGCAATTTCAGGCACCACAAGCTAGGATTGGCACAGCTTGTACGGTAATTAAATAGCAAATCGATTTGTGGGCAAAACATGAAGTGCTTTAATATTGGAACATTTGTCCTGGTTTAGTATACGCAAGGCGCATTTCATCCAATCGCTAGAACCAAGGAACCACTTGAGCTTGGTCGTTAAAGTGTCAAAGCAATATTTTCTGTTTTCACAGTTCACTGCAAATTCAGAAAGCAACTATACAGAATCAGGCTCTCTGATGGTCTAAATACCGGCTGTGTTTAAAAGTCAAGGAGAAAGATGAGCACATGTCTGCCAATGTCCTGGCGCCACGAAAATCAAGTATTCATTTTTTCATTAAGTTAGGGTGGGCACCTAAAGTCCGGGCACTTGAGCTAGGTGCTCATTGTGCCATGAGAATTAAGTAATCAGGTATGCGATCTTTGAGAAGGTTGTTTTTTTTTCCTGGAAGACATGAAAACAATTACATTCAACACTATTCCTGTAATCAGCTGTAAACCTTAAGGAGCTGTGGGCACAAACGTAAACTTGGACAATCGCCGTATAGATTCCTTGCGTATCGTCTAGGTTTATTTTTGTGCCATGGTACATGTTGAGTGAATTAAGGAATAATTAATCGAATCCTATCTTCTCTTAACTCTTAATTTCGCAATATTCTGCAAGGAGGTTATTCAACATCCCATACAAACGAAAAATCCTATTTGCACCATCTATAGAAATTAATTCTTCAATGTTAAAAACTTACATCTAAGCTGTCCTCGTTCAATATGATTAAAGGTGTTCCATGTACTATCAATTTCGAGGAATAGCCAATATTGATAGCCGTTTCTTGTTTATCTCCAGTCAACACCCAAATATTTTGATGTCCGCCTTTAATAAAGCGGCGATTGTTTCTGGTACTTGATCTTGAAGTTTATCTTCAATTGCGGTAGCGCCAATTAATGTAAGATTCTTCTCAATTAAATTTGCGGCATCGTTGATTTTCTCTAAAATAAAACCATGGTCATTTTTCTATTTAAACGCTGATCGGAGGACACACCTTCTCTATCAATAAGACTACAACTTGCTTTATTATATACTACCTTCCATTGTTTGTAAAAATCTTCATCTAACTCGGCGTAAGCGCAACATAGTGTCCGCAGGCCTTCAGTAGCGAAAAGTTCTAAGTGGTGCAACAACACATCCTTGTACCTTTGATTGTAATTGCTCAATCTTTCATATATAACCTACAAATATTGTACGTGAGCAATTAATTTGTCAGGAATTTCATTTATGTACAGTGTCAGCGCCTTTACAGTATACTTTAATTTTGCCCTGTGGATTTCTTATTACGACAGACATTCTTTTTCGTGTGGATGTGAATTCGATGACGTTCAATATTTCATACCTCTCCAGTTTACCGAAGGCGTTTATTTCAACATAATCAGGGGTGCGACTTTCAAATATATAACCAAATTTACTAGCGCCGTAGACCAATGCCCGTTCATCTAGAAGCAATTAGATCTTCACGTATTTTTTTTTTGCATCAAACATTCATAAGACTAACCAGGAGATGCAGCATGATAAATACAATGCCCTTCCGGAGATTTTTCAGGTATTACTGTATGACAGACTGACAACAAAATAAGTAATTCTTTCAGTAAATCTGCATTTTCGTTCCCTCCTTTTATGTGCTAAAATGTTCGTATTACATCAAAAATCTCAAACTATTATTACGATTATTACCTGTATTAGTAGACTTTCATCTAGATTATCTGATATACTGTATACTTCAGCGCCAACAGTGCATCTTTTAAATTCCATTACATTTCTTGTCAATGTACCGGTTTTATCTGAAAATATATATTTGACTTGTCCAAGTTCTTCGTTTAAATTCGAGGTACGGGCCATAGCAGGTGTGTCAGTTTCCTCATAATACATATTCCTATCCATATTAATAAAAATTGCCTTGAAAATAGAAATTAGATTAAAATGTTTCGAGCGAATTTTATTTTATTTAGATTAGTAATGTATACCTGTATAAATCTAACCACTTCTAAAGTAACTTGTAGAGAAATAGGAACCAAGTTGTTGAACAAGATTATAAACGTCAATAGATTATATGCAACATTAAAAGATATATCACTTAATCCAATATACCAATCTGCCTTACGATGGTTTTTATTCCAAAAAGTATTGCCTAAGGTACATATTGTACACATTATTATCAAAATCAGAAATAGTAATAATATTTGGTAATTCGTCAATTTATCTATGCTGGATCGTTTAAGTGGGGCTTTCGTAGCGTTCCTCATAAGCTTTGTTTCGTGACCCGTGTAAATAACAATTCCGTAGACCCATGCTGTATTCCTTAACATTGCACCTCTCAATAGGATTTGATCTGGACCTAGAGGTTGCGACAATTCGTTCGTCTTTTTAAGGACACTGTGAATTCGTACAGGTGTCGATTTGGGGGCTCGCACTCTATATTCCCAGATAAACTGGTGACTTCGTTCGTTGTTATAATATTTGAAGTCGCAGGGAGAGCTTGACGAATTTTAAGATTAGTTTCGCCATCTAAATTGGCAGTTTCTATGAAACTTATGCCTCGTGGTTCGCTAAAACGTAACGCAACTGTTAGGGTTTTCGAAACATACAAACAATAATTCGATAATGAGCTTTCGTCTGACGTTAAACCATAGATGAATTGACATTTGCTAGGTGATGACTTATAAATATAAGCAGTTTCTTCATTCGCTTAAAACAAGAAGATGCAACATCTGTACCAATAAAAGTATCTTGGATGCTACAATACCCATAGTTATTAAGGAACTAAAGTGGCAAAGCTAGCCTACGAAATTGACAGCCACGGACTATATACCACTAGAATACATTATATAGGTTCTTAGTTAGTCTTCTTGTATATAGTCACTGTTTTAGTTCAACTAAGATTTAGATTTAGTAGTATAATAATTTATACGGAAATTATTACTGATGTTTTCGTCACTACTTTAATCAAACACAACATAAAAGAAGTATATTGTTATATTTAAATTTTTAAAAGGAGGTCGAAAAAACACAGCAGCGGATAACGCCATCAGCTACAATTCTCGAACATTAACAAGTGGCACACAAACGTTTATCACCAAATTTAAAATTTATTGTTGACTCCTTTAATTGCGGTTCCTAATTGTCTTGGTTGAAATTTAAATTAAATTTTCCTTTGCCATTTCAATTGCGATTTTTTCCATTCCTATACTTAGGTATAATATATATACCAATATATTGCCGTATTGCTAAACCTTGTAAGAGAGAAAACGCAGATTCTTTTAATCGAAAAACAAATGGTTTTATGATAGAATGAAAGAAAATATCTAAAAATCTTTAATTTTTTAAGTTTAAAATAATAACACCCCGATACTTTACTTCTTTAGTTAATTGTAGCTCCTGCCCAAACAGTCTGATACCGCCTAGGTCATTGAGTTTCCTCATGTTGGTGAAAGCAGTCAACTTTCCTTTTTGTGGATTAACTGAGAGTCCTTGTAAAGGCACCATTCTTCCACCACTCGCAGTGCATTACGCACGATGCCTGCCACTACGCCCGGAAACTTTAGCTACTATGACAATCGTTCGGTTATAACCAATATTTTTCGATTGTTTTTCCTGACGTCATAGTTCCCACCTGTTTGAACCATTTTAAGTACAGTCGGGACTTAAACGTTAAACGTTTTTCAACGATATACGTAACCTGTATAACTGTGCTTTTTTTTCTTTTGGAGAAATCGTAAAGCTCTACTCTATCATAAAAAGGAAAAGAGGTAATTCCATTTTTTATAATCATAGGCAAAACGTGGAGAAACTATAAAATCGTCCAACAATATGATGCAAAACGCAAATACTCCTTTTTGAGTCATTATCTTTTACATTTTGTGAAAAAGAAGCTAGTGTAAATTCTGTAGTGTAAAACAAAAAGTTAAGTATACTATAACCTATAACAGCAATAGCAAAACCCCTATAACCGTTTATATTCGACCGGATTGGTTATATTTACTCTCTGTTCTTACCTACTACATCATGACTTAAACTCATAGGTTAACCAAATGTGTACCGTTGAACACATCCATTGTTGCATTTGCAATATCACAAGTGTTGCAGCGATAATAAAATATTTCTGTAAAGACTCTGAATGAAATACTGAATGCTATATGGATTATCATTGCCAGAAAATTTTACGTTAATTTCATTTCATTTTCATAAAAGTTTCGTAGCGTACAACCAGATAGGTATGAAACCTTCCATTTAAAATAAACGATTTAACTCATCTATGGTTCAACATAACCATCGTTCAACATCGGGATGTTGTATCCGCACCTCGCTAGTGTATGGTATATGTATGACTACAAACTATGGTATCGAACTAGGGTTAATACAAACTGGGTCATAAAAAGACAATAGTACATTCGCTAGAATTAGTTTTATAAAAATTACCTTGATGATATTAAAACTAAATCCGCGGGAAAGAAATTATTATTATGTACACGGACAATATCTCCTACAGCCACATGTAGCCAGCGAATAAATTCCCAA
This sequence comes from Protaetia brevitarsis, assembly GCA_004143645.1. Classification (NCBI taxonomy): domain Eukaryota; kingdom Metazoa; phylum Arthropoda; class Insecta; order Coleoptera; family Scarabaeidae; genus Protaetia; species Protaetia brevitarsis. The sequence continues at coordinate 789,921 of RXPK01000255.1, forward strand.
GAATTATCGCGTAAGACTTCAACTTTTCGATAATTGGTCTCATCGTCAGCTCTGTGTCGTTTCTTAAAATTGCAAAAAAAAAAAAAACATGATACAGACCAAGTAGTTTATATTTTTTTACACTTACCACATCTTCTATAATTTCTTTTATCGCGGATACACTTAATATAAAGATAAGAGGCACTAATGTTGTGTAACGACCAGTTGGCGATACATCTGGTATTTGTTGTAATAGGGCGATCATTAAGAAGAATATATTCGCCCATCTTCTAAATTGTTCGAATAAAAATAACGGAATGAAACGAATTATACTGAAACGTAAAGATGTAAAGTATTAGTGAAAAAAATATATACACGCTGTCCCACTAAAAGAGGAGACTGGCGATATCTCGAAAACTACAATAGCTATATTGGAAAAAATATGGAAAAAAAATAATAACTAAAGTGGCAATAGGAAATTTAAAGAAAATATTTTCAAATTTCAAATATGACCGCTAGGGAGCGTAATTGCCAGGATCAATGGTAAATTTTAAATTAACTTGTACAAGTTTCAGAATTAACTGTAATTTTTTAATTGACGCAACATTTTTGTTAAAGACGTTTTGTCATATTGTGGCTTATAAATGTAGTAGGCGTTGTCAAATCATGTAAAACTAAACCTGCTTTCGTAGTTTTTATCCGAATGAAAGAAATTTGGGCTTGTTTGAAAGGGCATTTAACGTTGCTTTAAACGCCACAACTTGTACTACCCGGTCAAATCACGAAATAAACACATAAATGACAAACGAACTAAAACAAGAAGAGTATCAATAGTAGGTGCATAACGTAGTATTACTAGAAATAAAAATAAACAATTATTTAAATTTATTTTAAATGTTTAAACTGTTTGCCGTCATTATTCATGCATAGATCTACTCTGCGACGAATGCTACTAACTGCTGCTACAATTTCTGCTCTTGGTAGTCTGGCGATACCATCATTAATCCGTTGAATCATATGAACTCTGGTTGTAGGATGCGTTTGGTAGATCTGATCTTTTATCTTGCCCCATAAATAAAAAATCAAGCGCAGTCAGATCTGGGGATCGAGGTGGCCATGAAAAAATAGATTCTTTTCCTATCCACCGACACGGAAACATATTGCGAAGATAGTCACGGACGGAGGATTTTGTCTGGACCAGTAATGCATATTATGCAAATTTACCTGCCCATTATTAGCAAAAGTAGCTTCATCAGTCCACAATACGCGATGTAGGATCATCATGACACATACCTTTTAACCAATTGCTATGGTCTATGATCAACTATATGGTATGGATGTAACATATTGTTTCTTAAGGGAATATTAATTGACGACTTACTTATACTTAGGATGGAAGACATTACTCTTGTACTTGAGTGAGGATGAATTTCGACATAAGCCAGGATATTTATTATATTAGCTCCAATTCTAGCTACACGTGTTCTTGTAAAATTTGTACGAGGTTGAACACACCCTGTTTCACGTAATCGTGTCGCCAAACGTTTAAATCTGGTTTAAATGCTTTTCGGCTGAAATATTTTCTGCCAGGATACTCGACAACATATTCACGTTCAGCAATGCAAGCGTTTTCAAAACATTGGAAATATACTGCAAGCATATCATATGCTTCCGCGTTAGAAAACGATATTTTTTTTTAACATTCAACGGATAAGCAGAATTTTCAAAGGTTAGTGAGTGGTTAAATTACATGTACTAATGTCACAATTTGACAGATGTCAAATAAATTGTTTTCATAGTATGCTACTGTATCTAAATCATGTAAAGCAGCAATAATAGGGGACACAACAAATCTTTTAGGTCGCAGTGTAACATCATCCTTTCTATTTATATACATATACATACACATCCAAATCATAATAGATTTTGAAAAGTGATAAAAAAACAAATATAGTCATATCTAGTTAGTGTCGACACAATTTTTTGTGCTAAAAGGTAAAATTATTTCTTTGATTCATGGCCAACTAGGACATATTTCGATATTATCAAGTAGATAACTTATAGGGAAATTATTACTTATAAGGGACTATTTTCGTTATTATCTGGAAAACGAAAAAAGATAACACGATGCGGTTTTAGCCACTACTTTAGTCTGTCAAAGCTCTTCAACTACAACGTAAGAAAAGCATATTGACACATTTATATTTTTAGAGATAATTCAGAAAATCTCCTACAACTGGAGATAACGCCATCTGGTGTGTCTCCTGAACACTAACGGGTAGTACAAGTTGTGGCGTTTAAAATAACGTCAAATGCCATTTCAAACAAGTCCAAGTTTCTTTAATTTGGATAAAAACTACAAAAGTTATAGCAGGTTTCGTTTTACATGATTTGACAACGCCTACTACATTTATAAGTCACAATATGACAAAATGTCTTTAACAAAAGTGGTGCGTAATTAACTAAACTGTTAATACTAAAACTTGTACAAGTTAATTTAAAATTTACCATTGACCCTAGCAATTACGCCCCCTGGCGATCATGTTTGAAATTTGAAAATATTTTCTTTAAATTTCCCATTGCCACTTTAGTTAAAAAAAAATTTCCCATCAAACAGCTATTGTAGTTTAGGAGATATCGCCGCTCTCCACTCTCACTGGGACACCCGGTATATATAAGATATAATATGTACAGTGCAAAAGCATGGTAAAGGACGGGAGACTTAGCCCACCTAACTCCCTCTACATCTTAGAATACGCGCACAATAAACGTTGGTTACTTATCATTGAATATCGCCCAAAATAGTTCAAGGACATACTAATACCCTCTCCTAACTTCCTACTGCAGATATGTAGTGAGAATTTTTTTTTTCAATTTTGGGAATCATTACACAGTTTTGCTGCTTAACTAGTTCTAATTCTATATTTTGTTTACAATAGGTACAATTAGATCACTGCCGGAGCTTGTTAAAGCTGGTGTCACATAAATACCATGTCGGTGGGTACCATATGTTTTACAAATCTCTACCCAGAAGTTAAATTGAGGGGTTGGTGCAATAATGAGCCATGTGCCACTTTTTGTTAAATTGAGATTTGGATGGAAAATGGTTCCTGGATGTACACTGTACAGTTTGGTGTAATAGCAATGGGATACAGTTATGAAATACATTTTAGTTAAAAGTTCTGTGATTGATTTTTGTACCAAACAACTTTCTAAACCGTAGGGTTTTTCCCTTTTCTCAAGACTAGACTTTTTGCACGTGGATCATTATTGCACCGAAGTCCTCAATTTCTTTGCACGCTCAGGTTCTGTGCTACAATTCGTAACAACAATTTCAATTTCTTTAAAAAAAAACCTAATGTATTTATCTCAAACCACCCAAATAGGGGATTGGTGAGAAGATGGTCATATCTTCTAACTAATGATCTTAAAGAGAGCGCCAAAAAACTAGTTTCTTACTTTTTTCGCAAATATGAAATGAATGACAGAAATGAAATTAAGTAGCGATTGTTTGCTATTGAGAAGACACTCGGTAGATAATTTGTTAATTTTCCCCTACGAATTTAAGCAGTAAGAAGTGTTCCCTAGATCCTACAACCACTTTACCGACACACGCTATCTTTCACAGATTTAAAAAATACATTTACATTTTTTTATTTTTTAAATTTCTGTTTAATATAGCCGACCATATTACTCTTTATTTGTTCTATTGATGATGAAATGAATTTATTTCAGAAGCTATAGAAACAGATAAAAAGGGTTCTCAACTTCCTCGTTTGGTATCTTCCTCCAATATTTGACATTTACTTGTATTGTACCTTGATCCTGACGTCGTACCATAGCACTTCTTTACCGCTTAATTTGTCTCTTCTGCTATGGAGGCTGGTCGTGGACCAATTATTAGTCGAACCGCAAATGAAGGGCATAAGACTTTGGGGTATACAGATAGTCTTGTTATTTCAATTCAAAGTAAATTCAACGTGAAGTGGGATAAAATGCAGAAGGGTCTTGAAATTATACAAGCATAAACCGAAAACGTCTAAATATCAGTCCCTCTAATAAAACTACTACAATATCATTGACGAAGGAGGAAGCTCTTAGAACCTAAAAAGGTCGCCTCTAGTTCCTGCACCCACAAATACCATCTTTCACTGTGCGCGTACCCTTAGAGTAAGAAAAAAGGACGGTTACGATCATAAATAGCAGAAGCATTTCTATGCTGTTATAAGGAAAAATATGCATTATCGACGGTGTAGGCAATTGTATTTAAATTTTGAGGGAATAGGAAAATAGAAGCAGGTAGGTAGACTGCGGAGTTCCTTGCGAGGATACCTATTTTTGCTTCTGTCCGTTCTATATTAACGCTTCTTGGACAAATGTCTTGGACAATTATTACCAGTAAAGGCTCTGTAATACGTACCTATACTTAGCGGTTGATATACGATTATTAACAAACTTCGTAGTCGCAGGTTGTGGCTTATTTATGAAGATTACTCGAGTTTCTGTTGCTGCTGGAGAACCACTTGCTTCCGTTTCTCTATCGATAGCTGACGATACCACACCATCTTCCCCAGCTGCAACAAAAGGTTGATATGATACTTCCTTATAAAAAAGTGTCATGTGTACAAGCTACGTCAATGCCTAATATTGACATACTGTACTTCAAAATAGGAGTTTTTCGACCTTATTCCGGGTAATATAAAAAAATGATGGCGTAAGCATTTTCCGTCTCTTTTAACATAATCTTATAATGTGATTGGTTACTTTGCTCCTGTGATTTAAGTATAAGTTAGTTAGTTTACTCAAAATCTATAGTCTAAACTACATCGATTTAAGGTAAGTTCTATTTCGTAAGAGACTGTAAATATAAATACTAATTACCAATTATTAGATTCGCAATAGACAGAAGGTATAACATTAGGCTACCTCTTCGTGAATGTGTGCGATCTGATAAGCTAAAAGGATACAGATCTTGCGATGACATGACATAGATTAGATGAAAGTCATAAGATAAACATAAATTATAAATATTATCCAATTTTCTTGGTGCAGAAATGAAGTTTCCTAATGTTCCCTACCGATTTCTATTTAAGTATTAGTAAGCTACAAGTATATGCAATTTTAAGACTCTATAATCTGACAAAAGGCATATAATTTGTCAATTAATGCGTTTATTGTAATTAATACTAGCAGCATATTTATAAGGTACCCGCAGTTAATAAAAATAAATTTATATGTTATGTAGTGCATGCATATATGTACAGTTAAACTCAAAACTCATGTCTCCTTAAAATATTATTTTTTTCTATTTTATGAATATAATGTTTCTCTGTGTTCTGCCTCATAAATGTTTACATTTAAATTAGATATATTCTTCGCTCACAAACAAATTTTAGGGAGACGTGAATTTTGAATTTCAGTGTACCTACTTATATTTTTATAAGGTCGATTGATAATTTCATAATATGACTTAGAAAAGGTAATAAATAAACGCACTGACTTTCAAGATGTATTGTAATGTTTCCCTTACAAGTCTTGAAATCATTAACAATGAATATTAAAGTACATTTATAAACCTTGTTCGTCCTTTGCCTTAAAATCAGAATATAGCATCCGACATTGCACTAAATGTATGTAACTTACGTCGTCGAAGTCGGAATAGAATAGTCCTAATAATACTTTCAATTCGATCCATTGTACTTATAAACTATCACAAATAAGATTGAAAACACTATTCAGGTACATTTTGTTTATCTACAGAACGTTCTATCTTACTCTTCTTCATACTGAATGAAATATTGATTTTTTTCACAGCGCGCAAGCGATCCTAAAGCTCATACAGTTGACTGTAAAAGCGTCCGTTCGTGTAGTAGCAGTCGAAAAAAAACAGAAAAATAAAACAAAACTGTTAACTTTAGGTATTTATGTTATTGTAGTATCAAATGTACGAACTTCTTCAGTAATTCTTCAGGTAATCGTATTGTGCTATTATTTGTGAACGAAAAGCTTATGGGTAATTCATTTCTTTTTTCTCTGAAGCTCAATTTTCGCAAATGGGTTTCTTGAAAATAACAACATCAATATTAAGCCAAGTGATCGTAGACTATTGCCTTATGTGGGATGGCATGTGAGCGGTAACAGATTTATGTTTCATATTTAGCAGTGATAAATACATTTTTGGATACAGGATTTACTTCTTTTGCGGAACTAGTGTTTCCACACTGTTAAGACCCTTTCCTTTGAAATAAAAATAAGGCCTTAATTTTGCAGCATTTGATAGATCGCAACAAAGCAAGAAAAAGTCTTAAGACACCATGGAAACTATTCAGTTTATTTCATCGTTCAATCCATATTTCAGAAAACGGTATGGCTAATTTATATTCGTAAACTTTTTATGCAAAGTGAAATAGAGCATCATTTCGTTGCAACTAGGTATTTGAAAGTATTTACGATGTTGCATATAATTTTTCTTTGTTCACTGTATATACGTTTGGTGTAATAACATTTACTAGTTAGTTAAGATGGTTAACTATGATAAGTATGTGCGAAATAAAAACGCTGTTCTGCTATTTTAGCCCGACGCAATTATTGGAGTCATAGTTGTCATTTCCTGCTGCAAAATGTGACAGCAGGCAACTTTTATCATGTTCTCTGACCAAAACGGCAAAATCTCTTTTTCCTTCCGCACACACCAGTACGAAACCAAAACAATAAATTATCAATTATAACCGTTATCTATAATTTAAGTCAATAAATCCGTGCCCCCGTCAAAATAGTTTAAAACACTATATAGCCCCAATAAAATATTTGTTTTTTCGATTTTATATATTTGTCGCTTAGTAACATGTTTTTCTCATATACTAAGGACAAGATGATTTTTTTAGTACCAGTATTAATATTACCTCTAGGTATTTTTTCTATAAGAATTGGTAACGAAATAGGTACTTTAGTTAACGATCAATTGGATTATTATTTCCCCTTTATTAAATGTATTCAAATATTTCGGTCCTAGCTATGGCAAAAGTTACCTAATAGTGCGGGAAGTCCGGGAGACTTGACCATAAGGAAGAGATGAACCAGTTCAAACAACACATTTAAATTTCACGGTAACCAGTCAGTTGACGAGCCACACTGCGCACCTTTTAGAACCCTAAAAGCCCCCATTTTCCAAAAGGTGCGCAGTGTGGCTTGTCAACTGAGTGGTTACCGCGAAATTTAAATGCGTTGTTTGAACTGGTTCAACTCTCCCTTATGGTCAAGTCTCCCGGACTCCCCTATATACCATTTTCACCTGCGTCTAGTTACCTGCTGTTATTGTATAGCTGCATGCAATCATGTCATTTTATGCTGTTTGTGGTGGGCATAATCGAATGATTTCATATGAATGATCATTCATTCATATATATGAAATAATCTTTTTTGACTACATTAATTTCTTATTTATATGTAGAGGACCGTTTTTTAGGTTGTTACGTATGTCAATTTCCCAATCTTCATTAAATGATTTACCTATCACTCAATATAATCCAATTATCATTCAGTATCATTCATAGTCGAATGATTCCTTTTCCGTCATTCGAGTACGCCCACCACTACATTATAGTTTTGCAAAATTTTCAGCAAGTAATTGCTTCTTCACAATACTCCATCAGATGTAGTAAGTCAAGCCGTGAAAACTTATTGCCACAAAAATCGAAAAAAACATATCGTGAGCTTACTGCAAAAGGTGACCAAATTAGATTTACAAAAACTGCCGGTAACGAAAAATTATCCTAAGATTTTCATATTTATTATTCACGATATATTATGTAGTACATTCCCGTTTTAGTAAAGTTTGTCTTTAACTTGCAAAACCAAGTAACTGTAGTTTGTTAGTCACTTCGATTTTCCCAATTTTCGACTTACAATTAGTCACTTTTCGCAGTAAGCTCATGACATGAAGGTATTAATGCACAATTCATAGAATGGAGGATTAATAAGCGCGTAAATTCGTCTTCGAAATAAGTGCTACTAGCATATTTTGCAAAATTGTGGAAAAATGTAATGTAACATTTTATTTTTAAATCATTAGTAATTTAAGTGTGATGGAGTATATTGGACTATATGCGTCATGTTTATTTAAATGAAAGTCATAAATATTTAAACTTGTACCTACTCAGTTGTTTTTTGTCTGTTTTACTATCTAATCTACCTAATTATCTATGTAGGTGAGGCAGGAAAATGAAAATAGATATAGTCACACAATGCCTCGCCTTATAAAATATACGTAAATATTAACATAAATAAATTTTTATAAGCAAACTCCAATGGTGAGTAAGCATGCAAAGCAGATAATGAGTTAAATCAAAGGATACAGCTAATGATTGGTTAAATGGACAGGCGATTTACTTCTAGAGAAGAGGATCATTAAACTCATCACCACTTCAAAAAACTACCCTAAGCAGAACGGCCAAAATAGCGCAAGGATGTTCGTAGAAATTTAGAAGAAAACATTAATTGTGCTTACTTTTAAATCAAAACAGTTCTTATTTAAAAATTAAGGTTCCAGGCGATAATTAACTTAATCCGTTTGCACCAATACGTTAGTTTTGGATTAATTTTGCAAGGAGAGGTGGAAACTTAACAAGTGCTGTGCAACCGGACAGATTATATAACCGGTTAACCGTATGTACCTAACCGGATAACCAGTATGACCGGTTATAACCGGCGTGATCCGGTTAACCACCGTGACCGGTTAACTGCTATGACCGGTTAACTGTCGTGACCGATTAACCGTCTTGACCGATTAACCGTCTTGACTGATTATCCGCTTTGGTTGGATAATCGCCGTAATCATTTAAAAGGCAGTCTTATTTATTGTATATCTATCTTTATATAAGTATTTTACTGATTTTTATAATGTTTTTGTGTATATACGTTTGCTACAATTTTCAAAAATAATATTGTTACATAAATTGAGACATCAGCTTAATGTTTTATTTTTAAAGTTTGCTATAAGTTGACAACAGTATTTTTTTTATTTTCAACATTAAATTGTGCCTCTCGTATCAGTTTAGTAAGGTCTTATAGGTATGTACACTATGCATTTACGCATAAAAAAGCTACTTTTCTTATTTAACAGTATTTTTTGATTATCTTACCGATTTTCTGAATCCGCATTTGCTTTTTTTAATAGGAATTGTTATAACTAGCTGTAAGACAGTGTATCACAACCGTATTTCCCTTCCAATATTTAAATAGCTACTTGTTAGCGATAAGTAGTTTGAAACACAAATTATTGATTGAAGCAAAATCGATACGTTATAAATGTACTCGATACCTCGCAAGTAAATAAAAATGTATTCTGTTAATAATCAACGAGTACCTTACCCTATAATGCGAGTAGGCAAAATATTTACTCGTAAGTAATGTAGGGTACAATAATTGTCTGTGGTACGTACTACTTGTTGATTATCACGTAATTGGCATGATTTTTCTATAACGTAAATAATATCCCTATGCTATTGTATTTATTTCCATTGTCTAAAAAGTCTATTCAAATTCATTTATGTCTAAATTATTCACTTTGTACTTCCACGTCTTGTCAGTTAAACAAGTTATTGACGGAATGCCAAGTAATATTTATAGCAGATATATTCCATAAATTTTAAAAATATTCCTCAACACAGTCATAAAATTGGCAAAAAAATAACTGGAAAAAAAATAAGGTATAGTTACGCTGTTTCTACATTTAAGTAAAAAATTGAGCAAGTATTTTTGAAACAGTTTAAGGGCTTTACTAATGTTTTTTTTTGTGTAAACAACGAGAAAGTAAAATCCGTTCCATTATCTCTTTAATGATCTATATATTAATAAACATATATTTCGACATGTCAAATATGAAGCAGTAAATAAAAAAAAAAGCTAAAACAAAAAAGAAGTCTAGCACATAAGTTTTTGCAACTGTTCCTGACGATGCTAGCTACAATACGTACGGGTAATACACATCGTCATATAAACACTCGTCGAAAACGTATAGGTATGTATGTTACGTATTTATAACTTGCACGATGCCGCACTTGCTCAGGCAAGTCTCTATTTATATGATTAGAATGTACGATGTATTTAATTCAAGTTTCAATTGAATTCGTTTTTGTACAAATATTGTGATTTGCAGTACTATCGCCAATTACTATTATCAGTTGCTGTTAGTTATAAAACATGTTCACTATATTTTGACTCAATCGATTTGACCGGTCACCGTGTCGACCGATTACTCACCGTGACCGATTAACCGCCGTGACCGGTTAACCTTCACGACCGGTTAACCGTTGTGACCGATCAACCGCCCTAACAGCGAAAATGCACAGCACTAATCTTAACATCAGTATTGGTTCTGGCTTTATCAGATAGCAGTAGCGACTCCTTGGGGTAGATGCTTTTGTAAAATATAGCCATAGATGGTCAACCAGTTATTTTTTAAGGTTTTAAATAGTTCAGTGCGTAGGTATGTTCTCCGAATACGAAATACTGCCAGCAGTATAGCGATAATAGCCATGTAGGCCAAGTTAGCGGGGTTCTTGTTTCTTTTTGTTTTATTATTTTCAAATTATGGTTATTAGAGATTATTATGATTCATTATAATGAAGGTGCAAAGGAATTTCAACAGATTGTCTGTAATATTATTTTTACACACCTATTCGGTACATACGTATGTGAAACTGAAAATCAGTAACAAGATCACACAATAGTAATATTTAATTGCATTTCAGTGAATTGTTTTAGTAACTTGAGCTATTTGCTGCTCATTGTACCATAAATTAATTAAAATTAAACGTTATTTTGAACCTCCATTATAATCAATAATAATATTCTTGCACTTCCTAAGTATAATTCAAAAATAACAAAAAAAAAACTTTGGATTACGAGACAGGCCGCTTCGCCCGCCGGCTTGGTTAACATTTTTCAGAAATGCTTCAAGCTAGGATCAAAGCATAAGTTCGCGGCCTCTCCTCGTTAGTCGAGGTTGAGAATCTTACATTTTTAATTTTGATACATACCACAAATACCACACTCAATGCAAATTAATATTAATAAAATACGTTATCTTTGCCTTATGTATTATTTTCTCATCCATAGTTAATCACTTAAAATCTCTATAAGTAATTTTACTTCTCCAATAGAAGTAATAAGATTAACATTACAACTGTTACGTGGTACACACACTGTATTGAGAACTAAGAACATTAAAAAAAAAACTAATAAGTACATCAGCTAGGTACAAATTAATAATATAAGTACCTGACCAGAATCATTAGATTTTTTTTTAGAATATATACGCACATGTATTCATCACACTTGGTTAATGTTGCACTTTTAAAGCAGTAATAAATACTAATCTTCCGATGAGTTTATATCTACGTCTCATCATTAATGATAATATTATCACCTTATCTTTTAGTTTACAGTATACCATATGATCCAGTACTCTTACATGCCTCATAGAGAATAATCTATAATAAAATTTAGGTTATAGAAATATACAGTAAAAATTATATATATAGATATAAAACTGTATTATTTTGAATACGGCTTTCCATATAAACCATCAAATCGGGAGATGGAGGGGGTAACGCTATTGTGGTTCTCCTGCTATAGTCTGATCTCCAAAAGGTTTTTATAAAAACAATTGTACGGCTTTGCCGTGTAAGCAGAAGAATTGTGTGTCATTACATTTTCACAATTGGTGACACAACACTTGGAATCTCACTTGTGTGTAACATTTAGGACTGTTGCTACAGTTGACATTTTCCTGCAAGTATCTATTCATAAGTAATCCCATAATGTAGATAATCTAGATTAGAAATGTTATCTTAGATTTTAATAATAAATATTATGGATTCAGAAATGCTTTTAAACACACACTACACAAGACTTTACAAGCAGAGTAACACATTTATTCACGTATGCTAACATCTAACTTGCTAAGATTAGATATTCAGTTCTTATAAATTGTGACTAACGTTTTAAATGTTATAATGAAAAACAATATTACTTACCTATACTGTAATATAAACAAAACCTGTGCGTAAACCAACGTAACAACAAATAAACACAGCACATTCAACAATGGTCGTTTTTTAACTGACGACGTCACGACAGGTACACTTCTCACAGGAAAAATCGGGACACCAGCAATTCAGAATTTAAAAATGTCTTCATTGTAAATGCAACTTTCGGAGAACGTATTCACTTATCATAGCCATAAATCACTTAATTATGTATATTACTGCGATCAAAGGTAGCGACTAGAAATTTAAACAGAAAAATAAATATATAGAGAGAAAAAGGTTTATGTATAGAATAAACAAATCGGAGTTTCGGTGGCGGCGTTTCCCTTAGAAATACCAATGAAAAAAAAATACCTAACAACAAAAAGAGGTCTTAAATAGACGGCTTCATTTAGAAATAAATGTGTATTTAACTTGTTTGATGTTATGTGGAGATCATTCTTTTTTAAGAAAACATGTGGTGCTGGGGTTTTATTATTTAATATTATGTTACTTGTTAGTGCTGCTTTGATATTAGTTACTTACTTCGATTTATGCTCGCGAGTATTAGTTTAGCAATAGACAATATGTCAGTCAACCTCCTCAGTTTTGGGATAATGTGATTTTGACAGATTTATTGACTACACTATTATTGATGTATTAATTACTATTGTTGTTTAACATTCTTAAATATTGTATTACTATAAAGTTTCCTTCTATCTATAAAAAATTACCAAAAGCAGGTTTAAGATTATTTATAAAATTCTTAAATAAAGCAATTAAGTTCGCAAAGAAATTATTTATTTTATGAACCCTCCGTTTATTGTATTTTCAGGAAATATGTATATCTTAGCTATCGCCTGTGTAATCTGACGTCGTTGATCTATTTTCTTGAAATATGGCCAACACTGGGTCTCTTTACAGACTGTCTTTATGTAGCACAGATTTATTAACAATTATTTAAATATTATTGGATTTATAATACATAACAAACATTGTAAGAAAGCATATTGTTCGTCAATTAGTGCTAAAATATTTATTTTTGAATTTGATACATTTAATACTTTTTCATTGCTACTGCTTGAAGCTGTGCTACAGACCAAAAGTGTTGGCTATATTTCAATAAAATAGAACGACATTGGATTACACAGGCGATAGTTAAGATATATTTCTTGAAAATACGATAAACGGAGGGTTCATAAAATAAATAATTTCTTTGCGAAATTAATTGCTCTAAAAATTTTGTAAATAATCTTAAACTGTTTTTGGTAATTTTTTAATACATAGAAAAATATTTTGTAGTAATACAATATTTAAGAATACTAAACAACAACAATAATGAATACATCAATAATAGTGTAATTAATCAATGTGAAAATCACATTGTTCAAAAACTTGACATGTTGTCTATTGCTAAAGTATTACTTGCGGGCATAAATCAAATTAAGTAACTAATATCATAGTAATAGGTAATATAATTTTAAAATCCCATCGCTATGTTTTCTTAAAAAAAGAATTATCTCTACATAACATGAAACAAGTTAAATACATATATGTGTATTTCTAAATCGTGCCGAGTACTCAAAAGGCCTTTTTAGTTGTTATGTATTTTTTTGCATTAATATTTCCGTATTCGGTATTTCTAAGGAAACATCGCCATCGAAATTCCAATGTGTTTATTTAATGTATAAACCTTTTTCTTTTTTCCCATATATATTTGTATTTCTGTTTAAATTTTTAGTCTTTACCTTTGATCGCAATAATACACACAAAAAAGTGATGTATGGCTTTGATAAGTGCATATATCCTCTGAAAGCTGCACTTACACCCAAGAAATTTTAAAATTCACATTTGCTGGTGTCCCGATTTTTCCTGTGAGAAGTGTATGATAAACGATGAGTATATAAACACAACATACATTGGACTCGGCGATTTTCGACCTTGTTCAAATGGTCATTGAATAGATATCCACAAGATATCTGCTACAGAGTTCATGTACTTATCAATAACTTTAAAACAGGCAAATTGCTCCTATTTGAGTATTAAGTTTTATGTTAAAATTGCGATAAATATGTTTCTATTAATTTTTTAAACAATTGTAATAACTCTAAAACGAATATCCCATGGACATACATATATCCAACATCTGTAATGGATATGGACATGTTTTGGTGATTGAGACATCCACTGGATATCTGTCGGACGAAGTGTGCAGTGTGGGAAGCTCTTTGTTATACAAAACGAAACGAATGTTGGGGAAAAAAGCGTTCTACAATATACTGCAATTATAATCATTCGATTATGCCCACCACTAATTAAACTAAACGTATTGCTGTTATAGAAGCCTATAAACAAAGCCTCAAACTAATAAAAATCCCATATATTTTATATATTACCAAAATTAAGAAAATATTTGATATAAAAACGTTTTAATATGTTTACATATATTTATTACTGCATCCACTACTAGCAGAAAACAGAATTTAGATTTTCATTTCACCCTCGGTCATCTGTCACTACTACTGATATTCTCAATTATTACCAATGTCATTAGTACTCATCCAATAGCAAACAATAGTGTTCGAGTACTATACAGTTTGTTAAATTGAAAGTTTTATTCGATTATCACTCAGTTTCGAAACGTCAAATTGGTTTAAATTCAATGTTGGGCTTCTGTAAAAAATACTCGTTTGAATCGATTCTACTCATCACTACCGCCAATGTAGTTACAACGTTCATATTTATATGACATCTATTTTGTATCCTCAATTCAAAGTAAAGAAGGAAATATGAAATAACAGACTTTTTTACTTGGTTTCTTGTACAATTTGTTCTTTTCGATATAGCTGATTTTGGAAATACGAAACTTATAAAAATCACTTTACAATTTATATTTATCCAATGTTTATGATGTACCACACCTCAAAGCCAAAGCATATTAACAAACTAAGAACATTAGTAGCAAAAATATACCACAAACACAGAAAGTTATCAAGACAAATATATTGGTACCTGGAGTGTAAGTACCGACAAGTGGAGGATTATTTTGATCTGGCGAGGACAACCTACGAAGCTCGAAGCTCTGATGTGGCATCCGGAACCGGGGTACCCTTTTTAGGACACCCTGCTACAATACAAAAAACTATAATATACAAATTAAAAGGTACTGTTTAGTAAAGAATGGAATAGGAGAAGGTATTTAATAGTAATGGTAAATTAAAAATAATTAATATGTATGTACATAAAAGCGCAAGCCTTAGTACACGAGCAAAATATAGTTATATGTGCAAGGGTAATGCTAAGGAACGCATACGCTTTCCTTTTCTTTCATCAGCGGTCGTACCCGGTCTTAACCGATAGTTGATCATCAGTGTGTGGGGTACACATACATGCTTAACCGTTGTGCTTTTTAACAGTGCCGTTGAATTACCATATAATAATTTTAGTTGTTTTCTTGCTCATTTCAGATTTATGATTTATACTAGACGTGTGCTTAATTAATATACCTGTATTTTTATACGGTATATGCATATACAGGGTGTATCAAATAAAAAAGTAAATTTTGCTTGGGTGTTAACTACACGACATATAAAGCACAAACCCACCGAAACCGAATTTCATCATTAAAGAATAAAAAAAAAAAAAAAAAATTAGAGCCAAAAATTCTTTAGTCCGAGCCTGATGCAAGGAAACGTCATGTTAAACACCCGCTAAACGTGGTATTATGTATAAATACATTGCACTCATTTAGTATTATTCTTAATGGTATGCCGTAAGTTCATTTAACGTCATTCTGAATAAATAAAGGCCCTTGTAAAAATAGCAAAACTGAGACATTTTAAATTTCTTCTTTTTATAAAATAAACATTCCTTTTTTGTTAAGAGCATTCTACGTAAGTCTACAAAGTATTATTTTTAATATCCTGATAAGACGTTCGAGTTTCACCGGATAGGTGACTTCAGTAGTTACAAAAAACGTAAATATTTTTCTTTTGCTTTGTCGAATCGAGAGCTAGTTGTTAATAAACGGAACCACATGAATCTGAGTTATTTCTTTTGGATTTATTTAATCAAATAACGGAAAATGAATTGAATCGAATTACACAGAAATAAATGTAGGTACAGAAAATTTGTAAACACGCCTTCTTACTATGATATCGCGCGAAAATGAATCTATACATTCCCGCGCTTTTGCCGATGCATCAAGCTTCAATTTTCTTTATATAAAATCATGATGGTCCCCGAAAAGGATCGTTTTTTCGAGACGAGAAGAATTTAAATAAAATGTTCGAAGTGGCTTGCACTCCAAGCGGCGATCCACACAAAACTAACAACGACAATGGCTGAATGATAGTGGTATGTGGGGGTATACTCGGGACAGCATTTTGCGGCTCTAGCCCAGCTAGCATTTGTAAAATATTTTTTTTCTCGTTAATGCTTACAGATAGACCACCTGTGCATTAAGATTTTTTGATTATATATGATTACAGCTGTTACATATTATTATATTTACCTCTATATCTGATACACCATGTATTTAAGTTTGTATTAAACATTTTTTACTAATATATATGTATATTGTGTGTATATTGTTTTTCCTTTGGTTTCATCTGTTCTCAAAACTATTTCTCACCTACATTATTTTGACAATATATCGAATGAAATTCACTAATTGTTAAAATTCCTTCAATTTGCAAGTTGCAGTTATTATAAGTGATTTTCTTCCTTTTTTAATTTATATGTAAAAAATAAAAAAAGAAATTTCGAAACACTATTTTATTAGAAAAAGGAGAAGAAAACAACAATTTACTAACTATACAACATGTATATATACACCGACCGGCATAAATATTGCAACATATGGCATTTTGTTCATTATTAAAATATACTAAAACTTTTTTGGAGGATAGGCTGTGCATCTCTAGGAACCTCGAAATTTCGACAACACCTGTTGTTCTTATATGACGTTCACTAGTTATTGCTTAAAATTTAACCATAACTTTAATAATAATTTTGACATTTTACATATTCAAGGTAAAAGTAAAAAACTAGACTTGTTAGAATACTTAGAGATCAATAGACATGATAAATTAGGCTTAGTTCTGAACGACCAAAAAGATTCATATTACCCCCCACTACTATCTCTCAATGTATAAACAGAAATGTCTTAATAGTGCAGTAGTTACATTTCGTCCACCTGACGAAGTGATCGTAGTGGTACTAAAAATTTGAAACTTTTAACGTTGTTATTTCACTCAAGAAAAGTTTTGTCAATTTGTGAAATTTGGGTATGTATGTATGTATATAAATGGAAGGGTGATGTTACACTGCAACCTAAAAGATCTGTTGTGTCCCCTATTCTTACAGCTTTACAGCTGGCCTTCCAATCCCTATTCCTTTCAGAAAGTGTAGGATGTCAGAGGGCCCCAGTCTAGGTAAGTCTCCCTCTTCGATTTCACATGCTCCCAGGTGCAACGCCCTTGAGTTGCACAGTGCTACGCAGTTCGAAAGGAGATGGATGGGTGTTTTCATCCTGTCCCCCACAAAATCTACATTCAGATTCCTTTTCGAATCCAAGCTTACTCAGGTGTCCTTTCAGTTTACAATGGCCTGAAAGTATTCCTGTTAATGTACGAACATTGTTCTTACTCAGGTTGATGCATTCTGTAAATCTCTTCTGAAAAAGGGTTTAGGCCCTACAAAAGATATTCTAGCCCCTTTTCTGCGAGATTATCCGTTATTTCGTTTCCTTCCACTCCTGTGTGACCCGGAACCCACAGGAGGGTTACTTTATGCCTTTTGCCTAGCTCATTTAATTTCCCTAGGCATTCCCAGACCATCTTGGCACTGATTTCATATGAGCTCAGCGTCTTGATGGTTGCTTGACTATCAGACATGATGATAATCTCCTGCTTTCGATAATTTCGAAAAACATTGAACTGGGCACATCTTTCAATAGCGTGTATTTCCGCCTGAAATGTACTTGGATATTTTCCCAAGCTTTCGAAATATGTGGTTCTAGGCCCATATATTCCTATTCCAGTTCCCTCTGCTGTTTCGAAGTCATCAGTGTACCATTTGACGGCATTTCTATTCAATTTCAAATTGGTGTTATGATCCCCACTCGCTCTTGTTACTAAGCTTTGTGATGATCCTTCACAAAGCTGAATTTTTTTGACATGTCATCCCGAGGCATGTCGCAGGTTTGATCACCGTCAGGAGATTGAGGCCTATGCCTAATCGTTCCTTCCTTGACCATTCTGAGTGTGGTTCTTTTTGCCACGCCCTCTACTACAATATGGAGAGGGGTAAGATCCAATACTACTTCGATAGCTGCTGTTGGGCAAGTTCTCATAGCCCCCGTTATGCATGTACATGCTAATCTTTGCACTTTCGAGAGGTTAATTCTCGCGGTGGCCGGATTAGTTCTTTTGCTCCAAGGTACTGATGCATAAATGATGATCGGCATCACTATCGCTGTATACATCCAAAGCAGTATTTTGGGTTGCATCCCCAATTTTTCCCTGCAAAGTTTCTGCACACCATCAGAGCTCTTTTGGTCTTGTTGGTTACTTGAAATTTGAAACCAAATATTTATTCATTATAATAAAAAACGAATTTCTATTATTATGTAATAGTAAACATAAGTAAATCAAGAAAAAAAAATGTTTTGTAAATATAAGAAAAAAACTATATACATAGAGTATAGATTAAATTAGAACTAAGAAGAAGTCAAAAAGTAAAGTAAAATGGTACATACATGTAAGAAAAAATAACTATTATATATTATCAAACTAAATATTTATTCTTTTTAATAAAGAAACATTTTCTAATTATTATATAATCATAAACATAAGTAAATTAAGTTAACGAAATAACTTTATAATAATAATAATTTAAAAACTAAGAAAACTAAAAATTGAGAAGTACTTTTATGTAATGTTTTTTTTCTTGGCAAATGTTCGTCCCTTTAGATTAAACTTTTCTCTTTTCAGTGATATTTTTTTTGTTTTAAATTTAAATATTTTATTCTTAAAAAAAAAAAACCTCAGTTTAGAAGACTGTTCAATTAATATTTTGTCTACAAGAACGTGCCCTGCAATATACTTTCAATTTCTTTATATTATAACAGAATACCCCAGAATATTAACCTTCTAATGTAAACAAACACGAGAATTAACGCGGGGTGCGTCATCACAGCGTCATCGTGTATCCACCCTCCCTTTTCCCCGGGCCACACAACTCGCCAATCCGAGTGAATCACACCGATACGGGATTCCGTCGTTTCCGCAGATAGATAGAACACAGAAATCTGTCTCTCTCTCTGACCGAGATACCTGTTATATTTATCGCGTTTTCAAATCAATTTACATTCACCGATAGAGTACACCACTTCCCTGAGCAATACTTTATTTTTCCGACAATGCATTACGTTGACTAACTAGATATATTTAAACAATGCTTATGTCCTTGTACTTGCATTCATATTAGTAAATCATCTTAACCTTCATAAACCCGGGCGGAATCCAATGGCTGGGGGTACAATTGTACCCCGCCCGAGTTTATTAACGTTAATATCTAACACCCTATAAAATATTTGTTTTTATTTGGGGGAGTGCAAATGTCAAAAATCAACAGAATTGCGAATATCTCAAAAACGATTGAGTTTCCATCATTTCATTTGAAATTTTGAAATAAGAAAGTTGGTATCAAACAGCCTGTATAGTTGCAAATATTTTCCTTAAATAGATAATAGTAGGCCATGACTGCTTTGCGAGTTTACAAATCACATTTACACTAAAACTTCAAAAAATTCTACTGAGTCAATTCAGTAGCACACTCCGTATATTAATTTAGAATATATCGCTATAGTAGTCAGTGGCAGCTGGTATTAAATGGCACAAGAGCACGTGCCCACCCAACCACCAAGATAAACACAGAAAGAAATTCGGATGTATTCAATACATTATTTTATTTTATTATTTTTACGTGTTTTATAGCGATGGTATCAAAGTTTCCATCCGCACCATATACATTAGCGCATATGCGAACGCTCAAAACTATATTCCGGGGCACTATTTTCGATGTACCTATTTCGAGTATGAATCGGACGGCTCCGTTTATCTTCGCCCTCTTGACTGTTGTCGCCGGACACTTATTTCCCCGCGATGTCCGATCAGCGAATCATATAACTATAATTCAATTTTAATATACTGTTTGCTAAGTTTTTTAATCCGTTGACTATTATGGGATCATGCTGAGCCCTGAAGAAGACAATTACTACCATATGTAGAAACACTAGAAACTAGTAGCTAAAATAATTTCATCCCATAGTATATTAATGAAAGAATTAAGAAGTACACTTTCGAATTTTAATTTATTTATCTATTTTTATTTTGTGCCCACCCCGTTTCATAACTCACGAGTCGCCACTGATAGTAGTTTACGTAAGATCATATTATTGAAAAATGGGATAATATCTAACCTGTCCCATTTAAAATAACTGAGTAAGTATAATTGGATTGTTGGAAGAACAACACAGTAGTAAGTATCGTTTTCACAGAACATTCAGAACAGAATTCTCTTTTATACTATGAATTCCCCAAAGTCCAGATAGTTGATCAAGAAACAATTGGAAGTTTTCCACTGAAAATTTGGTTGCATAACTTGGTGCAAAAGAAAAAATAAAAAAAAGCTTACAACACTACTAGAATAATAAAAAAAATTACGGAAAAAACCCTTTACCCAACTATGAATTAGCATTGCATAGTATAGGATGAACATTTCCTTCTCTTTAAGGTAAGCTTATTTCATTTTCTTAGATGGCATTCTATATTTATTTATGCAAATTCTTCCTAATGTAAGCCTCTTAATACATATGAAACATTTATGATTTACGTTTCATATATGAAATGTCATAGTTATGCATAATTATATTATAATCGATAGTGACTCTATGGTATAATATCATATTATATGAGAAAACAAAGAAAAAGTACCTGTGTTGTATTAATAATTATGTAAGAAAATATGTCATATTTGTGCTAGTTTTAGAGAAGAAGTCAATAATTTCATCATTAGTTTAATATCACTACATATAACATGGCCCTTCGATTTTGGACGAAATTCAATTTGGTTTTTCGATTTAAAAGAAGAATCAACAACCTGAATACATCGAATCCAAAACAAATAAAGAAAATCACAAAATCTCCTTAGGGACAAATATTATTAAATAAAAAAAGTGATATCCTACAATTTTAGAGGCAACATTTAAGCTACCTATACATCCAAAATATTATTTCTTTTATTTTAGATAGTAAAAACCCTAATAGCCAAATTTAAATTTCTCGCCACATTTTTTAGTGAATTCAACATAAAGGCATTAAAATAACTATTAATGTAGTACAAAATGGTGGGTAATTTTATGTTTCAACGTTGAAGTTACTAAGAATAACTGCGAGAAATTTAAATTTGGCTATTAGGGGAATACTCCAGGATAGCTCGAATCATTTTAATCCTATCTAGGAACGGTTTTCAGAATCATTGCAAAGTTTCAACACCTTTCTATAACAACGACCGCCAACTATTACATATCACTATCATATCCACATTTTGTCCAAGCAGTGTTTAATTCAATAACAAAAGAGTTATATTTTTTTTAAATATAATTGTATTATCGTTGAACATGCGGTTAGGAAGAAGGTTTTAGCGATAGAAAATTCGATGACCAATCAACAGCAGTGCCTATATTAGAAATGACTGAGAGCGCTAAAAAAGGAAATTAACAAATGCATTGCATTAATTTGGACTAACACAGAAAAGAAAGCAAGAAAACTGCATTTGTTGAGCAATTAGATTAATAATAATGATTTACCTTGAGTATGCTAGTTCCGGTCACATACTGTACTGATGTTAGAATATTAATTAGCAATTAAAACGTTTGAATCACAAAAACTTGGAGGACGTTCTTCAATTTTATTCTAATTAAACAATATGCCGATTTGATACATGTGCGCATTTTGCGACGATGTTATTTACAAAACACTAAACTACAATTTAAAAGAATATGATAAAAAGATCTAAATAATATTGATTCTAGCTAATTTGGCACTACACTAAAAAAATTAAGATTAACACTATCTTAATGAAGTAAACCTGTAAATATATATTTATGTACAAACTCGTGAAGAACTTTAAATTATAAATTAAGAAAGCAACTATACACTGGGGGAAGCGAGAAATGAGATATTTTTTTTTAAAAACCTGAAGCGTGTGTTTTCAGTATTTATTAAGAGCAGCTGAATCCGCCACGCCGGTCAAAGACGGACTAAAACTCGAAGGATTATACGATGGTTCGACCTTTACATTATATCAACGTTCCGCTTACTATATAGGTGCTATAATATTTCGACAAAAAAATGGGGACCCATGATCAATAATATAAATTCCCCCTTTTGGCATATGTATTATTGTGCCTATGCGTTAAAACGCTTCATATCAGATGCAATTGTCTTCTGTATTAAACTCCCTTCCATTCTAAAAGCTGGTCAAAGTACAGTTAATGGAGATATTCATACGAAAATAGACACCTTTCAGCGCACATCAATAACAAACAGCATCATTTCTGTTGAAATCAAAATTTCAAAATACATAAACATGCATACGTAATGTTATAATAAAAGATCACAGACATAAACAAAATTATAAGCACAAACTAGTTCAAAAAGAACTAGTTAGTTCACTTTTCCGGGATGACCGATGTCCTTCTCAAAAGAATCAAATAACCAACGTTTTAAATAATTAAATGTACAAAAAATTGTTGTGCGTTTTTGACAGTTTTAAAGAACGTATACTATTTGTTTTGACTTAAAGTGAAAGAAGCCTACTAAATTTTACAGAATGAAAGTGTATCTTTGACATCCACTCTAACTTCTTTATTATGTTTTAAGACCTTTATTGTATTGAAACTTGTGCATCATTAATTAAAACATTTTAATTTTTCGTATAATATACAGGTGCTCGATTAAAAAAGTATAAACGTCAAAATTTCTCGGAAATGCGTCATGCAATTCTCTTTTTCGTATATTGCATATTAATCAACGTGAATAACAGAGAGGTAGCAATGGTGCGCACTTAATTTGAACCAGCCTGTACTTATATATGTATACGAATGATAGTTTATTATAACAATATATAGGTACGTCATTCCTGGCTGCAACTTTTACTGGAATACTGTTTGCAGGTTTCCTGTGAACCTTCGCATTCAGACTTTGATTTGACAAAAAAAAAGTCAATACGCAGTCCATCTGCACATACAAAGAATACCCTACTGCGCGCCTCGTCTAAGTAGCTAACACTAAACATACATTAGAAGTTATATCACTATATACCCCGTGAAAATGAGCGACTTTGCAATTTTTGGCTATCAAATAGCTGAGACACTTCGATGCAAACTGACAGAATTTCGTTCATATTCAAAATTCTTTGTGCTTTAAGACTGCCTTGAAGATTGCCGGCGAACGCAGGCGGAAACGAAGGTGATAAACCACAACCAAGACTATGAAAATAACGACGGATATCCAAATAACACCACAACTGATGAACCATCAGCATGAATATCCAAAAGTCAAGTATTATTCAAATGTGGTTTCCTTACTCATTAATGCAGATTTCTCTTATTTAATGGAGACCTTTGCTTACTGCAGTAAGTGGAATACTAAGTTAACATTTATATTAGACCATCCAACAATAACATATAATCGTGACTACAAAAAATAGTTTTCAATAATTTAATTTGAAATTATTGTAATAAATAAACCAACTGTTAAGACAACCTATTTTTGTTTGCATAGTAATTGCTTACTTTTTTCCTAGTTAATATTTACTTGAGTGTTACATCCAAACATGTCCAATTGACATTTTTATAATTACAAGTACCAACCACAAGAAAGGAGCTTTACAAAAGTTAATACTATTGAAACAATGAAGAGAAATGCTGCAAACTTCTCCTAAACCCCTCACCACAAACTGCACTAAACTGGACGTACGTTTCAATAGCAAAGCTATCATCATCAGCAGAAACACTGAACTAAATAACTACACTAAAACTACCCCTTAGTGCAGTTTGTGGTGAGGGGTTTAGGAGAAGTTTGCAGCATTTCCAGTACCACAGTTTGGAGTATTTTTGTCAATGAAGAGAAAATAAAACTTTTACGAGTGAAATCAACAGTAAAATGCTAACAGCTTTCTCAATGTTCCTTTAACTTTTAGAGCGCACTGCTCGTACCTAAAACGAAAATAATGTTCCATTAACTGGAAAAAAACGGTTAATTGATACATTTTTTTCTCTTAGTGTGGAGCGATCAGTATCTTCCATTCCCGGATGAACCTACAATCATAGCAAAAAGCTGCATTTTAAAAATAAATGATTCTAATTAAGTATTTATTCCTGATAATTCTTCCAAAACCGAGTAAAAGCTTATCAAATTTGCAATGAGAGTAAGTGCATTTATTGTTATCATAATTTTTGATTCTCAACATTTTCAAATGACATATTGTGCAATATTTAAATTTAAAAGCAATTTATTCTTCAGTATAAATCAACATTTTTAATTTTTCTCGTATACCACCAAATATTTTACAAATTTTATTCTTGATTATTGATTTATATGTGAAGCAGAACTTTTTATAAAGATTTTTTTTTTGTAAAATTAAAAAATCGGTTTGTTTCCAACTTTTTCAGACATTCTGTGTATATATTCAGAGCTGGAAGTATCTTATGTAAACAAATACTTAAAAATATCTGATTGTAAGTACGATGTATCTAAGAAATCATAAAATATTTAAAAATACTTTGCGTACCTAAGATACTGCAAAAGTATCCAAAGATACTTTTTACACAACAGATACTTCATAAATGGTTAGGTATCTCATTATCAAATAAACAGCCTGTGTGTTTACATTAGAAACAGAAGGGGTTATTGGAGATATGAGACGCAGTTTTCGTTCATGTTTGTTAGGTTCTTTATTAGGGCCTTATTTATGTATCTTTATAGTTGTTCAACCGATGAGAAGTACCATTGGGTGTCTGTTAGACGGCATTCTGCGCCAACGTAGAAACCCATTTACGCCGTGCGCCATCTAAGAGACACCCAAAGGTACTACAGTCGGTTGAATAACTATTAAGATATATGTATTATCAAATACAATATAAATATATGCTAGTATTATATTTGGTATTATGTATAAACAATGTTTGGGGTAGTTATATAAAATTCTAGGAATTTATTTAATGCCGATTAATATTAACCTCCACAAGTAACTCAGGCCAATTACTGACAAGTGGCTAATTACTTATGGGTAAAAATATAATTACGATGATAAACATAGGAGTCTGTTTAATCTACATGAATATTCTCCCAATTGCAAAGTTGTGGAGACAAATTGTTTATTAATTAAATAAATATATGTAAATAAATAATATCTTAACTTTTAACCTAGTGAATGGATATCTTCAAACATTCTAATAATATATATCTGACTCCTCAAATTAATTCATATTATTTCATTGATTATAGCGTTTATCAAATTTCAATTCTTGAAAATACTTGTCAATATTATTTATTTTTCGTAAGTATTTTTGTAATTTATTAAAACACATTTAGAATGCCTTTTTTTTATTGTTGTTTTCAGTTTAATAGTTATGCTATGTGCCTTTTACATCTGAGATATTTTTTAATTTTTAATTTTGTAAAGTCAAAGATACATTTCAGTATCTGAGATACTGTTTTAAGTTACTCTTCTTAAGTATCATGTATTTTTTTTTGTTTTTTGTCTGTTAACGTAATTAAAAAAAAAGCTTGAGGAACTACTTAGAATGTAATACCTGTGTTACAATGTTTGAGTTTCTCCTTTACCTATTAAACTTTTATTGATTAAGTCGTATACTCGCATTTGATGGCCGTACTGAATAGGTCACATCGCTATCTGAAAAGGCTACGAAACCAAGAAAACAAAGCATTACAACGGAGGACACTAGCTAACACCGTAAGTTAATAAAGGGAGAACCGGCGCACCCTTTCCGTGCCCTTTAATTCGTCCTGACCAGAATTTGTGACCCGCCCAAACACTCCCTCGAAATGTCATCTTCCAAATGAATATATTCCCTTTGTCACAGTTCATTACCGGGAATAGTTGGCCAATTTTCCAGTTTACTAGATTACTATAAGCCACGCATTTTACACAGATTGCATCACATTATGTAAATGTGTTGTGTTTACGCACGCGATTTTACGTGCGTGCAAAAATACAATATGATGACCACGTCCACATTTTTCTGTCTACACTTGGGTACAAAAAAGTAACACGTTCATCATGTAATTATAGGCAATAGAAATCAGCCCAAAACCAACCTTGCGTTTTATTCGGAGAAGAATTAACATGGGCGACAGACAGTATTACGGATTTAGTGCACATCTGGGAAACAATTAAAATGCATGAGAAAACGAAGGTACAGATGAACAAGGTTTTTAGTTTTTCTGTGCTTGGTAAGTTAAATATCTTAACTCAATTAAACTCAGCCTATGGAAAAGTAAAATTAGAACAACGAAAGAGTTGACAAAAATCCATATGTATTAAACATAATCATAAATTGTATTCGATTTTGCGGTACACTAAAATTAGCCTTACGAGGACACGATGATTTATGATTTAATATTTTATATCGTTCTCGTAACATTTCCTAAGTTTTTAATTTAACATTTATATCTTTGTGTACAGTGATATACAAAATTCATGTCTCCCTAAAATGTCGGCGTGGGCAAATGGTATATTTACTTTAAAATGTAAAACATATTCCAGGCAACAATTTAGGAAAAATCGAGCGTTGGTTATATTTTGCCGGCATGCACAAATACGGTTCCTTAAATGAACAAACACAACATTTAATTCATAAAATAGAGAAAAATAAAAAAATAAATCGAAGGTGTATACATAGGCGGCACCTTTGATAATTTATTTTCGCTACACGTATTTACAGCTTTGGCCAATTATTATGTAATTATGATTTCCCTATCAATGTTTTAATTTTCCCCGCTGTTTTTTATAATTAATAAACAATATTATTTTTTTATGTTTTGCCCCATTCAGACATTAACTTTAATTAAATAAGAATAATTCTAATAATAATGTTACCCCTCATTTCTAAAGTTGTTCCATGACTTTGAGATTTATGTTTCACTGAAAACTTCTAAAAATTTTGCTTACTAAGTAGTTTTTGCTAAAATGAATTCTTCCATTCGAAACAGATGTTATACATCAATACACATGCATGCATTTAGGTATATGTATGTATGTAAACTGCCAGGATCAAAGGAATGAATGAGTCGTAAATTGAATATTTTAAATAAACCGGACGCTGATTTGGCTTTGTGAATACACAACTGTTCTTTGTATAACTGCTCTATGTAGATATACCATTTGCTCACGCTGACATTTTAGGGAGACGTCAATTTTAACTTTCACTATTCCTGCAGTTTAAAGACTAAATAAACGCAATTCCGAAGGAAATACGTTAGTATTTATATTTAGGTAGATAAGTATTCCCGATAAGAACTTAACGTGTTTTCCATTTTGAACTGGCTTCTAAATTTGTCTACATCAATTTTTTTGTGTCGGTATTATTTCAGTTAGGACCATTATTACAATCGCGGTTTAAACCGTTGATCAATAATCTTCAGTTTAAACTTCACTTTAGACTTACAATCGGTATAAATAATAAAAAAAAAACTCGACCTTTACATATTTAATCCTTTATAAATGAGGTAATAAACTACTGCAAGCCGAGCTAAGCTGATTCAAAACCTTGTAAAATTAATAAAAATGGAAGGGGGAGGGAATGGAGGAGTTGGCCCGTAATTGGTCCACCACTCAAGATTGTCACGAGCCGCCACTAGTAACATAACCAAAGAATTTTGAAAATTGCAAAACTTGATTAATTCAAATAGAACAGCCGGATATGTTTATTATACTGTTGGTTGTAGAATTAAATTCTACACCGATTTCCTGTAACATTCCCTATACCCATATCTTCAATAGTTTTCTTTTAAATTAGCTCATTTTGTTTATTGACGTTTACAAATGGCCGAGTAATTTTTATTTGGCAGGCTACTACTTTAACATTACAATAAATTGTTACTGTTTGTAAATATTATTGTTATAATCATTGTTTCTGACGGAGCTTATTTTGATGTGGATATCTCGAATTTATTCTATATTCATGGAAAATGCCAAATTTACCGCCAATAGATATTTAAAAAAAAAATCAGAAAACTTTAAAACTTTTTGTAACAACTATTATCAAAAAAAATAAAGTAATACATCGTTTCCGAGAATGAGGAAAATGAGATTAACATTTTAAGCCATTCCGAATCACCGTAGTTTCATGCCCGTTCTGAAGATTTCTCCATACATTGTAAATGTCAAAATTATCACAAAATTCGTAATATCTTAGAAACAGTTGAAGATATGTACCGGAAATCGTATTGCAATCATCATGGAGTTTTATGCTAAATTCAAAAATGTAGTAATATATAGGCTGCTCCATTTAAAATAACAAAGTTAATGGTGCAAAAAATCTGGAAATATTTTTTAGATAAAAAGTAATATCCAATTATTACAAATCCCAATTTTTTAGGGCTGAAAGTTTCGTTAAATCGGAAAATTCCTAATTAGCCAATTTCGTGGAAAATATATCTTATATTTTAACAGTTGTGGGCAATATAAGCAAGTGATAGACCACTATTTATCATTTCCCCACGTCAACAAATATTAAAAGAAGTTGAAATTCGAAAGGGCCATTTTCATCAACAGACTCTAACGACAACGCGAAGTAAAAACTAACGTTGTTATAAGATTAGATTAGGATTGGGTTAGCCTACGAACCTGTTTCATCGCGACCTTTTCAAATCCATTGTGATCCCCTTTTTCCTAGAAAATGCTCTCTAATTTTGCGCTATCAATTAGGCCTATTATCTTTGAGAGTGGCTTTTTTGTGTAGCTGCTAGCTGTGTGGTTCTCCACACCGATTACTAGAAACCTTTTCTTAGCCAGGCCGCACATTGGCACAGCACCTGAGCTGGTTTCTTCCTCTCTTGGTAGAATTTGCAAGTAGCGTCATCTACATTGTACATATGCCTATCTAGTCTACAGTGACCAGTCAGCAGACCTACTATCATTTTGACAGTCTTCCTGTCTTTATTCAGTAGATCCATAGTAAATTCAGGGCTCCTGTTTCTTAAGGATTGTATCTATTTCTTTGAATTTAATAAATTGTATCATACCCCATATACAATAAATAAATGTTCGAAATGTAAATTACGTTAATGAGTAATAATAAATAAAGTTATCGGCTCTTTTTACTGATTCTTAAATAAAAACAGTATATGGTTTTTTATATTTTACTGTTTTCCACAGATTCCGTTTAAAAAGAAACCGAAAAAAGTTTGCGAGATAACGATTATAATTGCTTCAATTCAGCTTCTTTCTTCAGCATATAAGCAATTGCTGCTTTATAGCTCCCTTTTCGTATCTGAGACCACATAAACATATATCATAGAGAAGATAGTAACATATACTGATATATGCATTTTAATTGTCATAACCTCAAATAATGCAACCGGAAGTAGCAATGTGCAGCTGATGCGACGATTTGGCAATCGCGAATCGAATTCCCATAAGACGTATACTGCATCTTAAGGTTGAGACGAACTATAGAACGAACTCCGAAAAGGTTCCGTTCATTCTTGTATATATGATCCTTGACACTGGTGGCAGTAGTAAATAGTGAACAGTGAACAAAGATTATACAAAATATAACATAAAGTTGTCATCGCTGCACACGTAAGAGTGTATTTTAATCAATAAATTTAAATAATTAAAACTCTCCAAATTAATACAAATACATGTCTTTTCAAAATGTAATAGAAACAAAAACATGCAGAAAATAATATTTAACTCTATAGGTTCAAAATCATTAAAAATAATTAAGTAGAATCCCTCCATTTACTTATATAAGGGCTGTTCGAACATGCAGTTAGCGAACGGTTCGTAATCACGTGAACCAATCAGAGAACAGAATGGAGTTCTCGCGAACTGAAATGCGTTGTCTAATTGGTTCACATGATCGCGGACCTTTGCGAACTGCATGTTCGAACAAACCTATTAAAAAAATAAATTTAACTATTGCTTAGATTTACAATCACCGCCAGCCACAGAGATACTAAATATGTAGTATCCGGTATCCGGTTCAAAATCGGACGGTATCACGTAATTTTTTCCTGCTTTACAAAAAATATAATATTATCAACAATAAAATAAGAATCTTCGCAAAAAAGCGTAAAGTGAATCCTGTACACAAAAAATAATTCCAATTACTATAAGTATGAATCATTTCATTATAATTTATGATATAATTACCAGGTGTTTGTATTGTTTTAACAAATCTGGCAATATATTTATTTCTATGTAGAGAGTAAATCAAATCGTAATTTCGCAACATTTTTGAATAATGAGTGCAACAGGGTGCTACTTATTTTAGCTGTGACTAATAGAACATCACTATTCACTGCAGTGACAAACCGTTTTGTTTTTTAGATGATTAGAAGCTGTGATTAAGTTAGAAGGAGCAAGCAAAAAAGTTCAAATAAGGTTAGAAGTTGGAAAAATCAATTACTTAAACTTGCGGGCAATGGAAAAAACTTACCACTTGATTTCCTAAGTCTCTTGTATTTTTTCTCCCAACATTTAAAAATAAACATAATTTCAGGAATTTTTAAGGTCAAACTATCACATTACTTGTTGATTGTTGTTAAAAGCGCGATACGTTTATGTAAGCTACGTTGCACACCAATAGCACTCGTTTTGCAACGTATTTCTTTTTCTATCCTTTATTTTAGTGCCTAACAACTACAACTGACAACTATAACCTATAACCAAACATAACTTAACCTAAACATTTCGTGCATTTACATATAAGTATAAGAATAAAAATGTTATTTCGGCAAATAGCACATAAATTGTACAATTCTGTAAGACCAAAAGTATTTAACACGAACTGTGTTAGTAATGGATACTTCACCAGAACTTTAACAACGCCAGTCGCTTATGAAGTGGTAAATGAAAAAGAAAAAAAGAAATTATCACAAGGTAAGAATAGTATACGTTTTTGTAAAGCATTGGCTTTTATTTCAAAACGTCCTCACTCATTTGTAGAATCAATCGATAATGTAAATAAACAAATTGCGGCTAAAGAACAGGGCAGGCTATTTGCTGTTATTCAGGTAGCTGGAAAACAATTTAAGATAACAGACGGAGATGTAATAGTAATAGAGGGGTATTGGCCTCCAGAAGTTGGAGATAAGATTAGTTTAGATAAGGTAAAATATCTGCAAATATAAATTATAACTCTGTATTGATTAAATTTTAGGTGTTAATGGTGGGCGGAATTGATTTTTCATTGTTCGGTAAGCCTCTTGTAGATCGAAGCTTAACAAATATCAATGCAACTGTAATAGAAAAAACTTTATCTCACACAAAGACACATTTTCGGAAAAAACGAAGGAAACAATATAAACGTATTAATTGTATGTATTGTAATGCATAATATACTTAATGAAATCATGGCTTTCTTCCTATTGTAGTTTATAGAGTTCAACAGACCATGCTTAGAATTAATGAAGTAAAAATAGTTGGCGAATTAAATAATCCCCCAGCTATTATGGAGACTTCACATACTACATTATAAATAAATAGGTAATAGTGTAAATAAATTATTTCCTTTAAGAAATTTAGTCTTATTTCTCCTTGCAAAAACCATTTCTTATCCATGGCTCGAAGGGTATACAGAGATGTTTTAAGGTAATAGATTTTGCACAAACATGCAAAACTTAATATTCAAAATGTGGGCGTGAAACGTCTCTTCTGCACGTACCCCCTATAATGCGTGACTTTCCGTTTTAAGATATGTTTGCCCAAGTAATCAAATAATTACATATGCGTTGTGATCTACAAAATATTGTAACCGCCGCGGCAATAAAACAGTTTATTGATGTATTTGGCCTTTACATCCTATGTCAACTACAGCGCAGTTTTTTTACACTCCTGAAAAACGATGTTTTTTTTTACATACAACTTATTGCGTTACTGCAATAAGTTGCAACGACGAAATAAATCTTTTTTTATCTTCTGCGATGTCATGTTTTTTTCTTAGGATTTATACTGGTACCTGAATACCTGCTGTATTGATGACGTTTATGAAGTAGATTTCAGAATTCTGAAAGTGATATTTGTAGATATTTGAAGACCAGCGAGCCGAATGGTATCAATTAAAATTTCCTTAAAATTTGACAATAATAAGCGCATTTAAGAGATGCAATTAGGCGATTTTCGTTACATTTGGGTATCAATCGCTACGTAGCTAACGAGTTCTTCTAGCACATTCCACTGAGGTTTTCATTTTTTTGCTGTTGAACACGTCAACATTCGCTGGTGCTATAAAGTCATGGTTTTGTTCGGGTTAATGCTCAGGTTCTGCTTGCTGCACTAACTTCAATAAATGGCGTTAATCATCTGTTGGAGGGGCGAAGAAGTTTCATTCTCTCTGGGTTCTCTTAATAGTATAACGATATCTTCCACATAGACCTGCCCCTGAGCTCCAAGCGCTTCAATAATAGCCAGCAGGTCGTCCACCAGTAGTGACCATAACAGTGAGGACAAAATACCCTCCTACGGACACCCTCTGCCCGGCCTGATTAGATTAGATTAGATTAGGATTGGGGTGGCCTCTCGACCTGTTTCACCGCGACCTTTTCAGATCTATTGTGATCCCTTTTTTCCTAGAGGACGCTCTCTAATTTTGCCCCTCTAATTAAGGCCTATCATCTTTGCGAGCGGCTTCTTTATGTAGCTACTAGCTGTGGGGTTATCCTCCCCCATTACTAGAAACCTTGTCCTCGCCAGGCCTTCACATTGGCACAGCACATGAACTGGTGTTTCTTCCTCCTCTTGGCAGT
Organism: Protaetia brevitarsis; assembly: GCA_004143645.1. Lineage (NCBI taxonomy): Eukaryota > Metazoa > Arthropoda > Insecta > Coleoptera > Scarabaeidae > Protaetia > Protaetia brevitarsis. The sequence goes on from RXPK01000255.1 coordinate 822,997, forward strand.
ATCTGCAGGTTGCATCATCTGCCAGGCCTATGTTGTACATATGCCTATTCAATCTACAGTGACCAGTCAGCAGACCTACAATCATTTTGACAGTCTTCCTGTCTTTATTCAGTAGATCTCTCGTGAATTCAGGCCTCTGCTCCTTAGGAACTCCTTTTGCCTGCCTTTGTCCCGGTGATTTTTGCCACCACTCTCTGGACTGATTATGTATCCATTCATTGATGGATTTTTTAATTTGCGATTTAGTAGTGCCGAAAGAGGGGTCGGCTCCAACGAACTTGACTGCCTCCCCACTTAGAGTCGTTATGATAATCTTGTTCGTAAGCATAGCAGCGATTCAACTTGCTATGATGGGTTCTACGCCTCGCGCTTTAACCGCTTTGCGTAGGGATAAGGGAACTGCATCTGGAGACTAGAGATTTTAGTGCAGGATTCGTGGATTTGCCTGTTAGATATGCATATTGGTCTACGTTAAGAGGCCTATCTGGAAGAATTACTTCTCTGATATGACACATTTTCTAATATTTTCAAAAGATATGACGTCAGGCTAATTGGATCAAAGGAATTGGGGAAAGATTTCTCAATTTTGGGAACATACACCACTCTCACTTCTGTCTACCTTGTTGGTATATGGTTTCAACTAAGACCAGCTGTGTAGAGTCCAACTAAGTGAGGGACTGCTATCGTGCTTCCCTTTTGTAAGAGTGCCGGAAAGTATATCGCCGTCGCCTGGCGTTTTGTTTGGTTTGACCGATCTAATCGCCCAACTAAGGAAGAGAATGAATTGAGCAAATTCTCAAAATTGCCTTCACGATGTGAAAGGGTATATTTCGTGAAAAGCAGGAGCAAGCATTTCCATTCATGACGTGGCTTTTATAATAGGTTACACTTTAATTTTTAAACAAACACTCATTGATAATCTGTTCTTTCTAAATAGTCAATTCTTTACATATAATAAAGTTGCTATCTGTTTATTTTCTTGAAGTCAATGTAACGAATTATTTCATGTGCAAGTGCTCTATTTACGCAATGAATGAAATAGACTGCTTGAAGTCGTATTATGAAGCCCATGATCTCTATGAATGATAGCGAAGATAGCCAATATCTTTGTTATATGACGTTCACATAAAGCCCAATGTAAAAGAAAAACGAAGTAAATAAAAGAAAATCAAAACAACCTGGTGCCCCAACATCAAAAATCGTTACCATACCAACAAAATGGAATAAAACTAATACAGCTGCTAAAGGCTGTTGCTTATATAACATTAAACAAAGTTATATAAACAAGAGTGCGGTATATGTGGGGTGAACTTGTTCTCTTTAGTAAGTCAGACAACTGAGTGTGTAGTGAGTAGCTCAACTCTATTTCACCTAAGCGATGCATCAAAATAGCCAAGCGGGACAGTTGGAAAGCCCTGTGTCAAGAGGCAGATGCACACGTTTGGGGAACAGCATCAAAATCACAGTGCAAAGAATAAATGGGTTTCCTCCCAGGACTAAAATGCCTGAAAACATCCCCGCTGAACTGCTTACAGCTGGTGCTTCAGGAGCCCTAATGGATACTAAACTTCTACAATACTTTATGGCAGTCGTCGAAGCTCCTCGAGGAATGGAAGATAGGGTCCCTGATTATACTGAGAAAACCCGGCAGGCGTATCGAAAGCCCGGCAGGATGTAGGCCTATATGATTGCTTGATGTGGAGGGTAAACTCTACGAACAGCTGATACACGCAAGGCTCAACGAGGAACTGGGGGCTCGGGGCGGGGTGTCCAGGTGGCAGTTTGATTTCCAGTCAGGGCGGCGAACGCTCGACGCAATAGACTATTCTGCGGCTAGCCAGAGAAGCTGTCATATACGCCACCGTGGGCTGTGTGCGGTTGTGATCCTGAACGCAATGCTTTCAACAGTTCTTCTCGATTAGTAAACTTGGAAGCCCTGGCCAGGAAAGGGATCGATCCCTACGTCACCAACATTATAGCATCGTAGACTTGAAGAAAATAATAACCGAACGACTCAAGCCTGAGCAAGCAAGAGAGAAAATATCGGCTCCTTGTAATAAAAGGGACCGGATATCTTCTGTGTTACTCACTTCCGCTCGCGTCGCTCGGATACTTTTTTCTTTAAGTGTACCTACAAGACCGAAAGGTCACCATTGAGACGGATACTGAAGCTCGTGCAGTGGAAGTACACAGCGGGGCTCCTCAAGGATCCGTACTTCGGCCAGTTCTTTGGAACGTTATGTACGGCGACCTCCTGGAGGTTGATCTGCTGCGGCACTCGCATCTAGTTGGATTCACCGATTTCGCTCTGGTCACCAGTAGAATAAGCGAAGAGATTTTGATGGCTAGAACGGACACCGCCTTGTTACGGGTGAAAGGCTGCTTGAGAGATAAGGCCTGGAACTTGCACCCGAAAAAAACGAGGCAGTTGTGATGTCCACTAGGCGGAGGATGCCCCGATACGCTTCGCTGAGGGCGATGTAACTATCACACCAAGGCAGGCGATAAAATACCTAGGAGTATGGCTGGGCAGCAAGCTCACTTTCGCTAGACATATAATCGAGACAACTAATAAGGCGGAAAAGACTAACACGCGCCCCTTATCAGTCATTATGCCCAACACCGTTGGACCTAGTGCTTCCAAGCGAAGAGTCCTGGCGTGGAGCACAGCCATTACAAGTCGGAAGCTGTGCAAAGAACTACAGGCTATCCATAGACGAACCTGCATTCGCATGTGTAGTGCATACAGGACCATATCAACAGAAGGCGCCTGTGTCTTGGCAGGTGTTCCTCCAGTCACACTCCTGGTCTGACAGAGGGAGGATATATATCAAGGTGTCCAAACCAAAGAAGCCAGATCACGACTTGTCCAGGCTTGGTAAGCCCAATGGGACGCGAGCACTAAGGCAAAGTGGACCCACAAGTTTATTCCAAGTATAAACCCTTGGTTAAGGAGCAACAGGGAGGTAAATTACTAAGTCCCCAAGCCTTGTTCGGACACGGGTGCTTCCGGGATTACCTATGAAGGATTCGTAGGGCGAACACTAGCGACTGCCCCTATTGCGGAGAATGCGACATAGCTGAGCACACCCTTTTTGTATGCGTCCGGTGGAGTGAGGCCAGGGAGACTTTTAAGACAAGACACATCGGTGGATTTCAGGCTAAGCTCTGCGAGGACATGTATCTCGGATCTCCACGGTGACTGGCAGGCGGTAACAGAAGCGATAAGGACCATAATCAGTCGAAAAGAGCTGGACGAAAGACCAAATAGACCGAACTAGTAGGTAGACTGGCCTTACAGTGAAGTAATACGCGAGTGGTTCCGCGGGTAGGGTGCGAATGAGGTGAGTACACGATCTCTATAAAGTTTCGGAATGCCACACTACTAGGAAAGGGCTAAACCGGTACCTAGTGCCTATAAAAGGTTTCCATCCATCAAAAAAAAAACCTTCTATCTCACCTTACTTCGCTCAAACTGAGTTGAGTCGGACGCTGAAAGGAACGCTACAATTATTCCACATCCAAAGAAAGCTCTTGGTTATAATCTTAACAATGAAAACTTTTAATAAATATTTTAAATAATAAATTATATCGTACATGTCTAAATACATTTGTATATCATATAGTATACTATTGAAGTACAATAAGCCATTATAATTAAAAATATTCAAGTTTTACTATAGTGAGAAGTTTTATGGGTTACTAAACAAATATGTTAGTAATTCAGGTGGCGACATTTCCCTTTTGTACTTTTGCACTATTTCTTGAATTTTTAGCCTCCTTCTGACGTGTGGTGGTTGGTAGCTACAAACAAAAACAAGCGAAATTAAAACAGTGATAAGCAAATCTGCTTTCAAGACGCATACTTATCGAAATCTAGCCGCCTCCTTCGCGACATATTGAGTGCAGTTTGTCTGACCAAAGGTCCTAAACAACGTCTATTTATAATCATTCCATCTACCAACGGTGATGCAAGCCCAACACGACCCACAGGTCCTTGAAGATGTACACGTAGAACACCTGACGACATTAAATGTAAACCAATAACAAGTACGTCACAAGGTCTAGGAGCGCTAGTTTCAAATCCAGTATTCATGCAATTCAGTAAATCACCTAAAAATTTTAAAGATTTAATACATACTATTATTAAAAATAATGAGAAAACGTACTTATCGGTATGTTGAGGTGATCTTCAAAGCTTTCTAACCAAACTAACATAATCTTTGTATTTGTATGAGGGTGTAAATTACAACGATGAGTGGGTCTACGAAATGGTACAGGTTGCTTGTCCAAGTCTAAGGATAACGTCCTTTTATCTCTTGAATTTGTTTCCAAATAGTGTTTGTCATTCCAAGCTAAAATACAAAAAAGTAGCTTTTGTATATACTGTGAGTAATGACAACATTACTTGGCAAGCTGCTTGTGTTAAATGTTAAAGATTCTTTCTGAGATTCTAACGGCTTTATTTCTGTTGGTACTACAAAAGCTATTTCTGAACATGCATCTGCCCAATACAATACTTGGGTTTGACCATCAAACGGACCGCTGTTTCGATTTGTATCACTATTACTGCAGGTAGATGTAGCCTTCCAACTTGTTGATAAATGTCCACTCCAACCTAAGAATATAATAATTACAAGTTCATATAATGTAAGTTTCTGTCGCGTATACCTGGATGGGTATCAACATCAACTGGCCAGCCTAGAGATTTAATAAACTCTAAGAAATATGGGCAAATGTTATCTGTACGAGACATATTTCCAACTATATCTTGGGCAGACGTTTGCTGAGATTTAATATAAAATATATGGACTGTATCACAAGTGCGTGAACTCATATTGTCCAATACTTTCAAATCTCGGCAAAATTCACTTGCACTACTATCAAGAGCTATCAAATTTGACGCCACTTCTTCTTTCTAAAAATGAAATGTGAAATAGTGTATAGCTAATATATCATGGACTTACTTCAGATACTGAATCCAGATTCAGCAAACCGAAATGCGATAAAAATAATCTTGCTGTTTGGAACTCATGCACCACCGGTGGTGGAGCGCATTCAGGGTTTGAGCGAGTGACTGTGCTGCAGTTAAATATGTTTCTGCTCCTGTCTGTTTGTTTATTAATTGTGCTAGTTTGTTAGTTTCCGAATTAGCTATTTCATCATTTGCAAAAACTGATTCCAATGATGGTATTGTTTGATCACTGAAAAAGGGCATTAGTATAACAAATTGAATTACTTTAGCTAGCAATTTCTTTTTGTGGAGTTATAGACCTTTTCTATATTACTACAGTGAAAATACATACACTTTACATTGTGGAGCTCGATCCACGCTATCCGGAAAATATTTTTGCTTTATTTCTGGTCTGCCAGGTGTATCATGCATGACGACAGGCCTCCCCAAGTTTGTTGCATGATATTTTGTCCCTGAACGGTGTCTTGGCAAATGTCTTAATTGCATTGTCCAAGCATGACGTCCAAAAGGCCCCCGTATTAAGATTGTGACTGTCGGCTGAGGATCTTGATCATTCCCTAAAGGTTCCTCCAGTAACGCAAGCATAACAGAACCTTCTGAGACGAAATATCTAAACTTTTCAACAGCCTTCTCCTGATCTGAACAATCATCGGGACAAGAATTGCAATGTTGTAAAAGCGACGATTCATCTAATAACGAGGATATCGATTCCGGCCCACATTCGCTAGGAAAATATCCGACTTGTTCCAAAATTAACATTAAAAGATTTTCCGCAGCATCACGGACTCTCATAGAAACCGGTTTTAGCTCTTTCTCCTCTTTCATTTTAATTTCTTCACCTGGTTTTCCAACTGATTTGGTTCCAGATACTCCTAACTCCGCTACATCTAATATCTAAAAGACATTTAAATGCTTAATGTGCTTGTATTTGTAAAATTTATAAATTACTGTGGTGAGACAATCCTTGTCTCGCAGTAAATATGGATGCTCCAGCAACCAAATGGAACAGCAATGAAAAGCCGCAACTATTGTAGAATGCAAGTCTTTTGAATGTGCTGGCGGTGGCCTTGAGCATTGATGTATGATATAATCACATAGCCATTTAACAGCTCTTTTGCGTTCCAGAGCATCTGCAATGCGAAATATGTATTTAAAGATCATTTATAAATATTATAACAAATCTGTAGCTAAATAATATTGAACGAGGGTGGTTGTAACTCACCTGAATCTTTAATATGAATGCGTGCTAATCCAGATAATAATTCTAATGCCGCTAAGGATATATTTAGATCCGTTTTCCATGATGAGATTAATTGGTGGCATACTAAGTATGTTGCTCTGACAAACAAAGCATGCGCGGAATCTGAAGACACACAAGAGGTATAAAATATAATTTTAGCTTTAGAATTGGAAAAATTAAGAAAATGTAAGAACATACTCATGTGCATTTTCATTCTAAAATTAAGTAATAAATTATAATGTAATAATTAATAAGTTATTTTTAGCTCTAACATGGAACAATTCAAATCTTTTTTGGTATTACAAAAATTATAATCAACAACTGCCATTATATAATAAGATGGTTTTTGGCCAATAAATCTATTGCTGGCATTTACACCATAAACTCAGAAATTACTGCCACTTTTACAGGAATTTTAACTAACTTCAAATAATACATGTAGGTGATATTAGTTACTATATGATTGCCATGAAACAACTACGTCACTGAATATATCGTTAAAAGGATATACATGAATCAGGCGTTTCTGCATGGTGACTCACTTTCGAACTACTATAACCATAGTATTTGCATTTGTGTAAGTATTGGTGAGATTATTTGTAAGACTGTAAGCATACACTATCGAAGCTTACAGACTTACAGATAACCTCATAAGCACTACAGATGTGCACAGTATCTCACCATATAATTGGGAGATATAATTATATATAGGGTGATTCACGGAATCCGTCCATTAAAGTTCTTGAATTTGCAATCGATTTTGAAACTTCGGTATTCAGCATAGTTAGCTACGATTTTTTTTAATGGGTGGTAGTGCCTAAGCCTCAGCTTTTCAGGTCCCTGCAGGTAGAGAATTTTTATATGGATTGTGCAGGGCATGGGTCCTCTACTATATAACCAAGAATTAAAAAGTAAACAAAATTATACAGTGTGTCCCACAATATAGGGATGGTTTGGCGCAACTTTTTAGTACTAAAAGTTTTTTTTCAAATGGAACGTCCTGTATATTCTTACATCATGTGATGTAGAAATGAATTCTCTATCTAAAAGCTATAGAAGTTCTGTCTCTATCGCTTCTTTCAGAATTAGTGATTTTCAGAAATGTAGTTTTAAATTGGTGTTTAATTAATAATAGGCGGTGAAATACAATTTTAATTTTAAAAACATGTGAAAAAAAAGAAAATATAGTATGAAAAAATAAAATTTATTGAATACAAGATAAGCAGAAACGAAATGCGGTATATATTATGTAGGTATAATAAAAATATAACTGTATATGACCTCCGTTCGCTTGCAAACACTTGATACAAACTTCTACTGTTGTAGCCTGTTATTATTATTATTGTTTCATTATTGTTTATTGCAGTGTGTACATATTGTAGTGTTTACACATCACGTTGTGCTATCTGTTGTCACGTAACCTCTAACTGTCAAACTTGACCTGTGACCGGAAAATATATGCTCTTATGGGCTATGGTATAAATATCAGGATAGATACCGCTTTTGTTTTATTTGCTTTTAGTTCATTTGATGTAACTGAAGAATAAATAAAATTAGAACAGCTGAGAAAGGATGAACATAAAAACCAACTGCCTTGCCGACGAAGGACTGAGGAGCTACCTGAAGACGACACAGCTATCGAAACTGAAAGGACGTGCAGGCTGCCTCTTCCAAATCCAGAAGGATAATAACAATAATTTGCTAGCTATCAGTAACGAGGTCTGGAGCTGTTTTCCAGATCCTGCTCCCAGAGTAAGGTTTCTCTTACTCCTCGGCGAATGTTGGGAGGGGAGAAAACTTAAACCATTCCACGGGCGCAAACATTATTACAACTGATAGGTGACCGATTTATTATATTTTCGCTCTTACTATTAAGACTCGTAGGGAAGTTATTTAATTAGAGTAGGAACATTTTAATTGTTATGGAATCCGTATAGTACTTAGAATAGGTAGTCTCATGAACTACTTTTACGTGGAGAACGGAGTTTAGGATAAATTGTAATTATTTTAAGTTTGTCCGTCATTTGCACTCCTTATAATCTCTGTCATGTAGTTCGATATAATTTTGTTGGTTTTACAACAAGCTAAAACTTTAAACAACAATTTTCTTTTCAAAAATCAATAGTGTATTAATATTAAGATTGCTGGACAGTAGATGATATAACATGATGTGTAAACACTACCATGAGTGATTTTTAATTTTAATACAAAACAAGAGCTTAAACAAATGCGCAAACTATTGATTTTATGGCTTTTAAAATGCATTTTAGAAAATTGGCATTCTTTGTAGGTTTTAGGAAAAACACAAACTTTTATGAAGTGTTTTATTTTAAATCAATAGTCAAACAGTTTTTCCTCTTGTGATACTTATCCGGCAACGCATTATATATAGTGTTTTTTTGTTTTATATATAGACCTGGAGGATCCTGAATGCGGCTGACCATGCTTTACGAGTAAAATGTTTGCAAACGGTTGCATCGTAGGAGCATTGTTTATACCAATATATATATACATATACTAGACAAAGTAAATGTGGCCAAATTGTATAGACAATTTTCTGGTCAGATAAAGTAACCATCATATTGGTTAGTTTGTAAACTTTCCTTATTTGTGTGTTTTAATAAGAAACTGTCAAACGATTTAACGGAGGTGAATTGTAGCATTATTCAAAATGAACATGAAGCTAATTTTAATTAAAAAAAAATAGCTGAACTTTATAGTAGCAAAGCTAGGAATTCTAAATTATTTAGTTTATGTAAGGTGACAAATGCAAATGCTTGTCAATGGGCTACAGATGCAACGACAAATACCATAATTCAACAATTTGTGGAAAAAGTGATAGCAGATCGTTTAAAACTCACTACGCTATAGGTACAGTCACCGACATCAATATTTAGCACTATCCCAGCGTTGAGCCATTCGTTCGAGTGCTGAATATAAATATCGGCAATTGTACATCAACATAACATAATAACAATAACATTTTTAACAATATTGAAATAAAATATTATTTTTAAAAAATAGCCGATGTATTTGTTAAAAAATATTACAAATTATTCTCGCTTTCATTTTATGTAGCTATTATTTCTAGAATAGTTAACATTTCTGGTTATTATATCTACCTTAACTCGTAGTAAGCACATTAGCGAATATTGTAATATGGTTTATAAACTAACCAGTCATTTTCGCTATTTCACACAGTTCATTTTCTTATAAAATAGCGAGCTGATTGGTTATTCTGTATACTAACTGGATAGTTAACAAACTACCTGAGCTTAAGCTGTACCCATAATATATATACATATTGATGTGGTAAATTCAAACTGTATACCAGGCACGAATACAAGGCAAACTATCTGTATAGGTATAGGTGGAGGCATACTTTAAAAAACTAATAATATACTCCAAACTTAAAGAGAGAAATTGTAATATGAGTATGGTTGTTAAAATATATTTATCACATAAGATCTTCAACAGCACATTTTAAAATTATGAATAATATTTCTTCTGTAACCAATCCTAATATAGCACAAGTAATATCATGTCATGGTTGCCAATGGCAGGTCCTATTTTAAAAAGAATCAATTACAAGCACACATATTCATTTCTTATTCATTATAGAATGTACACGTAAGAAGGTGGATCTTAGCTGAAATGAGGTAGGTAACACAAAATATCATTTTTACCTTAAGGATAGTAAATAAATAGGAATAAAATTAATGCAGTTGAAATAAATGAAGATAAATAGTAATTTAGGGAACTTTCTTTTGCACCGATTCACTTCATTCATTATATACAGATCAAACAGTCCACCCACAGTCAGGGTATCGTATGTCGGAACGATTCGGAAAGAGAAAAGTAAGGATGCCTTGGTGATATCTTGTGAAACAGCGTGTCACTCGACAGCGGGCTGTTGCATTTTATTGGCGAAATAGAATAATTCATGCTATCTCCCTTTCCAAATACTTCCGACCTGCGATGCCCCGACTATAGGTTGTGACTATTTGATCTGTATAAGTTAGAATATATTCATCTCATCAATATTTAACAGCAAATATGCTGCATGAATGCAAGAAAATACAATAACGCTAAGAAAAACTACAAAAGTAATTCATTTCAATTATTAACGATAATTAAGAAAGAAAAAGTTTAAATATTTTCCTCTGTGTATGAGATTAAAATCAAACTTAAACGTTTGCTGTAAAAATAAAAACTATAGGTAACACCCATTCTTTATGTTATGGTGGTGTTAACGATTTTTATTGGCCTCAAAATAGGGTTAATACAGAATAATATTTTAAATTAACAGTTATGAGATTACAAAATAAAGGTATATAACCATGCCATTGTTTTCATGCAGATTATGAATTCATGTAGGCATTAGGGTACATCAAAATGTTAGTATTACTACATACTTTTCCAATTTATAGTAAATTTGCGCTATTATTTATCTATGCCTTTTCTTATCTTTCACATATGAGTAAGTAAACAATGCTTAACAGTATTAATTTAAATTAATAGCTTGTATTTATTTAATTTTATACTTCTATATTTATCCACTGTACTATTTTAAAACAAGTATAAGAATACTAACATACCAGGTGGAATTTCTGAAAGATCGGGTCCCAAGGAATCTGTATGAGAATGATGATCAGAACTGCTGGCGGCACTCACTGTACTGGCAGTATCCGATACTACATAAGCCACAAAATAAAAGGTTGCAACAAAAGAAAAAAAATATTTTAAAATGAGAGCATTGAAGGAAACGGAATTGTGCAATTGATGTCGCAAAAAAAAATAACATAACGCAAACAAACTTACCAGACGTCAATAAATTGGAAGCTGTATCAACTGAGGGTTGCATGACTTGCTCAACCTTTTCGTATATCGCAGAATCTTGGACACATAAAAATAAACCTCCTAGCAGCATGTGAGTATTTTGTGGATCAGATTCTGCTTGAAGAGCACTCATAACAAGGTTCATGAGACGAGGTTTCAATTCAGCAAATGTAATTGAACGATCTGAAGCACCTACAAAATATAAAGTAATCAGAGCTGATACGACGCTACTTACGTAAGTAAAACTTACTGGAATGTAATTCTTTGATCACTATGTTTTGGAAATGTAAGGGTAAAATTAGCATGGACAATAATAAATTGATAGAAGCGCGTCTCAAATCGGATTTTAATATGTGTGCCTTTAATTTAAGATCTCTATCTGGTAAAACAATTTCAAGTGCATTTATAAAAGATGGCAAAAGAATTCGCACGCCATCCAAATCAACGCGAAACAAATCTGAAGAGTTCATTAGAATAGCGACCATACATTCTCCACATTCACGATTGCTAGGGATTTTGAGACCTTGCTGTACAGCTAAATAAAATCTAGCTAAATATACAGGAAGTATCTCTTCGCCTGTTTTTTTAGAGCACATTATTCTACATAGGGTACCTAAGGCTTCAGCTCTTCCACTCTCATACTTATCAATTGTTATAGTAGATGGTAAATCTGCTATTTCTGTTAATGACCCAGGTTGAGAGTAGTTGACTTGACCTTTAGAATTCTCCATTATAATTGAATTTGGTCTTTTATTTTCTTGACCTAAGAAAATTTACTTATATAATCAGATTCAAATAAACGCATTGTATATATACGAACGTTGCGTATAATCCGTATTTATAAAAGCTGCCTGAAATAACCATTCCCCGAAGAGATGTAAAATACTATTGCATTTTGGCCGACCAGATGCCAGTTTTAAAGTTTTTGAATCAAAACTCAAAGACGTTAAAGCTAAAAAAAAAAGATATTAAAGCAAAGATTATAGATCACAGAATATTCTAACTACTTACATGAAACGCTAGAAGTCGACGATGGTCCAGAACTTGGAACAGAATTCGAAATATTAGCTGAGGCTCGGCTGCTTGTTAAGCCAATAAGGGATGTTTTAGGTATACCTACAAAAGAGGTTTACCTGTATTTTATCAGAGTAATGGTTGGTAATGAATCGTCAAAACTTGGTATTATAATTTTGTCTTAGGTATTAGCTTTGTTCGCTGTGCAGTCTGAAACTATCCACAACTGCGTAATAAAAGTTGTACGTCTGCGGCTAGAGTTGCTTATCTTGACTATTCAAGTGTTCGCACAACGGCAACATTGTACTCAGTAGCGGTTCGCAATTAGTTTTCAAATATATACATTTCTTGCGGATCTCAATCTCTCACATACATCAGGTTGTCCATCTCTCTTATGATAAATTTATTTTATTGAAATTCATAAAGCATTAATTTGTTTTTTTTTACACATGATGTAGAAATAATGCCTTAAACGCACCAATTGATAAAATGTTATTTCTTTTCTTACTTACTAGTTGAATAGGTTACTGGAATAAGTTATGAGGAATGAAATCATTATTAGGTAGTTTTCTTTGATAGTAATGTAAATATTTTCTCTGATTTGATTTTCCAATGCTGTGATCTAAATAATGCTAGTTTCATTACTAAGTGTTTCAACTCTTCTACTTTTCAATTCGCAATCTTGACTTCAAAAATTCTGAATTCATGACTCATAATTCATAATTAGTACCAGGCAACTCATAATTCACAACTCATTATTCAAAATTGGGGGTTCATGGCTTATAGTTCACAATTTATCGCATTACAACTCGTTTTTTTTTCATTTTTTTTACATTTCTTCATTTTCTTTTAAGTTTCTTTAATATTTTCAAATTTTTCTTAACATTTTAATTGTTTTTTTTACTATTTTTTCAGGTTTGTTAGTTTTTCTTAATATTGACATTTTCCCAATTTTTTGCCTCTCTTAACTTTTGCCTTAAGTTCGTTCAAATTTTTACATTTATTTTTTATCTTGTCTTATTCATGTTTTAACTTTTTCTACAGTAAAAAAATCCTTTGATGTCATACGTAATTGCCACAATTTATAATAATAATGATTTTCCAAAATCCATCAATCCAAAAACCTGGCAATTAGGCCCGCATTTAAATTTTACTAGCGATCGAGTTAATAAGTTCCTTGCCACAGCTTTTACTTGCATGAACGTAGGTTTACAGTTTATAAAAATCTCGAAAACTGTCAAGGACTGTTTTGACAGGAGTCGAGCTTGGCATCCCATTGGGTAGAACGATGTCAGAAAAAATGGGGGTTCCGCGCAATCAAAATTTGTCCGTTCTTTGTTGTATCAGCGAACAGATAAGCGTCATTTGTAGTCGGCACTTTTGATATTTTGTCTCCAAAAAATGATTCTTAGCAGTATTGCATTATTTTAGCACCAGATTGCTCAGCTGTCTTCTTTCACTTATACCAATCATAAAGAGCATATGCCAAAGCGGGAAGTACAATCTCGAGTCAAAATGGCCCCTATTCATTATCTGCTGTCATTTGCTACGTTAAACGCACCTCAGCACATATTGTGTGCAATTTTAATGATACTAAAGAAACGATTACTGTTATTCATAAATAACGATAACAAAGAAAATCAATAACTTGAATTAAGTGAAAGTACTTCAAGGGTAATGTTTACTTATTCTCAGGCATGTACAATGACCGTCAAGATCAACGTCAGATAATGACTGCAGTGGCGCCCTCTTTGACAAGCGTCGTTTCTTGCCTTATATGCTGGTTATATGTTTCTTTACCAGATCTCAGTAAAAAAAAAGTATACAATATTTTTTCACAAATTTGAAACCCATAAGCGGTTACGATATGATACCACCGTGAGATCTTGGCCGTCAAAATTTGCCCTTCGCATATTCACTTGATTAATTGTTGTACACAGATGGCAGCACTGTCGGTTTTGTGTCCGTTCGCAGAATGATGTGCAAATCGGGAATAGTTCCCAATTACTGACTTGCATACCGAACAAAGCTATTGTTTATAAACTACCTTTTCACAAAATTTAAAGTTTGTGACATTATAGACTCAATTTAGTCTAATTTTGTCTATTATTAAAAATTCCAGAGTCTTGATATTTTTTTTTCCGTTTTGTAAGTTTTTTTTTATTATACCGGGTGTTTTTGAAAGAAGCGTACAAAATATATGAAAAATGAATTAATGCAATTGTGTTAAAGATCAAGTTTCAAAAAATGCTGCCTAAATTACAATGCCGACACCACAGCTAAAAACCCACTGCAAATTAAATTATGTGCCAGCACAGATTCAGAATGTGTAGTGTACATATATTGCCATAGAACTAAATATGCCTACATCAATCTACATACACTATATACCCACTGTCAATAGCTTTCTTTCATGTGAATTCGTTGTGAGATGACGCGTGCACACTGCTTAATTTGTCACTTTGTCACATATAAAGGTGCTTGGCAAGGCATTTACTATATTCATAGTTTTTCCGTAAGGTACACTTTTCCTAAAACACTCCTTAATATATTTTCTTATATTCTCCATTAAACAACCATCAGAAAAAGCAATAAAAGGAAAGAGGAAGGTGCTACTGACTTTCATAGATCTCGAAAAAGCATTCGATAAAGTCCCAAGAGAAAAACTATGGAATATTTTAAAAGAAAGGAACATAAACGGCAAAACTATAGGAATGATCACAAAAGTGCATGAGAACAATGTTAATACCGTAATAACAAATAACAAAATATCCAAGACATTCACAACACAAACAGGACTACGATAAGGAGGAAGCCTAAGCCCAATGTTGCTTATTATTTTTAAGGATGATATTAAGAAATGTGCTAAAAAAAGTACGAAATTTTGTGTATGACTTACAAAAGTACAAATCTCGGAAGAAGCCTTTGCAGACGATATCGTTATAGTTGCTGAAAACGAGATAGATTTACAACACAACATTGATATATGGTATAAAGAACTCGAGCAGAATGGTATGAAATTAAAAATAAATAAAACAAAAGTGAAAAGGGTTGAGAAAACAATGAATCTATACTACACCAAGCAAAATAAGTTTATAAGTAAAAAGAAATACGACAGAAAACCAAAATTAAAGTATTTAAATCAATTTTTAGATAGTGCTAACTTATGGTTGCGAATCGTGGATACTGAATGAAAAAGAAAAAAATAAGATGCACTCAGTTGAAATGAAGTTCTGGATAAGAGTTCGAGGAGTTACGAAGAGGGACAAAATCAGAAATATACCGGGTGCGCCATTTATCTGGCATCGGTGGATCGTGTCTTACTCAATCACTTAATCGAAAAATGTTTCGAGTAAAAGTTACTTGAGGTGAAGTGCTCTATAGCTTAAAATTATTTTAACATATACAGGGTGTTCGGTATTGTCGGTACGTTATGCAATTCATTTTTTCAAATTGAACGTACTGTATATTATTGCATTTTTGAATTCCCCGACTCAAAAGAAGTCACAATTATCTAACATACTCTACGACAAAACTTAATACTTTTTGAGATATTCGCACTTTTTTTTTAAATATATTATTCGCACGATGATCTTAATAAATAAGTAGCTCCCTTATTAAGTGTTATTTTCTAATAATTTTTTGGCAGCAATCTAAGGCACCTTTAGAATAATAGAATAGATACAAAAGATTTACATTATATTATACAGGGTTTTTAAAATACATCTAAATTTCAAAAACTTTAAATGTACAAAACTCATTTTTTTCAAATGCAACACCCTGTATATTTTATGTCGACCGATACAATTGAAAGGCATCTTCGAATGTACATAGCACTGCCTATACCTAAACTTAATAGTTTTCGTAATAGAGCATCATTTAGCACAGGAACCTTATAACGAATTGTAACATTAAGAAAAATTTGTTTAGTAAGCTCTGCTATGACAACAAACAAAATAAAAGTACATACGAGAGTAACTGTCAAAATCATCGTAAAATTATTGCTAATCTTTATTCAATATTCTGTTCTGATTTTTAATAATTGTTAATCGTTTTGTTGTTAATTGTTTGTGTTACGGATTAGTTTATTAAATATGAACTATTCTAATGAAGAATTAGTCGATATGGCATTCATTCTTGGCGAGAGTGAGCGAAACTGTTTGTTAGCGTCTAGAATTTATAAGCAAAAATATCCACATCGCAGATATCCATCAATTAGAGCTTTCGAACGATTAAAAACCAGGTTTATAAGTGAAGGAACAATTAAATATGAGTCACATATGCGGACGAAGACTGTTACCACTGAAGAAAATGAAGTGCAAGTTTTACAAGCGGTAATAGAAAACCCAAATATCAGTTTACGAAGAATGTCGAACGACTTAAATATCAGCGTGTCTTCGATAAGAAGAATATTAAAAATGCATAAATTCCATCCGTATAAAATACAACTGCACCAAGAGCTATTGCCACTTGATTATGAAAGCCACATAGACTTTTGTAGAAGAATGTCAAATTTAATTCACCAAGACCTAGATTTATGCAATAATATACCCTGGACTGACGAAGCCATTTTTCATAACAATGGATATGTAAATAGACACAATTTTCATTATTATGCAGACTCGAATCCTCATATTGTATTCGAAACACGTCGCCAAAATAGATGGTCGTTGAATGTTTGGGGCGGTATCATCGGCACGAACGTAATTGGCCCTTTTTTCTTCGATGGTCATCTGAATGGAGTTAGATACAGGCATTTCCTTCAAAACGAGTTAGCAGGTTTATTAGAAGATGTACCACTGCTGACTAGAAGACGTATGTGGTTCCAACACGATGGCGCCCCTAGCCATAACCACCTAGCAGTTCGAGAACTTTTAAATGAAATGTGGAATGGTTCATGGATTGGGAGAGGAGGGCCTATTGCATGGCCACCAAGATCGCCTGATCTAACACCTTTAGATTTTTTTCTTTGGGGATATGTTAAAAATAGTGTCTATGAGAGAACACCCACAACACCTGAAGATATGAAAGATAGGATCAGAACTGTTTTTCAAGGAATAACACCAGAAATACTCTTAAGGGTGAACTCTTCATTTAGGCAACGGATAAATATGTGCCTACATAACGAAGGTGGTCATATTGAAGAATGGCTTTAAGGTTACTTTTGCTTTATTTTATAATTTTTAACTTGCTCCAGTTCGTGTTTGTGTTTATTTATTATAGTTTTTCTTTACTATTTCATTATTAATCTAGGTAGATGTAAGATTGATAACACACTGCAACCAAAAAGATCTGTTGGGTCCCCTATTCTATTGTTCCTGTAGTAAATTATGCTCTATTACGAAAACTATTAAGTTTAGGTATAGGCAGTGCTATGTACATTCGAAAGATGCCTTCCAATTGTATCGGTCGACATAAAAATATACAGGGTGTTGCATTTGAAAAAAATGAGTTTTGTACATTTAAAGTTTTTGAAATTTAGATGTATTTTAAAAACACCCTGTATAATATAATGTAAATCTTTTGTATCTATTCTAGTATCTAAAAGTGTCTTAGATTGCTGCCAAAAAATTATTAGAAAATAACACTTAATAAGGGAGCTATTTATTTATTAAGATCATCGTGCGAATAATATATTTTTAAAAAAAGTGCGAATATCTCAAAAAAGTATTAAGTTTTGTCGTAGAGTATGTTAGATAATTGTGACTTCTTTTGAGTCGGGGAATTCAAAAATGCAATAATATATAGTACGTTCAATTTGAAAAAATGGAATTGCATAACATACCGACAATACCGAACAGCCTGTATAAGTTAAAATAATTTTAAGCTATAGAGCACTTCACCTCAAGTAACTTTTACTCGAAACATTTTTCGATTAAGTGATTGAGTAGGGCACGATCCACCGATGCCAGATAAATGGCACACCCGGTAGATATAAGAAAAGACTTAAACATACGATCCACTTTGGAATTTATAGAAGAAAAACAATTAGAATGGTGGGAACACCTATTGAGAATGGAAAGATCGAAACCAGTTAAAAGAATATGGCAGCCCAGAATACAGAAAAATAGGAAACCAGGACGAAAGTTTTTGAATGATGTGGATAAACCTCAAACGTGCGTATATCAACTATTGCATGTTAAGCACGCACGTATACAATTACCTCCATTACCTCCCTTGTATATCAACTATTGTATGTAATTACCCTCTCCCCTCCCCCTCCTTGTATACGCGCCTGCCTAACATACAATAGTTGATATACGCAGGTTTGAGGTTTATCCGCATCATTCAAAAACCTTTAATTGCTCTTACTGAAAAAGACAAGACAATGTACAATAGCAAATCTTGGAAAAATGTTTTTAAATAGAAAAAGATCTTTGCTCTGTGCAAATAATAGATTCAAATTTAAGAAATTTCGAAGTTGTAACTATAAATAGAAAATTGTTCTAGTGTTAAGATGTCCTTACTTAAGTCATACTTTTCCTTAAAATTTAACATTCACTATTATGAATATGTGAGTTAGTCAAACAACGTTTAAGCTTACTATAGGGTTGAAGGCTAGTGGTGTGAAGATTATCTTAAAAATTTCCACTATTGTTGTTCTCGTGTCTGTGTTTGGATTTAAGTCTAATAAATTTGCATTCGCCCATTTTTCATATTCCGCACGGTTCTTTCAAGACATCCTGTATATGTTTCATAATGAGAACATCGCTTAATTGTTGACTACACTACTGGTGCTCTTTTTAACATTTGAAGATTGTAAATAAAAGTCTAACCCTTGGTAACAGAAGAAGGAGCAACACTAAAACTTTTCGCTAAACGTCTTTGTGCTGGAGGAGTAGGAGAATGTGCTGAAGGCGTGTTTACAACTGGCACTGTATCCTTTATTTTATCATTACCAACACCCAACACCATGGCTTCCCAAGATAACGGTTGTGCTATACCTAGTTATAAAAATAGAAAAGGTGCATGTATCATACATCCTGTAGTCATAGGAAGAACCAGTAGACGAAAGGCTTACCCAAGAAAGCATCTACCTGACCAGCAATGCCTTTCATAGCTTTTAGAAATATTAGCGGTAGTGCTTGAAGGGATGGATGATGACTCGGATCTACTACACCGCCGCTGCTGATGGCGAACTGTAGAAATTTTTGAGTTTGGCTTATCACTTCTGGTTTAGTTAAATATACAGGATTTCCTATAGTGTTTAAAAAACGATACCAACTCTGTGCAACACAATCGTTGGTCATACCACTTGGAATCAAATCATCTTCACCTATAAAAAAGAATGTTAATATTTTTTTTTACATAGTTATTGAATGAATATTCTTCAAAATTTTAAATTCATATTATAGTACAAATGTGACATACCTACTTTTAATTCCGGGAATGTTGGACCATACATAAATATTAATAATTTTGATGTGAGAGCCAAGTTAACTCTGTTCCACTGTTCGATGAGGGCTATTCTATGTCGCCAATTCATACAACATTCTCTCAATGTTTTCCATAACGGTGGGGATGGAAAACATTGTGCACATGCTAATAACCAAACTTCGAACAAAACGCTCAATACTCTTTCACATAACTGATCAGCCACATCATCTTTCACTGTTGGTGGTGCCAATAAAGTGTCATTTATAGCTAATAAAAATAAAAGAAGGGACTCCCAAGTGGAGCTTTCCAAAATAGTGGATTCATGCGCCACTTGTTGCAG
This sequence comes from Protaetia brevitarsis, assembly GCA_004143645.1. Taxonomy (NCBI): domain Eukaryota; kingdom Metazoa; phylum Arthropoda; class Insecta; order Coleoptera; family Scarabaeidae; genus Protaetia; species Protaetia brevitarsis. The sequence continues at coordinate 842,782 of RXPK01000255.1, forward strand.
GGTTCTTAAAACTCGATGACATAAAACTGCTTGTCTATTAATAGTGTCCAATCCTAAAAAAATAATGAGCACAGATAAAAAAGGGATAGGTGAAAGATCAGGTAATATGCACTATACCAATATCCTGATATAAGAATGGCCAGTCTTGGAAAAGAAACTATCATTAATGTTAATTCCAGATCACTGATTACAAAAGATGAAACTAAATATATATGATCATAAAATAAGCTGATAGTAGAGATAGATAAAATTATATTTAGATAAAATCACGTACAAGAATAATTAATTTATTAAATATTTGTAAGTGATGATTCACTTATCTCTATTATTCATAAACAATTAGTAAATGTGTGAATAATTTGTGTCATATTTGTAATTGCATGAAGGGAATTTATTTTCAAAATTCGCAACTTCATTTTTCAAGTTACTAAAAATTGTCCAAAATCATAAAAGAAGACTTTCCGGTAATTCCTTTTACTCTTTAATGGCTTATAGTTATGGTGCGCACTATCGATAGTTGACTACCTATAATTATCGATAGTTTCGAGAGTCAACTATCGATACTCTCTATCGATAGTGCTCACCACTCTACTGAACTACATAATATATTCTCAGAATTACATTGTATGTAATTTTTGTTCTATTGCAGACTAATGACAATTATCGTAACACTAGTATTTCATTTCATGGTTTCATCAATACCACCTACTACCATAGATTATTACAAAAGAAATAATTAGTTCAACTCAATGAATATTATCATCATATTCTATTTGAAAATATAGTCTAAGCAGCTCTAACAACCAACTTTTAATGATTTTAATTTTATTTGCTTCTGCATTAGCCGAATGCCTTGCGGGGTGTTGACTAGTGCGAGTTCGAATTTCGCTCTGGTGAGTTGTGGTAACCGTTTTTTTTTTCCAGGGCCGTAATGATGATTAGGAGGGAGATTTGCCTCTGCGGGGGTGCCTGACAAGCAATTAATTGCTTAGGCTTTATCTACTATCTATATCCTTAAAAAATCCAACAATGACGTAATTACATAATGTGCACGCCTATTTTAAATTTTGGGGATTCCTGCTGTGCCACCACCTAGAACATGAGACTGCTCCTAGAGGGCGCTAGTGTACGGCGCGTTAATTCGCAATGGAGATTTCTAGCGCGAATCCACTAGAACCTTCAAGAAATATGAAGATTTTTCACAAATCCAGTGCCGCAAATATAAACACTAGGGCTGTTGCTCGAAACCGGGTACCCGAGCACACGAGTACCTGAAATTTTTGGCTACGGATTACCCGGTTTCGGGTACCCGGGTAAAGCTCGATTTCGGGCAACACCCGATTTCACGTAATACCCGGTATTATCGGAAATCGAACTTTACCCGATGTTAACCTTTGTCCGAGACCGGGTATTACGCGAAATAGGGTATTACCCGACTCGGATAAAGCTCGATTTCGGGTAATACCCGGTCTCGGATAAAGGTTAACATCGGGTAAAGCTCGATTTCCGGTAATACCCGGTTCGGGTAAAGATCGATTTTGGGTAATACCTGGTTTCGGGTAAAGCTCGATCTCGGGTAATACCCAATTTCGGATAAAGCTCGATACCTGGGTAACCCGGAACCGGGTAGTGCACCAAACGGGTACCCGACTCCTGAAAAAGACGGGTTTCGACAGCCCTAATAAACACGCACGCGACTGGGGATCAAGCAGTCCGCATAGGAGAGCGCATATTGGAAACTCTAAGCTAGCGGGCGATAGCAGTTTAAATAAATATCAGTGAATATAAATCGTAAATATAAATATTAGCAATTAAAATGAAATGCATTAGTTTAATAACTGTTTTTAAGTAGTGTTTAGTTATTTATTAATTAGTATTAATGTTTTTAATAGTTTTTATTTATTTTCTAACTTTAAACGTCAAAACAAATACTTTTTTAGTAAATATATCGCCGTGGTGATTATTTAAACCTCGAAAACGTTACAATAATTTTAGAGTGATCACAATGGGAGCTAGGAGCAGTTAAATCGAAAACGCTATTAGAAAGTACAGTCGAAGATGTGAGTGAGAGATGACCAAATATCGTAACAGCTACACCAAATATCACATTGACCCGAAACTTACGGTTTCACTTCCAATCCGTTCTTATTTTTATCCACCATTTTTTTTTATTAGATGTACATGATTATGCATCTAGTCGGCTTTACATAACTAGGTTAGGTAAACTGTGATCAACAGTAGAAGCACACCTTCCCACCTAATAACCAGTTCAGAAACGATTTGCTTAAATTTTTTAATACCGAAATAGGGTCAGGAACCATATTTTTTATTATTATTTCAAAGAAAAGTTTCGAATTTACTACGGATTTACAGGTTTTGTGTGTGAAAAATCATATTTTTGAAGAAATAATATTTGAAAATGTATGTATATTTTTTCAAATTTTAGTCTGTCGGCACAATTGTTTCGCCCAATAAAAAATTAGCGGTCTCGCGTTCACCGATTGCACGATCTGTGTCTGGTCTATGTCGAATGAAGCTGTGATAAAGGAATCTCTCAACCTGACAGCTGGTAAATTTTGAATGTGCACGCGCGATCGCAATTTTTTTTTTTTGACGTTCGTTCTAACGAATAGCCTGCTGTTAGGCTATTATTTTAAGTAATTTTGGTTGGTAACCTATGTCGACATCAGATCTTGAAAGACCGACGGGACGGCTAATATGCAAAGATTCATAGTTTTCTGCGGTATTAGAAATACATTAATTCGTTAATTATTTCATACTGTAGAAAGCTTGCAATCAATGACACATGTAGTTACTAACGAAGGAAGCTATGTTTGACAGAGTAAGAACTTTAAATGAATTCAAAATGTTCACCCTTGGGTTGGCAAGACTGCGACAGCAAAATGTCAATTTAAATTTGAATAAACGCCATATTGACAAGTGCTGAAGTTAATATTTTTCAAAATTATACTAATTAATCCACTTCCACAAAAAACGAACTATTAAGTCTCTTCCTGCAGTCAGTTTAATGTTTCTTCATTTCTTTGTTGGAAATAGAAATCCCATTTGGTGTATATTATTTACAAATGAAAATAAAAAAAAATCCATTGCATCAACTACAAGCAACTTAAAAGTTCGTGAACCACTAAATAAAACAAAATTATTAAAAAAAAAAAAAAAAAAAATCTAATAAGTGCATGGTATGTTAGATAAACTTGATATAAAATTCAGAGTAGAATCCAAATTTGGAATAAAAATACTACTTTTCCAATTTGCAATAACATAGTTGGAAACTACTTCCAGAAGTCGAAAATATTTTAGCTGAACTGACTTACAACCACAGACTTACTACAAAAAAATTTAAATCGCATTTATTTACTTTTCCATGAAGAAGCACGTCATGACACACATGGTGTAAATTTTTTTCTTGCAACCATAAGAATATTTTATATTTAGAATATTTTCTTACCCATTAACTGATATACATAACAATTGTCTACAATTATGCTGCTGCCATAGTTGTCCTTTTTTAATTTAGCATTTATAACATCTCCCATTTTAACTACACCCTAATAAACTTTGCACTATAAATGCTACTAAATATAGTCACAGTATCATACACTCATATGTTTTGTTTCTGTGCCATCGTTGCTAGCGTATACATTATTCACTCCTGCTCCTGACTGCAAGCAAGAAGCTGCATCAGTGCAGTTACACGAAATCCAACAGACAACATCTGTGTTATCATGCTAGCTTCAAAGAACACTTTTTTCTCTATATTCATTACTTGGTGTAACAATATAACAGCTATGAACAAACGTAATATATGCGCATAATAGGGTTGCCACCCGTCCTCGTTTTGATACCTTTGATAAAACCATTATTACTCTATAATGTCTTTTATCTACGGATATAACTTATAAAAGTGATGAAAATCTGCCAGTTTTATATAAGATTAGTATAAATTTCAGATATTTGTTCGTACATAATTTTATTTAAGAAGAAATATTATAGATAATTTCGTTTTCAAATAACACCTAGATTAACTTTTATTAAGCAATATTCAACTCTAATCAAAAGCTGAAAGGTCTATAATGCAACACCAACTCACCTTCTCCTTTCCGTGGAATAAACAAATAATGAAAGTGTTTTATGATTTTCTTTGCATAGAGATTTGGATCATCACATACAGGTTTTGGTACACATATCTTTACGTTTTGTAGCAAAGCAGATAGCCATTCACAATAAACATTCACACAATCTTTAATCGCTTCATGTTCTGTCAATGGCAAAGATAATCCATAGCAAAGAACTTCCATACACCATTGTACTTCTGAGTCCGATACTAATGGGCTAGGTTCGGGAGGTTGACTTATACCAAGATTACTAGCTAAATGATGTACAATGCTTAAGGTAACCTCTTTACTGGTTGTAATACCGAATTTTTCTAAAACACTTTGACTTGCTTCTGGATTGCTTTGTACCAGTGAACTTAAGGAGGTCCATTCTGAGTACATGCCTCTATTCTGGGTGTTATCCTGAAAGAATACAAGGCTATGTTATCTCACATACAGTATTGTATAGTTCATTAACTATGGAAAAGTTGTTCTACCTTTAAATTTACTCTATTAAATATACCCAAATTCATAAGTACACATTTATTAGCACATTATCAGTTATAAACCACTTTTTAGCTCCTAAGCTAAAGATCAACGAGAACAGAAAATTACGACAAGCGCTAACATCAAAACAACAAATTTTTAGTGAATTTAAATTACCTGGAAATGTGGGATGGTATTGGTATTACGCATTAGTACACACAGGCAACACAGGTGTTCTCATCTCAGTTTACCACGCGAATAAGAAAGAGATAATACCAAAAGTGTCGTATAGACGCCCTGTACATAAGTAATACCTGTAGTTAGTGTAATTAGCGGAAATCCCTGAAATTAAGAAATATAACCAACATTTGAAGTCGTTTCTTAAATTAAAATGGAATAATTAAGTCCATATTACTATAGGTACATACATATGATTCAACATTCAGCAAGCAGATAAAGAATACATATACAATTCTACAATTAACTTTGTATAGTGTTTCCTATACATTATATACACTGTTTACTTGATGATGACACAAATACATAATAATTGTTAAAATATAGTATAGTAGTATACCCCAGGTATACCATAACGGTAATTCATTATTTGAATGCAAACATACATAAGTATACGTTCATATAACATTGATTTATTATTCTTATTATACAATTATAATGTAACTTAAAGTCTAATAAATAAGATGAAAATAAACGCTAAAACTAAATCACTCACTACTTACTATTAAAAATCACTTATTAATTAAATCACTTAATTACTAATGTCTTAATTTATATAAACGATTTATTTGCACCGATATTTATATCACACGTACTAATTCGCTCGCATTTATTTCCACTCCGCTATTTGCTTATCTGCTCAATTCAACTCGTATCCACTGACTCACTGCTAGCCAATCCTCACGCGTTATTTTATATCGGGCGCCAAGATTGCGAGAACCTTCCAGACACATCTACGGCGCGCTTCCAGATTCAGATGAATAATCGCGAGTCTTCGACCCGGTACTGCCCTCTGCCGTTCCTCTTTGGAACCTCGTACGTAGGCCTTTCTTCCGCTATGCTAGCGCCATCTAGGGGCGCCTATCGAAACCGCTAATTTAAAAATTAGCGTTCGTCACCATACGCATATTATACTTAAAACATGGACTATCGATAAGGCAAATTCACTTTTTTGTAAAAGGAAAATGAAATTGTGTTTTTTCTCCAGAGTCTCCTTTTATAAATTTTTGCCATTCAAAAAACTAATAACTATAGAGAATCCATGTCAACTTACAATAACACAATTCACCAGTCATCTTGCTTGTTAGCATTTTAGCCACCATTATAACTAATTTATGATATAGCGCCAGGTACCTTAATTTGATCTCAGGGAGCAACAATTCCAGACCTTCAGCCTGTCTATCAATGGACAGCTACCAAATTTAACTGCGCGAAATTGCCACCTTTCCCGAGTTTATTCTGGCCAATAGGAAGCCAAGCTTGGCCCTTGTCAAAACAATTCTTGACAGTCATCTGACAGTTTGCGAAGTCTTTATAACCTATGAACGGACATAGGTTGTAAAGACCTTTAAACGAGTACAAGTCTGATAAAGGAACAGAGATTACTAGGAGGAGGAAACAGCTCTGTAAAGGAATATGTCAACCAGACAGCTAGTAAATTTTGAATGTGGGTGCAATCGCTATCTTTTCTGGAATTCGTTCTAGCCAATAGCAGTTAATAAGCCCAGCAAGTTCACGAATGTCTGTCTGACTGTCTGACAACACCTCTATTCTGTGTTACATACAGAGTTGACTGGTTCTTGCAAACTAATTTTACAACTAATCATAATACGATTTTTTATTGGATACTACACAAAAAATAAAAACACTAAAGTAGATTATGCAGAAATATTTATTCATCCTCAATATCTAATGGTTCTTTTGTCACAATTAGTCCTCTCTCCCATAAATCACCTATTGTTTGAATTTTCTTAATTTCGTCGTCACAAGGCAAACTTTCTATGCTTATATACTCTGGATATTTATTCTGTAATGTTTTTACAACATCTATTAACATGTCCTCTAACTCTAAATATTGTTCATCTTCCCCATGGTAAACATTTGCATTTTCTGTACAGTAATAGATTTTTGGTGTATCATCTAACACCAACCTTTGAGTATGATAACGAGTAAGTCTAACTAGTGTATCTGGATTAAAAGAAACAATATTTTTAACAATGCCATTCTCCATTCTATCTCCATCTTCTTTCGAAGATCTCAATTTTTCACTTGATGATAAATTTGGTGGTAAAGCGTCATACATAAATTTACGTCCCAATTGATCAGCAGCCATATCAATAGATGCATAATCAACTAATTTATGGATTAGTTCTTTAACATTACTTAAAATTTGTTTTCTCTCCAAAGTCTGTTTATCAGAATTAACCAATCCAACGTGTTTTAAATAATTTAGGGGTAATCCTTTTCTAAAATTAATGTTGTTTTCACTTGCAGTTTTTAGTGCCTGGGGTAGCAATTTTTCCAAGAGGTCTACATATGCTGTATTTTGATATACAGATACTGTAATATGTAAAGAATGAGCATCTGAATCTGTACTAGCTTCATGAATGACACCTCTTGGAAAATACAGTAGATCCCCTGCTTGTAATGTTAGTTCTTTTATTGGTGCCTCCAACTCATCTCGTGATAAGTTGTGGCTTGAGTATCTGGGAAGTATTTCTTTATTGTTTCTGCAATATAAGATATATTAGTAAGTTTTTTATGTAATATATACTCTGTATAAAAATTACCTAGGTGCATACAATTTCCAATTTTTATGACCTTCCAACTGTATCACAAATGCTTCGATGTCATCATAGTGGGGAGCAAACCCTTGACTACCTGGGGGAGTTAAATATACATTTACTCCCACCATTGTACCGAAATATTCTTGTAAAGTAGATAATAAATCTCGAATTTTCTGATTATATGTTTGCGGATTCATTATACGAATGCTACAACCATTAAGGTAATAGTCCCAAACATTTCCAGGTATAGCTCTACCTTCTGGATTATGTGTTTGTCTGATACCATTTTCATATGTAACAACATCCACATTCTTTGTATAATACAATAAATTTTCTCTTAATATTGTATCTATTTGTTTTGAGGATAAAATATTTTTAAAATAATCTGTTTTATTTCTAACAAGGTGTAGCGGTTTAGTTTCCCAATATATATTAAAAAATTCTGATATTTTGATTGGTGCTAATAAATAGTTCAATAAATGTGTAGGTTTTTTCAGGATATCAGAATCTACTTCATTAATTTGAGGAGGGTGTATTATTTCCGATATCTTTACTTTACTGTTCAATAATTTGGTTGTTTTTTTCCTTTTTTGAACAATTTTGGGAGATAATGCCTGATTTCTCTTACGTAGAATTACATTTTTACTTTCAATATTGTTATTTACAAATACTTCTTTTGCTGTTTCCACTATTCTTTGATTTTTCTCTGCAAGGTTAGTACTTTTCTGGTTCACTTTCTTACGTTTTTTAGTTATTGAGGATTCATTATCTTTAATTAATGGTATTTTTTTGTTTACGTTGGGTCTTTTTCTAATTCGCGTCCTCTGTTCTGTTTTCTTTCGTTGTGGTTTGTCTTTTAACTTCATCTTCGAATTATACACTGCAAACGCAGACAACATTTCACGAAACTTTCTTCAAAAACTATCTATCAAAAACACGTGAGTATACATATAACCTATAACGTGCTATAACCAAAAGCATAGACCAAAAGCATGATATACATGATAGTACAATCACAGCATGGAATGACAGTTATATCACAGGTTATATCACAGAATAGGATAACTCTCGGACGCAGTGTTCGTATATGGGAGGGAAATTCCCTTTTTAGAGGGAATTTTGAACGTTAGAGGGAAAAAGTTTTGTTGTAGAGGGAATTATTAGATAAAATATTATTATTGCATCAATAAAAATAAATTTAAATTTTTATTATTTTTGTATTTTGTTTTTCATTTGCTTTAGTTAAAGTGAATCTGTCATTGTATCGGTACATTTATTTTAATTTAGTAAGTAATTTATTAAAAAAAGTTAATAAGTTTGTATTTGCCGCCAAAAAAAAGGGAATTGCAGTGTCAAAACGGGAATTTTTCGTGTCGGCGCCGGGAATTGCCGATCAAGGTACTTATACGAACACTGCTCGGACGTCATATTTGCAGGATAGACGTCAGGGCCGCAATAACGATATTTTGCTCTTACCAGGTCTGCACCAAATTTGTTCAAAAAATATTTTTTAGATTATTTACTATGAAATTTGTAGGATGCGTATAGCACTTTTTTTTTTTTTCAATGACGCAGAAATATTTAGCCCTGGAATACTAATGCTTTTACGTGCCTGGTTACTAAACGGAAAATAATAGTCTATTTGACGCATGTACCTACATATTAGTATTCTAGGGTTAAACTGAGAATGAGAATACAGTGAATTTATTTTATTATTAAAAAAGACGTTTACCATTGTGGGCTTATAGTTCGTGCTATATAGCTTATATTAGAGAAATTTACAATATTCTGCAGATTTTAATTAGCTATATCCATGCATAATATATACAATATATATTTCTTTTATTATGGGGGTTGGTGCTTATTGTTTTTTAGTAGGAAAAACTATATTCTTTATGTTCCTTTTTTTTGGAAACCGCTCGATCAAATCGATTCAAATTGTCCGTACTTGTTATTTGATATCTAAAGATAATTTACAGCTGAGGATTAAAAAAAAATGAAAAAGTCACGAAACTTCAAAAATAGATGTTTTCTTTTCGAAATTCGAATTTTTTTTTCTGGCCCTGCCGAATAAAACTTTGAAAAGTTGTCAGTCTTAATTAAACCCTAATAGCCAAATTTAAATTGCCCGCAATTATTCTTAGGAACTTCAACGTTGAAACATAAAATTACCTACTATTTTGTATTACATTCATAGTTATTTTAATGCCTTTACGTTGAAATACTAAAAATAGTAGCGGGAAATTTAAATTTGGCTATTAGGGAAACCTTATGGGCTTATGTACATATCAAAAAAAAAAATGATAATACGTTAATTAACAGCTGAGAAAAAGGAACATAAAGAATACCGTTTTTTCTAGTAAATAACAATAATAAGCACCGACGCCCTTAACAGAAAAATAAATAAAAAAAAAGTTGAAGCAATGATGGTCTTACAAAATTTTTATAGGTTTATAGGTTATAAAAACCTCGAAAACTGTCAAATGATTATCGAGAACTGTTATGGCAACAGCAATTTTGGTTTCCTATTGGCTAAAACAAACTCCCAAAGCGGGTGGTTTGGCGCAGTTAAAATTTGTTATAGCTGCCCGTTCTTGCTTATATGTTCACTGTCGTATTTATTGGTTTTTAAAACTTCAAACTGATGACCTTAGGTTTTCTTTTGGCGAGAAATTCAAATTATCTGTATTACGTATAACATACTTACAAAAGTTTTATAAAATACTAGTGCTTTTTTATGAATAATGTGGGAATGAAGTATTTGAAAGCAGAATATTTTCTTCTAAATCTAAATAATTGAGCGCGAAATAATCATGTAGTACCATTAGCAGTACAAGTAAATCTACAGGTTTGTTCGCTGGTGTTGCACCAATTACACTGATGCATCTTTTATCTCCCTCAGATACGTAAAGAGTGGATCTTCTATCGGGTTTTAATCACAAGTCAGCGTAGAAAGTGTAGCACCAACGAACAAACCTTACGTTTTCTAATTTGATGTTACGATCAAGCTATTTAACACTCGACGGAATGCGTTTATGGGCTATAAAGACAAAGACGCTGGTGCGTTAATAATAAGCGACTTATATTAGAATATCTTAAGTCAAAAAGGGCGCTCAATGTACAAATTAAAAAAAAATAACACAAGAAATTCGTTTCTTAAGGCTTTTTTGTACTTGCCCTTTATAACACTCGTTTTAAAACTGGGATTTCTCTAATAAAACTCTTATGCATTAGGAACACTAGCTTCTCAGCCGAGTGGTTATAGTCATTCTGTATGTGTACAATTTAATGTGTTAATTATAAGATAATAATCATATTTAAAGCTGTTTTGGAAGAACATTCATTTTTCTGAATGATTGTAGGTATTGCGATGGCAAAAGACAATCTCGCAAACCATTTGCAAACATCCGATCTTGGAAATGAACACTGCAAGTTCTATAATTTTGTAGAGTCTGCTGATTATTAGTAGTAGTTAGTAGCTAATACCATCAAGCTCTACTTTGTTGAACAATATTTCTTCTAAGGAGCTTGTAGGTGGGCGAAATTCTTACCTGTTTGCAACATTTGGATATCTAAAGAATTCATAATAACTAGACTGGTCCGACGTGTCTGCTTACACGGGCCGCACTCGCCTCACGCTTAACGTTTGCCATAATATGTATATCTTCAAGGTAGTAAAATCACTCTCTGCGATTCGTGTGTCTAATATCAAGTATAAGTGTTAGTCGAGTCTTGATGCGAGATAGTACAATTCTTCGTTAACGTTTTACGCATTATAAATGTAATACAATGTCGGCAGAGACAATCCCAGAAAACGACAATTGTTTTATAATGCAGAAAAGTATATATTGATGAATTCCACGATTTACATCATGGTGGTGTCAAAATAGTTTGTACAGCGTGCGATAAACAGTTATAGTGCTGGCACAAATCGGACTATACATTGGTGGTGGTGCATCTGATCCGTTATCTACCTATAATGATTATTTTAATTATGTGTGTGTTACATCTGTAAATGCTGAAAGGTCTTTTTCAAATTATAAGCATGTTTTATCATCGCGACGAAGGCGGTTTAATGAGAAAAATATTGAAACACTTAATGCTACAAACTTTTCAGCAATGCTATACCATTTCTGATACTTAAAGAAGATAAGGGGCGTATATATAATATATTTATTGTTAAATAAATAAATAAATAATTTCGCTCTTTCCTGATATTGTACTATATGCTTGTGTTAAACGTTAATGTCACATATATGAAACTTAGTACTGACCTGGCGCGCAGACGAAAGTTGACCACTCTAAGGCTGCGTTCCGAGTCGCGCATTTTATGCGATGCGTGCATTGAAAGACATAGAACACTGTGAGCGTTCCGATTTACTTGTCGTGCATACGCTACGCATAGACTGCATTACCTTTTTTCTATGCGTTGTATGTTCCATTCTAGCCTCTGTCAGGGTCCAAACTGATTTTTCGCGGCAAAACTTTTTATGCACGCATACATGTTAAATCGGAACGATGTATCGTTACATCAGACGCATAATACGCATTATGCGTGACTCGGAACGCAGCCTAATATAATAACCACTTTTACAAGGGCCGCGTTCAGAGTTCGAATTCGATCGAAAAATGATACATGTCATTCATAAGAAGCCTCCTGTGTGTGAGCAAAATTCTTACCTATCTGCAACATTTGGATATCTAAAGAAATGTAAATCATGGGATTTATAACAACCATTTTTACAACTTTTTGACGGAGCAACGAATACCAGACATCTTCCATACGTCGTCAACGACGGCAAACATTGACCAAGAGAAAATCCTAACTTATGGCCGTTTTACACCTAGCTATTTATTTTGCAAATTAATGGGCCAACTTAAAATTGTTACGTGTTATACACGCAACAATTTTAAATTGGCCAATAAATAGCTAGGTGTAAAACGGCCTTTGTACTTACTTTAACTAATAAAATATCAAAATAGTAAACAAATATGTTAAACTGACTAGAAAAAAAAAACGGAATGGAATAATTTATCGGAAACCAAAATCATGGCATGGCGACCCTGCAATACCCGGAACATAACATGCGCTAATTAAATGGACAAGTATTTATACTTTTTTCATATATCACATTTCATACTATTTTCATTTCATTTATTTTCATATGCTTTTCATGCATCCAATCAACTCTTGGCAATTTTTCGGAGCGATGAGCGATTGTTGCGTTGCTATATACATACTCAAAATACTCAAATCAGAAGATTGTCTTTACTTGTATGACATATCAATGACGTTGGTTAAAACACTAAATAGACAGACTTTATATGTGTATTTCTGTGCGCAAACTCATGACGTCGTATGACGTTGACGTTGAACCTACATCTCAACTAGGGTGTGAACCTGAGGTATGCCTGAGGTTCTGTACCCTTTCATCTACGAGAGAAGCGGCACGATCAAGCCGCTGGGGGTGGGTGTTTGGAAGTAACTTAAAAATAAGTTACTCTGCAGGGGAGGGTTGATGATCGTCATTTTTTGAATCTAAGCCGAAACCTACTTTAAATGTTTATTGAAGTTATTACCTTCATAGAAGGTGTGTTGAAGGCGGTCGTCAGGGTATGACGTCGTATAAATATATAAACAACGAATATAAATTCGTGACCATAGGGAATAGCATGGGATGGGAGTGAAATTTCTGGTTATTTTCTATTCTGTGCTGAAGGTCCGATTGGTCCGAACAGATTCTATGAATCTATACGGATGCGAGCATGATGTGAGTGAGAAGTGCTTTTTACGTGAGATGAGAACCGGGAATTTTCCAATTGTATTAAAGCATTTGCCTATAAAATTTATGCAATGACTATAATGAGCTTTGGACGAGAGACGAGTTAAAAAATTAGGTTCGTTTGACACGGTGAATAATTCTGCTCAACATTCTGTAGAAGATTTTGATGCATAGTGTCTTATACAGAGTGTACAAAAACGTGTTCTATTTTAAAACAAAATTCTCTGCAGAAAGACGCCGCCAAGTGTGCAAAAAGACATGATAATCAGATTAATCTGTTTAGTATCTAAAGTTAGAGCATTATTAAAGGTTATTTCATACCTAGCAAAACAGAAATTGTTATCTCACAGAAAAAATTTTAAAATGTGATTTCAAATAGCACCTGGCATCATGAAACATGCCTGGACAATGGACATGAGCAGCAAAAAGCGCATCAGCTGTGGTAAGTGGTACTACAAACGCGTAAACAGGAAAACTAAATTTTGCAGAGAAGTGTACATAAAATCCAAAAAATAGCTCATATATAATTCACAATTTCGTGTATAGAACACAGGATATAATGGCCAGATAATGCCATAGAATTTTGCATCCTGTCAAAGGAGTGTCTAACTTTTTTTTAATATAAAGTAAATGCATGATTGGAAATTAAAAAAAAAAGTAAAATCTTTAAGGTTGCCTACATAAGTAATTTGATATTCTAAAATAAAACAGATAAAAAATATACATATTCTTATTATGTTTGTTATTGAAGATGTAGAGGTTATGCCACATGCTAAGTAGTGCTAAATTTGTTCGCAAAATTGCGGTTCATTCTTTAACCAAACCTATAAAATTGTAATATTATGTATTGTGGACTATCAGCATTACGTAGTGATAAAGTGTTTGTCATATCACAGTTCCTACAAAATGAGTTAATTCTTGTAACAGCTTTAAGCGAATACAAACGGTACCGTAGTACCTTAACCTCCACAATTAAAGTTCACGAAGTGGTTCCGGAGTCCTATCTAAGAAGACAATGGCAAATTGTTCGAGAAAGTCCTTAAAGAAGGATTTATGATTAAACGGTCTCAAAATAAGAAAATTTATACGCCTACTAACCATAAACAACGATGGTTTATTCTTACTAACCGTCATTTTATCTACTACGACACGGATAATGAGGAAGTAAGTACATTTAATACATACATACAAATACGCAAATTCACATACGATGCATGGGATGAATATTTCTTTTTTTTTATGCGTTTACGACTTTTTGAGAATGGGAAATATAAAACAAAATTGCCTACTTTTATTATAATTATTCATAATTACCTATCACAAGCATACGAATTTGTTTATATTTATTTTTTTTTACTTGATTTTTAAATTAAAAGTTTGATTTACGTATGTGGGAACAGTTGTACTTACGTATTCCGTTTACCTTTTTCTATGTGATGCGCGAGGGATGCTGGAGGGTGCGCAGTTGTAAAGGGTGGGACTGCATCCTGACGCTGAAGTTATATTGTATAAGAAAATGCGAATTTTATTGATATCTATATAATTAGGAAGATAAAATTGTAAGTGGATTTATTATACAGTCGATGTGTACGTCTAAAATTGTTATTATTACGTATTTCTTATTTCTGTATTCTGTTAATTCTGCTTACAACGTTCATTTAGAGTATACATGTTTTTTTAGATTTGTTGCTTCCTTTAAAAAGTGGTTTGCTTATAGCTATGTTCCATTTACATATACATATTTGTTTAAATGTTTTATTTTTTACAAAAAAAATGTTTAATGATTTTTCTATTTCGTTTGGACAAAATTTAGTTGAGTATAAATAAAAGAATGACAAGTGTAGGTAAAAGTTCTAATAAATTGATTGCAGAAGCGGAAAGAACGCGGCCGCGTCTTGTTAGAAAACGTACATTACATCGAAGTTACACAAATCCCAAACCAAGCAGATGAATACCCTTTTCAAGTTGGTTACCAAGAGGCGGGACAGGACTATATTCTATATTTATTTGCTTCTAAAGAGCAAGAAAGAACTGATTGGATACTTGCTTTGCGAAAAGGTAATAAATGATTTTATAAATCTCTTGAAAATAAGTTAACATGAAAATGCGTAATATTAAGAAGATATTTAAAAAAATTGAAAGCTTGCTAGCAAAGATATTTTATTTCCGCGAATAAACTCTTTGTTCGTGATTGTTTTCATGTTATGTTGTCATGTGCAATAAAAAAGCACACATGCACAATAATGCAGTAAAGCAAAATATGCATATGTATTTGTTTCTTGTACCTACATGTCCTAATGGTGCAGATATATTAAAAAAAGTCACTACCTTAGAATTTAACTTGATTTTATTTAATAATAAATAATTATTAAACAGTAATAAAATTGTTCTTTTTTTTTATTTTCAACTCTGATTAGTACACCATAAATAGCTACAATTGATTCAAAAAATTATGACCCAGGTTCGTAAAACGTAGAGGTAATTCTAGCATATCTACTTTAAAAGCAATGTCATCGTAACCGCGACTATCGTCTCGAAAGATAATACCCTTTACGATGCGTGACAAAGATGCCGGAACCTTTTCGGCTTGTTGCAGCGATTTACATTCTCAGAATCAAAACCCTTGTAGTTTCCGCCAAAGAATTTTATATAATAGTTCTGATTTTTAATTCCTCCTCGTTTACGTAGAAATTTTCAATATTTCTTTTCAATTTTATTTTCAATCAACTTTTCTTATTTTTTTTTGCTTATATTTTTGCTTACTACTAATACTTATATCATCATATAAGTAGTTTTGTAAACAATAATTTATTTTTGTAGGTAGTTTTAGTTTAAATTAAACTTATTGTTACATTAATAAATAAATGTTCACAATTTATCTCAAATATCGATGCCAGTTATGAATATGAAAAGTAAGAATATTGAAAAACAAGCGGTTTACTTGTTTATTTCTCATTCAATTGAAGGGGCAAACTTTCTGTGGAAAATCTGTGCAATAATATGTTTACCCAATACGTTTACAATTTCACGTATCATGATCTTTTCTTCATATTTTTAATATTACTATTAAGAGGAAGCATCTTTATTCTTAAAGTTTTAAAGCAAAACGCCTAATCCACATTTTATGCAGAAATTCCAAAAACTAATTCGATCGTATAAAATGCAATAGAAATAAAACATTAAAGACATTAAAGAAAGAATAACTATTTTTGTTTTAAATAAAGGTAACAATTTTTTCCAAAGTGTATAAGATTTTTTAGACTTTATTAATACAAATTGCCAGTTGGCATTTATGTCTGATAAATTATTTTACACATCCACATTAAAGGCCGATTCACATTATCGGACAAGTCCTTGTCAGATCACGGTCAGATGAAATGTAACATTCATTTTATATTGTTCATATTAGGGCGCACTGTGAAACAATACAAAATCAGTGGCGGTTTCTGTATAGGAGCACATGAGCACGGTGACCCCCTCAAAAAATCTATTACTCGATCTTAATATATTCGTGAAATATAACGCAGCGAAACGAAATAAACGACGCGACGTTCCTTTCTATACATATGTATGTACATCGCGAGCAAGCGACCGACGACGGAGCACGTGCGCGAGTAGGCGGACTACGTTGATTTATCAAATGCCTAGCCGCATAAAGGAATAGCGGAGGTGGGAGGGATACGGCAGATTCCATATGAACGGTGCACAAATTGAATGTGCTCCTGTGCTCGCTTTCGTTGCGTTCTCGGGTCACGTTAACAAATCGATCGACATCAACGTTCAGATATCGTGTTTTACGGATAAACTATACTATATGTTTTGTTTATGAATGACTCACCGTTCACAGATCGTAACTACCATAAGAACTAATACTGTTTGTTGGTGACAGTTTTATAATGAAACCAAGGGTGCGTAATTATTTTAATTTATTAAATAACATACTGCTGTAGTTTTTTATTTAAAAAAAAACAATTATCTGAATAAATTTCTTAATTTAATGTTATTTTCATTTGAAAGTTGTTTTGATATTTTAGGATAACGGCGTATTTCTTTATACTTTAAGTTTTAACAGAATTTTCGTGACTATATATAACATTATATTATTTATTTCACTATTGCTATATTTTTCCGTGTTGGACGTCTTTGTTTCCAGGTTTTTTGTTTGTTTTCTGGTTCTCTGCTTCGTACGTGCAAGCGAGAGAGCCAGTGTGATATAGATATCGGGGTGGCTCACATGTGTTGTTCTTTTGCTTGGAATTTAAAAATTTTAATATATTAATTTATTGCTGATATTAAGCCAGTGCTCAATGTTCAATCACACTCGTGCAGTTTAGATGAGTAAGTAATACAGGTCCGTATTAAATTTAATTTTATATTTTAGTTTTCGGTATAATAAGATTTTCAAAGAATTGTAGATGATAAAAGTTGGCATAATTAACACAATAATCATGGTTGTAACAATTTAAATACTTAGTGTTAATTTATAAATATCTTAAATTTAGATTTGTAAAAAAAGGAAATTAGACAATATATTTGTTAAAAAAAACTATCTATTTTATTTAAAACACTGATTTAAATTTTCGTTGGAGGTACTTCATCTACAGCAATACGTTTATTAAACCCGCGCACATAAAATCACAAACTTAAACTCGTAAATCTGTAACTGTTCCCAAAAACGTACATTTCCCTCAAAGATACAAATAATAATTGATTTTTTAGAAAACAAAAATAAATTGGCAACAGCGCAGCCGCAGTTAAAAACTACGCCGCATCGTTAAATCCCTCTGCAAAAAGCCGACAAAGCAAAGCCGCCACTAATGCGCTTTGGTGCAGCCGACAAACAAAAAAGAATATATATAGTACGTAAAAAAAGTAATGAAATGAAATATACAGTACGTAAAAAAGATAATGAAATGCACACAAAACAAACAAAGTAGTATTGTAAGTAAACACTAAACAATATATAAATAAGAACTATGGATGCGAACAGTTTTACTGTGCAATATTTGAAAGACAATTTTAATTCGTTTAGTTATGAACAAAAAATTCAAGTTAAAAGTATGGGCAGACCAAAACCAGAATTTAATTTCACGCAAACTACAAAGGGCAAATTTAGAGACTTTACAAGAAAATTTAAGAAAAATGTACGAAAAAAATGATTAAAAATTTGCATGTTCTTGATTTTGTGAACACCCTACGTTTCCGACCACGAGCCGCCACTGTACAAAATGCATGTGATAATATTTGATCTGACCGTGACCTGATCGATAGTGAGAATTAAGAAGACATTCTTATAAAACTAAACCTTAAACAGTCTGTGTAATCGAAGTAGTGGCTTCAGTAAATTTGTTTCTTAAAATAATTATACAAGAACACATTTAAATTTTTACAGATTATACCATATGAACACCCGCAAGTAATTGATGGCCAAAATAAACAAAAGAAAGGTATATATGCCGACAATAATTCCGAAAGCTAATCCCTTTGATGTTATGCGGCAAAGATACCGCAACCCTTTCGGTTAGAGATTGCATTGGCAGAACTTTATAAGTTTCCGCTGAATAATTCAATGAAAAATAATTCTTAGAATCTGCACACGCGCAATCACTGGTAGACTGTGGAGATGTCTCTTTCCTTATTTTTCCTTATGGCTTAGTTTCCCTATGTTATCTTTTCTTTATATATATATAATATAGCACATTTTCTAGCAGTATTTATGTTGTTATTTATTTTTTAGCATGTTTTAACAATTAAGAAAACTTTAAAAAATAAATGTTTGGCCATTGTATATAATATAATAGCAGATTTTCATGATGTGTTCGTTTATAATATTCCAAAAAGAAATCGCGTGCTTATTGTACATGCGAATATTATTTGTACATCATTATTAATGTATGTGCAGCTGTTAGTATACAGTATCAAAAGTATGTTGACATCTTCTGCAGTTAATTTTTATTAGTTTATTTAATCACTTGAGAGTCACTACAGTACAAATTTGCAATAAAGAACATTTAATGCGATTAATGATTTTAAACAAGAATTTGAAGAAATAGATCTCAATATAAAATCCTTATTAAATCAGATTATAAATGCCGTACATACAATCACAATTGAAATCTCGAAATAAATATTACATTAAATAAAAGTTTGAAACGAAAAAAGAAAGAAACCGTTTGACCCAAAAAATGTTTTTGATACCAGAACGGAATTTTTAGGTTTGAATTCATGCCCTATAAGCCGGTTTCCCTATAACACGTAATTCTATATTATAGTAGTAAAGCTATGATAATTTGTATACTATTCGAAGTAAGTAAAGATATTTTTGACTTCATCAACTGCAAATACAACATTATCTGTCAAACAATACAATTGTAATTTTACTGTCCTAGTGTGGTAACGCGCACTGCATTTTTCTTATCTCACGATTACTTTCAGTATAAAATATGCATAAATATCCTTTAATTTAATTAAAAAAAAAACATTTAGCGGTCATTTTACTGTTGTTTTATTTGTTGTCGACGAAAATTCATCATCAAAAAATTCATTTTGGCATATAGACTTAAGCTAGAGTTGAATTGTTAAAACGCTGTGGTGCCAATTCAAATAAGATTTTTAAAATTTTTTCTTTTGGTCAAAAAATCTAGCAAAAATGTCACGGGTTAGGTCATTTACGGGAAATCACACCTACCGTACTTTACTACTAATAATGAATGATTACTTTTATATCCTTATTTTTGTTACCCTTTTGAGAGTATTTTCAGCATAATACCCTAACCACACACTAAAACCAATACTTGCAGTTTAGAAATGTGTCCTCTGCGTTTTCGTACTATCAGTTTGAACTGCTTAAATAATTCCAATTTAATATTGCATAATCCAGCCATGCTCAGGTATATATTTTTTATTACAGTTTGCTATGGTAACAAAAATTTAAGAAAATCATATCATCAGGGATTTTGGAACGGACGACGGTGGACTTGTTGCAAAGATACTAACAAAATCGGCGAAAGTTGGCTGCACCGATTGTTTTCATTGGGTCCAAAGTGAAGTTGCTTCTATAAAGTCCAATAGTGAGTATTTTGTTTTTATTTTTGAGGGGCGATTCTTTAGCGTTATTGCCGGATTAGATTAGTCCATTATCCGTTTTCGCTTTCTCAAGTTCACTCACTGCAAACCTCTGTAATTCTAGTTGCAATTAATGGACTCTTTTTTTGCAAATAACCTTTTATATGCTCCTTTCACACGTTCCTACGAAAATTTCACCTTAGCAAGGACATGCTGTGTTGACAAAAAACGTCTTTGGTTGGGCTTTACGTACACCAGTATATTCGCCTCATGACTGGGTGTTAGCGTCAGGCGCGGCTGATGCATGCGTCATCGAGGAGGCTATGCTGCAGATCGAATTTCTTCGTATAACTTCGTAGCATAGTATCTTACACACGATATTATACGAAAAACTTCGATCATGTAATAGCCTCCTCAATGAGTCATGCACCGGCCGCCGCTGGTTAGCGTTGTAAATATTTGGCTGATTTCAATAATCGGAATACCCGAAGCGAAAGGCCGTGATACTCGAAATAATATTCCGATTCCATATTCCATGAAACATATTCGGTTTAATGTTGTATATATACTCGGAAGATTTTAATAACCGGACATATTCTAAGTTGCACGTATTCGGATGATTTCAATAATCGGAATAATTTACACGGAACACGGTGGAATACGGGATCATATTTCGTGTTTATCATGTTTTTTTTTTTTGATACATTACATCTCTATTAAACTTATTTAGAACAAAAGTTTGCTATTTTTTCTTAATAAAAAATTCTGCAGATTACTAATACTATGTGTCCCTGAGTGAATGTGACTGTGTGATTTAAGTGTGCACAACGTCTATCAACAGCAAACACCGTCCGTCAGTTCGAAAAACGAATTTGGAATGATCGAGTCAAAACCGGAAAGTTGAGAATTTCCAAAATCACACAATTTATAAGAATACGTATACGGATACCTAAGTTTCGGTAGATTCAATCGGTATAAAATCCAGGGCCGTAGCCAGCATCAACTTCCAGAAGGGGCAAACAATTTCATAGGGCGGTCAAATCCTCCCCAATAAAAAATTATCATGTAGCAACAATGTTAATGAGTTAGGTATTGGTTTTTTTTACATTTTAGATATTGGAACACCTTAATAATATATGTCGATTTGGCTTTATAAATTATTTTTATTATTTAAGGACTTCTCTATTTGGTCTAACTAAACTTGGCAATAAAAAAACTTAATAAAAATAAACTGTGAATACATAGGCGATTAAAAAAAATAGGTCACATTAAAAACGTGTGTAACACTTGGTTGATATTAGCATACATATGTTTCACTTTACCAAGGATCTTCAGTACTACTGGTCAACCTAAAGTATTATACGGAGAAATTCGTATATACTTATACTTAATAAGTGGAAGAATAATTTAATGAGAATTTAAAATGGAAATATCATTATTAACGTAAAGATACTTGCTAAATTATCGATCTGAAATCTGAAACTGCAATAAGTATCTATAAGGGATAACAATAATTTGTTAGCACTAACAAATTGTTAAGTATAAGTGGAGTAACATAAACTTATCCATTTGTTAAATGACGAGTAATTAGTTGACAACTGATTAATGGCTGCTGTAAACCAGATAACTATAAGTTTACTAAAATTGATAGTTCATTTTGATTCCGATAGAGAGCCAACTTGAAACTTTGACGTAGAAATTCGGCAACTGAGGTTTTGCTTCTGGCTTTTTTCAAGTTTATTATAACGAGTATAACCATAATGGATATATGGAATGATGAATCACCGTCCTCCAATAAAGAACTATTTGATATACTAGACAACATATGTGCTAGCCGACATAGACCACGACTGTTCAGAGAAGAATCGTGTAAATATTAAGAAAAAAAAGGCAAATAAAACAATTATTCGGTCTTGTTGGTTGTTCTTTCTTCATAAAGTTGTATAATGTAACTAATATAACTGCTCTTTCATCCGTAACCCAGTAGTACTCTTAGAATTGAATTTGGATGTATAATTTTTGCCCATACTTCGTTTTTTTTTTGTTTAATAGATACTCCATCCGTTTTCTTATTTTCAACTACTCCTCTATAATTTTCAATGATTACTAACAATGTGTGCTTCTCTTGTTCCGTAAAATTTCTGGCTCTTCTCACGGCATCCTGCATTTTCCTACTCATTGCGATGCATAGTCTCAAATTTGGTTATAATATTGTCAGAAATCAAACGTTGAAGTTATACCTACCTAGCCTCCATAATTATAAACATGTAATATAATAATCACTAAACGTATTCTAAACTTATGCTACTAACTTAATCCAAATTAATTGAACAGTGATCAAATTAAATCAAAAATGAAAATTCTGTCAACATGTCAAATAGATTTCCCGCCTAAGCATCAAATGTTGCGTCATCTATTAATACAATCACGCACGGCATCTTTCGTTGGACATTCGGCACATTTCATGCTTTGGTAAATCTCAACAAATGTGTAACTAGTGGAATAGCGGTAGTTAAGGTAACAACTGATTTAACAAATGATTATCTCCTAACAAACCTTTATGTTACTGATTTTTGCTGTTATCCATTGATTAACTGAGACAAATTGGTAACTATTGTTTATGTTACTGGATATAATAATTTTAATTAAACAAACAATACATTCGTAGGTTCTTGTTTTACAGAGATCATGCGCGGAAACGTTATGGTAGCCACGCCCCCATTCAGGCGCGAATTTTTCAAATTAAAAATGTTCGTTACAACTTCCCTCTCTGGTTACGACGGCGACCCGACGAGGAACCAGCAGTAGAAATAGATGATTTCTCCTTCTTAAGTCTTCCGCGCTTTTTTAAGGGTACTTCAGGTCGTACGCTCTCTTCACCACGGTAGGGAGTCAGAGAAGAAACGTAGTACATCTCCAAAGGCACATCTGGGGCATCAGAATTCGCTACTTCATAGGTGGTGGTCGAAACTTTTCTTTTAATTTCGTAAGGGCCGTCCCTTTTGGGATTAAATTTGGAAGTTACCTTCTTTTCCATGTTAGTCCGATGATGAGTAACAACCAATACTTTATCCCCAACATTGAATTCGGGCGAGGTTCGTCTATCTTTTTTCGCATAGACTTTCTGTCGGTCCTGTTGTCTTTCATTGATGGACTTCGCTTCGGTTAGAATTAGTGCCACCATCTTTAAATACGGAGTTATCTTAGGGATAAATGTTTGGGATTGAACTATTTCTCGGAGGTCGTTGTTGACTTCGTCCGGTGCTCTTAATTCTCGAGCAAACGTCAAACAAGCTGAAGTAAATCCAGTAGTCTCACACTTTGTACTGTTCATCGCGAATCGTATTGATGGGAGTTTTTCCACCCAATTAGTATGTTTGTTTCCCACGTACATAGCCAAATGAGGCTTCAAGCCTTTGTTTTTTCGTTCGACCATATTAGCTTGAGGATGATAGACGGGTGTCCAATTTTAATAGATGTTCGTACAATGGCAAACGTTTTGCATCACCGCAGAAACGAATTGTACACCGTTATCCGATATGATACGACGGGAAACTCCATACCTAAGAAATATTTCATCTAGCAAATATTCAGCACATTCTGCAGCACTACCCTTAACCAAAGGAAACAATTTCCAACACTTGGTAGCGGTATCCTTAATAATGAATATCCATTGTTCTCCATTGGCGGTTTCTGGTAGAGGACCGAATAAGTCAATGGCTAACACTTCAAATCTTTGAGCGTAACTCTTAGTTTGCAACAAACTAGCTAGTTTCTGATTCGTAGCCTTATATCTTTGACACTCTGGACATTTTTTTTACATAATCTGTTGTAAACTCTTCGCATTCCAGTGAAGTAATAGTGTCTAGCAATTCTTTGTAACGTACGCTCAGCCCCGTAGTGCGCTGCTGTGGGTGCATCATGATATTCGTGTAGTACTCTTGATCGTTCATGTATGTACAGGTACCACTAGTCGCGCATCGTCACAATCTTCGGTGTTTATATACTTGTACAGCATTACATTGCTCATCAAGTATCCATGATGTGTCCATTTAGAATACTCGTTGCTGCGAGAGTCCTCGAAACCATCCATTATTTTCTTTAATTCTAGGATCTTTCAACTGCTCAGCTCGAATGTCTCCTGAAGAACGTTTAGACATATCAATTGTAACCATGCATACATCACATGTGGGTATATCTTTGGAGGTCGCGACAACATATCCGGAACTGCATTTAAACTCGGCAACCATTTCATTTTCACGATCACTGAATAGATATCCAAGTATCCTCGACATTTGTTCAAGCTCCACACTACAGCAAGGGCTTCTCTCTCCGTAGTTGTGCAATTTCTTTCTTCAGAGGTAAGCAGGCGACTAGCATATTTAAGAGGATAGTCTTCTTGTAACAATACAGGCCCTAGAGCGTATACTGAAGCATCAGTTGTAGAGTGTAGGGTTTGGTACCATCATTTTGTTGCAAAATAGGCGTAAAGCTCCTTTCAAATCCTCAAACGATTTTTGTTGCAAGGGTCCTCATTCCCAAGGAACGTTTTTCTTTGTTAAATTTGACAACGGTTTTGCTATTTTGCTAACTGGTTTATACAGCGTCTATACCACGAACAACTTTGGAGGAAAGATTGCACTTGTTTTAAGTTTTTTGGTGGTTGTAATTCGGGAATTGCAATAGTTTTGTCCGGATCTACTAATATTCCATTACTGGTAATTACATGTCCGAGATATTTTACGCGCGCACTCGCAAAAGTACAGTTTTCGCGGTTAGCCCGAAGTTTAAATTGTTTAAGTTTTATAAATAGTAGTTGTAAGTCTGTAATATGAGTTTCAAAGTCTTCAGATAAAACAATTAAGTCGTCTAAATATGCTAAAAGCAACATATTTGTGAGTCCACTCCTAAAGTATACAGTATAAGTCTTTGAAAAGTACTAGGCGCGTTGCACAAACCAAATGACATGGTGCGGAACCGATATGTGCCGAAGGATGTCATTTGATGGTAACCAGATCTGAGATCAATCGTAGTTACATAGAAAGTCTTCTTGGTAACATGTAGTAAATCATCCATCCTGGGAAGAGGGTAAGAGTCAACTTTTATAATGGCGTTTAAAGCACGATAGTCTATGCACATGCGAACGTCTCCAGCCTTCTTTGACACAAGTACTACTGGTGCTGACCAAGGAGATTCATATTCTTCAATGATATTGTTTCCCAACAATTTCTCAAGTTCGTCTTTTAAAATTTCTTTTTTAGCAGGCGTCATCCGATATGATGGAACAGATATGGGAGCATGTGTCCCCTTATCAATCCGATGATCTATATACGGAGGTGGATCTCCTCGTAGATTGAATATATCTGCGTTTTCCTCAAGTACGCAGTTCCTCAACTACGGCGAACCGTTTTCAAAATTCAAGGGATAAACCTCATTTAAGTTATTGGTACCATTTGCTAATGTCATGCGTATCTTTTCTTCAGAAAATATTTGCTTTGTTTCTTTGAAAATTTTTGCTAAAGATATGCTTGCTAGCCTTTGTTTCGCGGCAGTATCAATAATTGCTGTACTACAATAATCTAAAATTTCGATAGAAAGTAATGGAAGCGAGTTTGCGCATAATGCGGCATCCACCTCTATTGAACCAAAATCATAAATTGGTTTATCAGTGGAACATTTTGGGCAACTGGACTTGATGTATCCTGATGTTATACAGCGATAGTGAGACCGATCATCACTTATGCATCAGTAGCATGGAGCAAAAGAACTAATCTGGCCGCCGCGAGAATTAACTTCTCGAAAGTGCAAAGATTAGCATGTGTATGCATAACCGGGGCTATGAGAACCTGCCCAACAGCAGCTATCGAAGTAGTATTGGATCTTACCCCTCTCCATATTGTAGTAGAGGGCGTGGCAAAAAGAACCACACTCAGAATGGTCAAGGAAAGAATGATTAGGCGTAGGCCTCAATCTCCTGACGGTGATCAAACCTGGGATATGCCCCGGGATGATATGTTAAAAAAATTCAGCTTTGTGAAGGAATTCATCATAAAGCTCAGCAACAGGAGCGAGTGGGATCATAACACCATCTTGAACTTGAATAGAAATGCCATCAAATGGTATACTGATGGCTCCAAAACGGCAGAGGGAACTGGAATAGGAATATATGGGCCTAGAACCACATATTTCGAAAGCTTGGGAAAATATCCAAGTATATTTCAAGCAGAAATACGTGCTATTGAAAGATATGTTCAGTTCAATATGGATAGAAATTATCGAAAGCAAGAGATTATCATCATATCTGATAGTCAAGCAGCCATCAAGGCGCTGAGCTCATATGAAATCAGTTCCAAGATGGTCTGGGAATGTCTAGGGAAATTAAATGAGCTAGGCAAAAGACACAAAGTAACCCTCCTATGGATTCCGGGTCACACAGGAGTGGCAGGAAACGAAATAACGGATAATCTCGCAAAAAAGGGGCTGGAATGCCTTTTGTAGGGCCTGAACCCTTCTGCGGGTTAAGTAGCAGTACAATACTGAATAAACTAAAAATAAAAATGGAGCAGAGAAAATCCAGCTACTGGGAAAATCTTCAGGGAATGAGGCAAAGTAAAATTCTTCTGGGAACTTATAACCAGAAGAGGTTTACAGAATGCATCAACTTGAGTAAGAATAACGTTCGCATATTAAACGGAATACTTTCGGGCCATTGTAGACTGAAAGGACACCTGAGTAAGCTTGGATTGGAAAAGGAATCTGAATGTAGATTTTGTGGGGAACAGGATGAAACACCCATCCACCTCCTCTCAAACTGCGTAGCACTGTGCAACTCGAGGGCGTTGCACGTGGGAGCATGTGAAATCGAAGAGGGAGACATCCCTGACATCCTACACTTTCTGAAAGGAATAGGATTGGAAGGCCAGCTGTAAAGCAGCAAGAATAGACACTCTTTAACACGTTTGTGTAATAAACCGTATACCGTATCAAGCTGTATTGTTTCACTTAAAGTATTAACTGGTAATTGCGATAATATAGCTCTGGCTTGACAAATAAAAACATCAGAGCTAGTTCTTATATCTTGTTCTTTCCATCCAGTCCAGCGTTTTCTCTCACGTGTCAACGGTATCTTTTACCGCTTGCCACCAACTAGCAGCAAACCCATCTAATAACATTGATATCCTCGTAAAGCATTATTATCAGATACTTCTTTGTAGGTTGAGAGAGCGTCTATGAATGCGTTAACGTCATCGTCTTTCGAGCCTGTAAATCGGGATGGGCACGAAGAAAAATTTCCTTCTCTAACGTTTGTATTAATTTTAGGCAACAATTCTTAAAATTGAGCGGCAGTTAATGTAATTGCTTCTCTGCCATCGTTAAATCATAGGAACTTCGTATTAGGTTATAAATTAGCTTACGGTTTGACAGGAATATTCCATTTTTCTCCACTTGTAAAACAGCCCCACGTTGAGGGCCAATTTTTTAACGTTTATTTAACACAATAAGTGTAATTAAACAAACAATAGTGTACATTCGTAGGTTCTTGTTTTACAGAGATTAATATGTGATTCATATATCCACATCAAAACTACCTCAACTGACAAAACATTATCATGCGCGGAAACGTTATGATAGCCACGCCGCCATTTAGGCGTGAATTTTTCAAATTTAAAAATGTTCGTTACAAGCACATATTTAACGGAGAACACAGAAAAACTCCTTCAAATTATAATTTAAAAGCCGTATTTTGGCCCGCTGCCCGCTGGTTGATCGGGTCACGCGTCATCAGTACACGTCAGCGCTCAGCACTCTGGGGGAAGGATTTCCTACTTTCACAGTAGGCAAGCCTGAGCGTCAGACGGCCGTCGAAGATCGACTATTGCAAGTAGAAAAATATGTAGAGGATCGTCGCATATGGACTTGGAAACCTCTCTAGAGCAGAGGCCGCTACATTCTAATCAACATGCTTACCAGCCAGGAAAAAATCATGTGGTAGTGCCCTACATCAACTCATATCACAGGTGTAGGCATCTATCGAAAACCACTAGTAGCAGGAGGAGCATGTGACAGCACCTCCTATGAATCAATGATAAAAACTTCCAGGAACAGGAGTGGAAAACACTATGTGTAAGTGGAAGAAAGCTATGCTGGAAATAAGAATCATTGCAAGGTCGTTGGCGGGTGAAATAATAAAGGTGTCGGTGTGTATTATGTTGCCCACAAGCAGGGGTGTTATCTCTTCTGCTGTAGGACTTTGTTATTGACGAGTTGCTTGTAACGCTAAATAATGCTGCCTATTACATCCAGGGACATGCGGACGATATTGTAATACTCGAAAACGTAAGCATCATTTCAGAATTTATGCAGAGAGCTTTGAAAACAACGGATGGGGTATTACAGAAAACCTAAAACTTAATCCGGCGAGAATATCATTAGTTCCCTTACGAAAAGAAGAAAGCTGGATGGCCTAAAACCACCAACTCTTTATAATGAAACTGTACACCTCAGTTAAAATGCCAGAACCCCGCAGAACAATTGGAAAAACATGGGGATTGAAACTACGCATGATGTATTGGTTATACACTGCAGTGGTAAGGCCAATATTAATCTATGGTTGCCTGGTTTGGTGGACCAAGACTACGTAGACGCAGGCTATTACTAAACTAGCAAAGATACAGAGGTTGGCTTGTCTGTGCATCACCGAAGCTGCAAACAGCTCACCAACAGCTGCTACGGAAATCATACTAAATCTATCTCCCTTTGATATTTATATTAAAGGGGAAGCAAGAATGGTGGCAACCAGTTGAAAGTTGTCGGGAATTGGAAAACCCAGTATATTTCTGAGCATGCCAGAATAACAAGAGAAATCGTGAACTTCTATCTTTAGAATAGGAAGTGAGAGGATGACTCTCAAATTTTCCTTTGACAAACCCTTCAAGGTCATCTCAGACTGAAATGAGTGGAAAGTCAAACAGAAACCAGGGATTCAAAACCAAAACTGATATGCAGATGAGCCAAAAAGAATCACAGGTACTGGAGCTGATATATATGGGTAAATCCTGAGTCATAAATAATACATATATGGATTGGGGCAATATACTACCGTACAAGAAACCCAAGGGTCAGCGGATTAATATCGTATCGGATAGCCAAGCGATCCTAAGGCTGATTAAACTGGGTTCGTGCCCAGTGACTAAATCAGTCAATCATTGAAATAGGACCTGCCCCATAGATCAATATTACAAATCTCACGCTTTACAATATTACTAGACTCGTCGAAAATACTTAAGTCAGCGTATTTGAAATCAAAAAGTAAGAAATAATAAACATTACAAAAATAAAAATGCTTATTCATTATTACTACTTATGTTTGTTTAAATCTTCTCAAGTACGAGGATTTACTATTCTCATAGTTTACCTAAAATTAGGTATTAGATATTGAATTTCATAGACATTAAAATATTTTCTTTTTGTATTACTTATTATTTCTTGTTTTATGATTTCAAAGCTATGGCCTATGTAATGTTTGATCTAACGGTTTAACCATTTTCACTTTAGTTTTAGCTCTGTTAATTATGCAAGAATTGGAAAAATTGTTTTGAGTTTTAACCAAATTAGAAAATTTTAGTTCAATGAATCTATTCAAACCGAAAAAGAAACAATAGAAGTGTGTAATTTATTTAAAAAATATTTTTAAAAATTGTTAAAACAATTGCATCTAACCTGAAAATAAATTCTAAGTTACTTAAAAAAAAAAAATGGATATCATGACATTTAACATTTTGCCCTCGTTAATTGTAACAGCACTGCTTGCCAGTCAGTGCTACAATAACAAGGAACATGTAACCAAGAACGGGCACTTAGCAAATTTTGTTAGCGCGGAACCGCCATTTTCTTTGAGTTCCTTTTAGCCAATAGGAAGTCAAGCTTTCCCAAGTTCTGCTCTTCTTAAAATAGTTTTTTGACAATCATTTGACAGTTTTCGAGTTTTCATGACCTATAAACATACATCAACGCGAATAACAGTTGTGATAAAGTAACATGCCAACTTGACAGGTAGCAAATTTTAAATGAGTGCTCACAACCGCCATGTTTTTTGAGTTAGTGCTAGCCAATAGCAGTTAATAAGCAGACTGAAGGCCACGAATTTTCCCTCCCTGAGATCGAAGGTGCCGACGCTGTTTATCCGTTCTTGTTGAGATGTTCCTTGACAATAGGTTTATTTTACTGCCCTAGTGCCGTACCACAAAATATCTAACAACTAGAATATCATCTCTTTGTCGGCTCTTTTGATCTCAGTGGGCAAAATTTCGTGACCTTGACGTGACTGTTCGGGGGAGAAATCAGGATGGACTTTGATAAAATTCGCTGCCCATATCTACGTTAAAATGACTGTATCTTGCTCATTTTTATAATTTTTTACATTCTTTTCCATTATTTTCACACTATCGACTTGCACTTGATAACACTATTTAAATTAACAGACGAAAATAAACTTGAAGTCAGCTACGTGTGCCTAATGCAAAGAGCGAACCATAAGTTCTCACCCGATGCAATGGCGGATTAAGCTGCGCGTTGAAATTGCGCGAACCCTTCCCTCCAGGCAAAGATATTCTGGTTATTGGATATTCTGTGGTCGTACAGCGTACCACATTTTTTCTCACTGAACAATTATTTCCAATATAAAATATGCACAATTTCTCTAAATTTATTTATTTATTGTTGGGTTAATTGTTATTGACGATAAACCAAAAAATTACTTTGACAAAGACTTACGCTTGAATTGAGTTGTCCAAACGCAGTGGTACCACTTCACATCTACCGACCGTTACATTGGCCTATATTTTTAAACAAGATTTTCTAAATTAATAATAATAATTAAGCTATTTACAGCGCTGAGTTCTTGCGCTGTAATAACACCTATCGCACTAATTGTAAATTACTATTAATTTTACCGTCATAGCCATATTGTAGTATTCGCTAGTACTCACGTGACGACAATCAAAATAAATTTTGGGGTTGTTAGACGTGCTGCACCCATTACCTCAAAAAAAATTGCATTAATAAAAGGAATTCTCGTATGTTACAATATATCGGTGTCCCAGTCAATAGCTCCTTGCCCATAACTTTTTTAGATATTTTTAATAACATTCGATATTTGTTAATTACTGTACATTTTCATTTATTTAACCTATATTATAATTTATGACTTCCGGTTTTACCGGAAATATAATCAAACTTCAAATTTTAATAGAGTATCATATATTTTGGGATATTCGGAGTTTACATGATTCCTAAAACATCTGACTTACTAGTTTTCGTTTCCTTGGTTATTTGAAATTTACGACTTTTGTATGAATACAAAGTGCAGAGAATAGTGAAACCTACCGTAATAGCAAGAGTGATAAATATTCTATATTCTTACAAAAACTGTAAATTATTCGAATAAATATATTTTTTTGACTTTTACGGTAACTTTAATAAGTAAACAAATATTTAACACCCTTAGAAGTTGTGAAGATTTATAAGCCACTGTACACGTGTAGAATTATTAATAAGTTTGTTTCATTTAAAATTCCGTATGAAATGCTGATGAGTTCATATAGTACCATAAATTTACTTCTGTGCAGAGTTATTGTTAAATTACGTGAATCAGCTGCGGGTCTTTGTCGATGTATGTATGTAACTAACCACACTGATTGGGAGGGAGCGTCTACGAACCTGTACAAAGTGAAATAAAAGTGCAAAGACCCGATTATCGCAGTGAAACCTGTCTTTGATTGTAACGGTGCTACGGTATCCTTGACGGGAACTAGTAACCAATCGCCATGTTAATGATCAGCAAGTGTTCTCGTATCAAATTGCCAAAGTGTCTACCTTAAAAATATTTGATATGTTGGTGTCCATGTTTAGGAGTATTCCTGGTGAGTGATTTTCCAAACATACGTATTCGGATTCGGTGTTAATCAGTTATTTATATTTTTGTCTCTTGTTTTACTTTTCGAATGAAAGTTATTATGTAGCCATGCAAAACTTATATATTTATTCCTGTATATTTATGATTTATTCATATTTTATGTCCAATACACTTTTTATAACATTTTAAAATATCACCAAACCATCAAGCCATTCCATATTAATATATTCCTCTATAATTAATTCTTGTTTTTGAGATTACTATTTCGTTAATTACTGACATAGACAAAACAGCACTTTTCTGCCTCTTTAAAATTTTCTACAATAGTTTCGGTTAGATATTCTATTTTAGTGATCATATAACTTTGTTCGTATGCCATTTATAATAATTCTTTAATAAGGTAATAATAATTAATGTGCCTTAGTTTTTGCCCGTAAACTATATGAGATGCACATGAAAGTTTGAAGTAATAGTAGGTAATTATGTACGAAAATTGATGTACCTTCACAGTGGCCGTGAAAAATTAATTGGAAAAGGAACATATTTCTTGTGTGAATTGTTTGAAAGAACTTGCATAATTTATAATCAACGCAAGATACCAAAAGATTCGAATGCAATTTTCAGATAGACACGATTTTTTCTACCCTTGCTGTCCCAAAATAGTTGGTTAATTTTTTTTAATCTGAAAAATGAATGCAATGCAGCCCCTGTCAGTAAAATGGGGAAAAATATATTAAAGTTTACATCCTCTTTTAGTGCAAAATATCATGCACGATGTTAAAAACAGGTCATCATCTAATCTTAATGAAAAAAAAATATATACTTTTAATTATAGAAGTTTATAAACACATACACAATATACACTTTTTTATGGTCCATGGCTGTATTTCATAATTACAATAAAACAAAAATACAACCAAATCTACTTTACAACGGTTACTACTGAACTTATAAGGGAACACCGGTAACTGTCAAATCCCAATTTCCATGAAATTTTACAGATTACAAACCAAAAGAGGACCACGGCAAAAACACTACGTAATTTTTGTTTCTGCCTAAATCCCTGATTTAGGGGTACAATTTCCTTCAAAGTTTGTGCTATTTTAAAATTTTTAGGAATATCTCCGAAATTATAACAAATATTAAAAAAAACAACTTTTTAACAATTTCATTTAATTTACAGCCGATTACAACGGCCCAAAGATGACGTAACCTGACGTATCCCAAAAAACTAATAACGAGGGACGGAGTACCCAATACCACCATTTTTTAGTAATTTCTCTTTTTCCTATTTCTCAAAAAAGGCTCTTCTATGTAGAAGATTATGGTAAATAACAAATTCAGAGAATTAATGAAAATAATAATCAAAAAATAATAAAAAAAATTAGAACTTTTTGAGATATAGTAATTCTTATAAACTATGACATATATTTGCATCAACGAAATATTATTACGCCCGCAATTCTTAACCCACAATCAGTTTTCTTCTTCAAGATTTTTTTGTCCTGTTCAAGTACCTGTAGTACAAGAGTGGCTACGTGGATGAAAGACCTCGGCCAATATCTGTGTTTTGGGCACTTCTACACAAGCATTATTAATAACTAGATACAATAACTTAATATTTATTATACCTATAGTAATAGTGTTCGCTATTGTAATATAATAAAATTCCATTATATAGTAAGTAGTGTAGGTATTCAAGCATTCGCAAGGATTATATTATAATGTTTTTCTAATTCTGTTCTATTGTTTTTCGAAAAATGATTATTGTTACAAATACATTAGCTATATTTGTACTGTATTAAATCTGATAAAAGATACAAATGAGTAAAAAACATGATACTTTCTTAAAAAAGTGGTATTGAAGAATGAGTAACATTTTATAGAGCTGATATACAGTTTTGTAACATTTTTCAAAATGTTTAATGTACTTGCGTTTGCATTCTGTCGCAAGCAACATTTTCATCACATTAGCTACATTAGTTATTGCCATTGTATCAAACTATAATTTTGTAGCACGAGAAATAATACATCTATTTGAACGAATATATCTTATATGTTCGTGTTTAATTATACATCTAATGTATAATTAAACATATGGATTAGATTATGTATGTGTTTCTACGAAATGTTATTGTTTAAAATTTACTCTATAAACGTACATTTTGGAATAATTGGTAAATGGTTAACATGTAAAAAGTGACAGAGTGTCAACTGTAAATCTACTTGCACTGCACATTAAATAAATAAATCAAAATATATGCAAGTATAGTGGCTTAAAGTCGTCCTACAATTATTATTATCCTTTATAGATACATATTGTAGTTTCAGATCGACAATTTAGTAAATATCTTCACGTTAATAATGAGATTTCCATCTTAAATCCTCATGCAATTATTCTTCCAAAATATAAACGTTTAGTTATTCGGCTTGTGCAGCAAATTTGTTCGTAGTACATTTATACACTTTTCTGAAGGTGCAGTTGTAGAAGAATGTACGACATTTTATTAAAAAATGTATAAAATGTAAGTGAACTAATTTGGAAAATGGATTTGGCATATTTTATTATTTGATGTATATCAATAGACAAGTTTGTTTGGTTATTTTAAATGTTTATTTTTTTTTTAATTATTAGTATTGAGTTTCTTATACACCTTCTTTTTCTACTTTCATAAATAAGGAGAAATTATCAAAAAATGGTAGCTGTGGGGTACTTCGTCCCCAGTTATTAGCTCTTTTGCGAAGATAGGTTACGTTATCTTTAGGACGATGTCATTGGCTGCAAATTATGTAAAAAAAAAGCTTTTAATATCTATCATGATTTCGGAGATATTCCTAAATATTGAAAAATAGCGCAAACATTGAAGGGGGCTGTGCCCCTAAATCGGATGTTTTGGCAGAAAACTAACTATTATTGTACTCTTTTAGCCCGTAAAGTTTTATGGAAGCCTCTTTTCATTTATGTCCAGCACATTCGCCTAATTGTGTCCATCCAGTGTTCCCCCTGTTTATATTTTATCCATTTAGATTCTGCCTTGTTGAATTTGCACCGTTTGTAACATAGATGATGTAGTTGGAAGAGTCTTATTTTATCAGTTTTCTTTTTGCGTTTGCTCCGACATAAACTATCAAAACCACCATAAACTGACACATCCACTATTATCTTAATGAAAGCCAACTTGGTACTCTGTTGCTACTCACAGATAATTGAATTGGCAAGAAAAGAATAGATAATAGAAAAAAGGTATGTTAGAAATCGAAAAACATCGTTTCTATAAAAACTTGTTTTCTTAAACATTTGTGCTCGTAACAGATGTACTCAACATATCCACTGATCGGCTGTTTTTTTGTTTTGCTCGTAAATGCTTCTGCGTACTGGAGTATTATTTTGAGAAGATTTGTATGCTCGGAAAAACGATGAAATTTTATAAACTGATATAAACTTTTGTTTTCGTAGTAAATTACTGTAAAAACGCAACTGTTTAATCAATTGTTTTGCATATAATACTGTAGATAGGTGATTGCATACAAAAACTAGTAAAAAAACTTTTAATACATAAACTAGTTTTTGAGACATGGATACATAAAGAAGGTACTTTTTGTCATATCAGACCGATAAGTAGTAGTTCCCTTAAATCGCTGCAAATGCCCTATTATATAACGTTTAATTCAGTCCCGTAAATTTACTAAATAAGTCCTTCTATAAAGTTGAAGTAAAAATATCTGCTTTAATGTCGATATCTTTTCCTCTTTTGGAGTTTGCTAAGCTTTTTGATATTGGTATTGCGCTTTATAGCCACAGTAAAGCAAAGCCTCACGTACTTCGTTATTTTAATTGCTATCCCATGCAAAAAATAACTTTAATTTAAGCTCATCATGAAGCCTAGCAATCCTTAGGATTATGGCTGATATAAAATTCCGTATATTGAGGTGGATTAATCCTCGTTTCTCTATTATTCGTAATCGTTTACATTTTGTCATTGGTCTTCGCTAATTTCGCCATTTTACTCTGTCGCGGCACTTTTCCTTCCAATCCGGTATTCCAGTGCTCGCGCATCTTCCTCTATCTCTCCTCTCCAGGTCTTTTTCGGTCTACCTTTCCTTCTTGACCACAGTGGAATCCACTGGGTGATCCTTCTCACCATCTCCATTTGTCTTCTCCTCATTATGTGACCCGCCCAATTCAATCTTATTACCTTTATATATCTGACTATCGTTCCCCAACTCCTGCTCTAACTCTTAATTTTTTTTTGCTCTTTATACTCCTTCTTTTGTTGTATCTGGACCTAATATTATTCTTAATATCTTCTCTTCAATTATTTTCAAGTCTTCCTCTTCCCTTTTATTTAACACTGCTGTTTTCATACCGTACGTAATAACAGGCCTTATTAAAGTTTTGTATATTTTTATTTTGTTTCCTTTGCTAATGTTTTTACTTTTCAACAGCATTTTATTTCTGCCAAATGCCTGGTAGCCTTTTTGTATTCTCTCTTTTATCCTATATTTATATGTTTGTCTAATGATACTCCCAGGTAGTTGTACGTCGTAACCTTTTCAAATTTGTATTTTTGAGTTCCTAGGTGCTTCATGCTTTCTTCTATTTCACTCCCAATCTTCATATACTTCCTCTTTTCTTCGTCGATTTCCAATCCATAATTCTTTGCTTGCTTCTCTAATTTGTTAATTGCATTTATCAAATCTTTTTGTTTCTTCGCTATTATTGCTATGTCGTCAGCGTACACTACTATTTGCAAATCATCGGCAATAATTTAAGCTACTGTATGTTTATTTTTGATAATATTGTTGTTATTTGTTTTTCTGTACAAAGTAGTCCCAATGCAAATTTTTGTCTAAGGGGGTGTAGTTAACATTTGAGTGTCCATATTTTGAATACTGTAGTTACACACCAATACTGCAACATTTTAAACGTTTATGTTATACAGTTCTCCATAATGGAAACTGTTTTTTTAATAACATTCTGTATTTTTGTTTATGCCAAATTATTTTTCATGTGAACCCCTTTTAATCCCTACAAAACGTTGATACTTAGAATGGTCAACTTTCGTCTGTGCGCCAGAGCAGTACTGTTTCATATGTTATACAATACTATTTCATACAATGCAGTGTCGGGAAACTATTTATTTATTACTATAAATATTACATATAAGCCTCTTACCTTATTTAAGCAGCAGAAATGGTATAAGATTGCTGAAAAGTTTGTAACATTAAGTGTTTCAAGATTTTTCTCACTAAACCACTTCCGTTGCGATGATAAAACATGTATATATTTTGGAAAAGACCGCTCAACATCTACGGATGTAACACACGCATAATTAAAATAATCTTTATAGGTAGATAACGGATCAGATGCACCATCACCAATGTGTTGTCCGATTTATGCCAGCACAATAACTGTTTATCGCACACTGTATAAACTATTTTGGCACCATTATAATGTAAATCCTTGAATTCACCGATATGGTTTACTACTTTATGAAACAATGACCGTTTTTTGGGATTTTCTACGCCCGACATTATATTACATTTACAATGCGTAAAACGTTAACGGAGAATTGTACTATCTCGCATCAAGACTCGACTAACACTGGACTAGATACTAGACACACGAATCACAGGGAGTGATTTCACTGCCTTGAAGATATATGTACTATGGGTAAACGTTCTACATAGCGTGAGGCGAGTGCGGCCCGTGTAAGCAGACACGTCTGACCACTTTATTGATAATGTTTCATAATGGATATTATGTTAGAAGTTCAATTTAATGATGGATGCAATCAGAAAAATAAATAAATCGGTAATGTAAAAAAAAAAAACTACTGGTGTGGTTTCGTTTAAAGTAAGGTAACTACATAGATCACTTTAGTAAATTCAATAACATTAAAATGTGTTAGGTATGGCACTTCAACATACATATTTTTCCAAGCCAAGCAAAACAAAATCTCAAAATTATAACTACATGCCTACTTTCTTATTTGTTTGGAATATATTTAAATGTATTTCTGACACTTCTATTAATATTCTATTCATTCCATTCATCGGGGTATTGATGACACTTAGAGCTTTAATTTCCAAAAAAAAAAAAAGAAAAAAATATACTTGGCCAGGTGAGCCTGAACAGGTAGAAAAAAATTAAAACAGCAATTTATATTTTCGAAACGCAATAAATAATATAAGTATATTATTTTCATAATAAGAATGTATGGTACATTTGCAACTTGATAGTGCTTGATATAACCAATCAAGAACTTTCTTTGCATGTATATAAATTAAGAAGAATAAGAATGTATTAAGTTTTTATCATACTATGGATAATAAGTATTTTTCATCGCTTTTCTTCGCTTTATATTCGTTCACATAACTGGATACTTTTCTGTGTTATTCTATAGATTATTCTTCCCGATAATCCAGTAGTGTTATGAATAGGTCAAAGTCTTGTCTTTTCCACCCTCTTGTTTTAGATTTATGTAACTCTGTTACACAGGGTTACAGGGGGTGTCACAGGTTGGGCTGTATTTTTTTGTCTCATTTCTCATGTGGAAAAGCGGATATTCTCCAACCACGGAAAAGAAAAGTTTAAATATCTCTTAGAGCATGAGGACTGGTCTAAAAATGTATGCTTCAGTATGCTTTGATGAAAAGGTTAACAACTTTTTAAACATCTTCACTTATTACTACAATATTGCTTTTCCTAAAAGGTTACTTAGAGTTACACCTACAAATAATAAGAAAAAGTGGATTACTGATGAAATAAGAGTCTCTAGTAGCAGGTTGAAGGACCTTTTTATCTTACAAAAGCAATATCCTGCTCTTCAAAACTATTACAAGGATCAACGCCAAGTACACAAAAATCTAGTCAATAGAACTAAAATAACATACAATAGTCAATGTATTGAAACCTCGGAGAATAAGACAAAGGAAATGTGGCGTCTTGTGCGCGAAATTACATCTTCTGACAAAGGACACAAGAACATAGAAATAAAAATGCACGATGATATAATTGTGGACGATCCCCTAGTGTTAGCTAACGCATTCAACAATTTCTTCCAACGAATTCCAGAACAAGTGTTAAATAGCATTCCAAATATGACCGCACCGAGCACCATCATTCAGAATGAGCACACCATGTATCTGTTTCCCTATACAACCGCTGAAATGAACAATGTTATATGTAAGTTAAAAAATAAGCATTCTTATGGCCCTGATGAAATATCTGCCCAAATATTGAAGGAATTTCGAGATGTCTTGCTAATACCTTTGACTTACTTAGTTAATCTTTCTTTTTCCTTAGGTGTTTTTCCAGCTAGCTTGAAGATCGCTGTAGTTATCCCTGTATATAAGAAAAATAATAGAGCAGACATAGAAAATTATAGACCGATTTCGATGACATCTAACATTGCCAAAATATTCGAATATTGTATGCTTGACCGCTTAAACTCTTTTTTAGAAAAATTTAACATACTGCATGACAACCATCATGGCTTTCAAAAAAATAAATCCACTACCACGGCTATATTATCATTTTACAATGTCATTTTGCAACAGATCGATAAGCGAATCTTTCCGTTGTCTATATTTTGTGACTTCAGTAAAGCATTTGATTGTGTGCAGCATTCGATTTTGCTAGATAAGCTGTATCAATATGGTATTAGAGGAAACGCAGCTAGATGGATCTGTTCTTATCTCAGCGGTCGAATTCAATATGTCCAACTGAATTATTTCTCCAACTCAGCTATTAAAAGTTTCCGGTCTCGACGTCTGCCGATATTTCATGGAGTAATACAGGGAACAGTCTTAGGCCCAGTGCTTTTTAACCTGTATACAAACGACATCTACAATTTTGTTAGTGATGTGCTAGCCTTTACTTATGCAGATGATACTACCTTATTAGTTACGGGCACTAGCCTTCAGCAAGTGGAACTTATGGCCAATAATGCAATTGAGAAACTTTATCATTGGGCTTGTGCTAACAAATTATGCTTAAATGAAGGTAAAACCAGCACCATGCTATTTCATACCTACCAACGTACACTAAATACAACCTGCAACGTTCAAATTAATGGTACCGAGATTAATCATACTAATACTTTTAAATTCCTTGGGGTACACATACAGGAAAATTTACTGTGGGACCATCACTGTATCAATTTGATAAAAACTTTACACTCCAAAGCTTATCTTTTCCGCTGTTTACGTAGCCAACTGGCGCTAGCTACTTTGATATCTGTATATTATGCTGAGGTTCAATCCCGTTTATGCTACGGTTTATTGCTCTGGGGTGCATCTCCTCCCGCCAAGAAAGTTTTCATAGCCCAGAAACAGTTTATTAGAATTCTTGGAGGAGTTGGACCATTAACCCCCTGTAAACCATTGTTCCGGCGGTTTGGAATTTTACCCCTTCCTTGTCTTTATATATATGAAGCTGTATGCTATCACCACAAAAATAGACATAGGTACACGACTATAAAAGACATCCATGACCACTCCACTCGCCATAGAGATGATTTCTTTATTCCAAGATGCGAGTTAAACGTTACCAGCAGAGGAGTGACACATATTGGCAAGCAATTATATAACGAACTACCTAACACCTTAAAGACCAATGTAGGCTTTAAACAAAACCTGAAAGTATATTTACAGAAATGCTGCTATTACAGCATTGAGGACTTTTTCTCCAACAATATATAAGAAACTCTACACTTATTACTTTATATTATTATTAATTTTAGTTAGTTTTATTTTTCCTTTTGCTATTATGTTAACTTTGTTTTATAGGGTGGTTTGGTATACCTGGCCTAGGTTAGTTTGTTTATTTTGTTTAGCATATTGCTCTTTTTTTACACTTTTTTATTTTGTAATTTATTTTAACTGATTCTTTTATCTTTACGATACTTTGAATCAATAAATATTATTATTATTATTATTATTATACAACACCATTTCTAAACGCCTTGGGAATTGATCAGATTGTAGTAAATAATTGAAATGCCCTTTAAAAGAGCACTTGCAAATTGTAATTAACGTGTCCAGTCTTCTTAGAGAACAATGAATTTTTGTAGGTGCTCAATCGACGCCAATAATGCCAGGAGGAGCAGCACCGGGTCAAGACAAATCTCTAAGGCCTAAAATCGTTGTGGCTCTTTACAACTACGATGCTATGGAGTCTGGAGATCTTTCACTGAAAAAGGTCAGTTACCAAATATATACGTGCATGGATTACTAAGTTCACTGTTATCGATCGATTTTAGAACGCTGAATATGAAGTTATAGATGATTCTCAGGAACATTGGTGGAAAGTTCGAGATAATCTCGGGTAAGATTATGAAAAAAAAAATGTATGCTCGCTATTTCTTATACCTTGTTGTAGGAATATTGGGTTTATACCTAGTAATTATGTGCGCCAAAAGGAACTTATAGGTTTGCAGCAGTACGAGTAAGTTGATGTGCATGGGCTTATTTGTTTCAGTGATGAATTATACAGGCTGATCCAATATCTATGTACTTCATTGCCATAAGTTAAATTAGTTACAACATATTTACGTTAACGTTAAAATTGAGTACAGTAATTCTTCAGTGTCCGCGATTTTTAATCTATGTTTTTGATGCTACGTGAATCCATGGTTTAAAGGTACCAGGCAAATTATCAGATAAACTGCTTGTGTAGCGTTCCGTCATTAACAACTGATGTAATACCATAGAAATTAATTTGCTGCTGCGTAAATATTTCCTGAAGGGAGTGCACACGAATACTTTGCTAGTGTTTACAGTGGCAGTTTTCATGTGGGAGTAGTGTTGCGAAAGACGAAAAATAGTTTTGGTATTTAAAAACATCGAGTTGTGAGATACATCAAAGAATGGTGATAGTGTGGCGTCAATTGTTAGAGCTTATGTAATGTTTAACATCTTCTCGTGCTAGCAAAGTAACCCTTTGAAAATTGTAAACTCATTTTTTGCTTATATAACGTGCAATTTGTTAGTGAAGTTGCATCAGCATTTATAGATATTATAAAAAAAAAGGGTAACGAGCTTGAAGAAGTTTTCATTGCAGATGGCACCGGAAGCATATACCTTTGAGAACTTGTACCTCCCAAACGTAAAAAATGCACTAGATTCCGAAGCTGCCAAAGATAGGCTTACGTTAACGCTTTGCGCAAATGAAGAAGAGGAATGTTATACCTTCTAAATACCTATGGGTGATCGATGGCTACAAAGAATTGCCGTTTGTTAGAACAGGCAAAGAGTATACACGTTATTCTACTGTGCCACATTTGGCTTGTTGCATTTTTATTTTACATATCCATATATTAAAATTCTTGTCCCACATATTAGGTTCTCGTCGTTTCTAGGATGGTGTGCGAAATTCAAATCTCTGTGCAGAGTGCAATTGCAATAGCAACCGTGTTGTTATCACATAAGTATAAACGTAAAATTAATATATAGAATCTGCACATGCGCGAATGCATTATTCAGAGTAAGTAAACGTATGGGAAGTCTCAATGGAAATCAGATAACCGAGGCTTTGGTTTTGGTTTGTATTGATGGCAATTTAAACAGGAATAAGTATCTGGAATTAAGAGGAAATCATATTTCTGATATACGGGAGCGATTTAA
This sequence comes from Protaetia brevitarsis, assembly GCA_004143645.1. Taxonomy (NCBI): domain Eukaryota; kingdom Metazoa; phylum Arthropoda; class Insecta; order Coleoptera; family Scarabaeidae; genus Protaetia; species Protaetia brevitarsis. The sequence continues at coordinate 885,578 of RXPK01000255.1, forward strand.
TAATGGAATTCGATTTCACGGGAACAGTTGTCCACCATATAACATGCGTAATTTTACAAACTTGCTAAATGACGTTCTATAGACGACAATAATAGACTTTTACAATCTAGTAAACGTTCTACTCAAATTTTTAAATATATTTCGGACCACCAAATTTAAATGAGTGCGGTAGGAATTCTTCGTAGCTCCTCTCACTCCCTCGATCAGATATATCCATCGGTTGAACATACCAACTCTGTATGTTAGTCTTCGCTTGTTTGAAATATTCCTTAAAATATGAAGTATTATAGTAATACCATAGATAAATATACAGATAGCTCACTATTGCAGAATTAACCAAATCACGCGGGCTGTATAAATCAAAGGCCATAATATTTCGATTTAATCAGATGTAGACGAAGTGTGCGGGCAGACTAAAAAAATATTAGGGCGCTGTTATTTACCTAGAATAGAAAATATGAAGTTTATACTTGCTTACGCTGATATTTACTAAATACAAACGTATCTATAGCACATTCAGATTAACTTGTTAGTGATGATTTAGTGATGATCACTGAACGACGAGCCATCGCGAAGGAAACTTCGACCAAGCCGCTGAAGATGTTGTGAACGAAACGTACGGAAGTAATTCCACAAGACCACGGCTCAACAGCCCGGAAAAACTTTTTACAGTAGATTTCGGTCGTGAAAGCCTACGCAACACATCATAAAACCGATTTCAAACTCTAATTATATTTTGTTTTTATTTTTTATTCTCATACTAAACCACAAAAAAGCTTTATAATTTAAAAATATAGACAAAATTCTTTAACTTATTAGTATTATGCATCCGAGGTACTATTTGTACCACAAAGCAGACGTGTATTAAATCTACGTTTTACAGATTTTGAATGATTTACATTATTGACTTTTGTTAAATCCGTATAAAATCCAAAATTTACATATTAACTTCTAAGGCAATTGATGGTAAACGCAATATATTTAGTTTGTACGTATGAACTTATGTAGAAAGTTTTCCTTTTTAAGAAAAAGATAATATGCACTCTCACACATTTGTATTTGATAAAAAGAATTAAATACCATTCGCAAAAATAAATTAAAAATTCCCATTAATGGAGCGGTTTACTTGTTTTGTAAGATTTTCAGTTTGTCACTTCAACAATTTTAGGATGTAACCAATTTCCTCTGCTTATAAAGCTTTATTCTCGATAAATTGTCAATGAAAAACATTTAGCGTTCCGCGTTTACACAAGCGATTTCGATATTGTCGTAATTTAGGATTTTTTTTTTCGTTTTCAGCATTATATTTGTGGCAGATTTATTTTAGTTAAAAATGTGAAGTGCCATTATCACAAAATCAATTCTACTTTAGATTTATTTTGTTAGAACATTAATTTAAATTTTGAATTTGGCCCGTCAATGAAAGAGAACATTATTATTATAAGGTTGGCAGAATTGATGATGTCAGTTATGTTTTTATTGAGAGAAATACAGCTTGTTGTGTTTATGAAGTTGTTTGATTTACGAAGAGTCAGTAAATTTAAATATTACGAGAACACTTTAATAAATAGGGATAAATCCTTTGGGAAGTTGTTGAAATGTTTTAATTTTCTTTTTAAATAAGCAAATTGTTGAATATTGGGTGGTGTCTTTGTTACAGCAAGTTATTTTTTAGTTATATATATTTTATAATATATTTAACCTTAAAAGAATCCTATGAATACATGGTGGTTGTCAGGTTTCCTATTTATTCTTTCTAAGGTTTGCAATAGTTTCCTACCTTCAACAATAATATTGAGTTATTCCTTAGTTTGATCGCAATAGGAAGATTTCATAAGGTCCCTATGGACTTTATCTTTTTTACACAATTTTTAAGCGAAATCCTCAGTGATTTGCAAAATTAAAACAACTGTGGGTACATACATCACAATTATATTGGTATATCCCCCCAATATTGCATTATGCAACTGAAATCAATCAGAGGACATGAAAATAAGCGGATCTATATTGCCACAGACAGCCAGACGATGCTGAGGGCACTAGTAAGCCCCAAGACTGGTTTGGGCATGTACTCGAAAACTGAATAGCCTGACATACCGTAATAAAATAACTTTACTGTGGGTGCCCGGACATTCCGCGGTAGAAGGAAACGAAAAAGCCAATGAATTACCAAGAAAGGGATCATCATCATCATGTGCTTCATATATTAGCCCAGAACCTGTTCTAGAAGTGTCTAAAGACAGCACTAGAGCAAGTATAGGTCGACAAATCGCTCATGAGAGTTGCGAAGTGGCAAAAAGGGTGGAGCTGAAGCATATATATTGTAAACCGGCCATCGTATACGCTCCGCCCAGTCCATTATAATGTGCGCAGAATGACTCACCACTGTCACGAGATTTTTGTTAGTCTGTAAGAAGTTGAGTCGAAGAGAAACACAAGGAAAACTGGAATAATGTAACCAGGCAAATTCATAGTAAGACAAGGGGCCATCAAAAAAAGAATGAAGGAGTACTGCAGCTAACTAGGTATCATCTTGCGCGCCGTAGCAGGCCTCCTTACAGGACACTGCGCACTGAAAGGACACCTACAGAAAATTGAGATCAACACTGGAGATATCAACTACGCACACTAAGGTATGGCGATGGACAGAGAACGCTTACCACACTTTGCGAGAATGTGCGGCTCTGGACGCAAGATGATGGGAATTTTTGACAAGCCAAAAAATGAACCCAGAGGATTACTTTGATCAACCAGCCATAGACTGTGTACGGTCTAGGATGCTGGGATGGCTGATATAATTCAATGGGTAAAAGAAATGGGAACTCATATAAAAAACCCAAACGTTGCGACACAATTTTGGGAATAAAGGTCGGGAAGTGAAATTATGAACGTAGAAATTGTCAAAAAAGCCTATGACAATTAAAAAGAGCAAAAAAAGCTAAAGCCATGATGCTCGCGGGTTGAAGATGAATAAGGTCGAGTATCCAACTTCAAGAATAGGTTGTAAAAATATACAAGGCAGACAACCGTAACTTAAAAGATTAAATAACTAGTAATTAAAACACTAATAAACTGCAAATTATATTAAAATTTTAACTGGAATGAAATTCAAAAGAGATAAATTATTAAAAGTAAAGCGTAAATAAAAAAATCAAATATATATATTATATTTCGTTTAAAACCAAAGTACGACAGCGTTTACTTTTATGGCAAAATGATGCCAGTGCAATAATTATATTTTAATTTTTACAACAATTCTACCATAATCTTAGCACACATACATATTCTTTTTTTTCGTGTTATTTGACCATTACACTAATTCTTTGTATTAGTATAGATGTAAAACGAAGACATGAGTGGAAAAACAGAGGAAAACATAGTTTTTCATCTGAACTTCACCTTAGGGTTTCCAATTTTTTTTTTTTTTTTTTTATTTTGATAATTTCTTAATTACGTTGATATAACCAACAAATTATTATTTTATAATGTATTTATATTGGGAAATAAAGACCAATATTATTATTGTTATTATTAGAGCCTTAATGTATGCAACTATTTATACTCGTGAGAAAGAACTTTTTAACGTTTTTAAATAAAAGTTGTTCATTAAAATAGGTTTGTTTAAAGTCCTAGAATAAATTAAGTCTATGTATAAGCAAAAAAAAAAGAAACTCAATACAGGAATTTTTATGTAACTTATTCTTTCCTACAACATTTATTATTTAATAGATAATAATTTACAAAAAACAGAGACGCCTGCGTTTTTTTCAGCAGAAACGAAAACGATATTTTACAGACTCAGAAGTTTTATTAAATTCTAGAAATGCGAGTTAGATATTTTGTCATGTTTTAAGTAATTATAGGCAGATAGCATCTCCTAGAGGAAAATATAATCATATGTAATATGTATAGGAATGATTTAAAATGATTTCAATTTTTTTGCAGTTTAAATTTTTTAACATCTTTATTATCTTTTTTATTGTCGATTTTTAGCTGCTTTTTTCCTTTTTCTAGCTGGTATGTAAACGATATGTCAAGACAAAGATCAGAATCTCTGTTAAAACAAGGAAATAAGGAAGGTTGTTTTGTAGTAAGAAATTCATCAACTAAAGGCTTGTATACGCTTTCTCTCTACACAAAAGTGTAAGTTGAGGTTATATTATTATGTAAATAGTTTATAGTTACAATTTGAAAAATTGTATCACTAGATCTTGCATGTTATAATCTTGTATCTGAGAGTATACATATATTAGAGAGCTCACACAATGTTAAAAATTGGAGAGTAACGGAGCGGATTCATCAAGAAGTTAAAGCGCTAATGTTGTTAGGTTTGTTCCCCATAGATCTAGATATCTTTGAATACATTTATTTATATGATCATTCATAAATATTTTTATAACAATTAGATTCAAAATTTTAAGCATTAAGGCTAAAATAGAAAACAAATAATACACAAACACTACTAATGTAACGCCATTTTTAAGGGCGTTACATTAGTAGTAGAATGTAGAGCTGTCATTCGAGCAACATAGTTGTGGTGTCGGAGAAGGCCCGCCTGTGGCACTACAACTGCAATCAATAATATAATGTTTTGCCCAAAAGTTTCACCAAATTGACTAAACAATAAATTAGGAAGTATCATTTAACGAACCTAATTGTTTAATTCTACTATTTATTCACTTCGTTTTACCAAGTTGTTTTTCTCAATACTACACGTCACATTGTACGAAATCATAATTTACAATCTAATTTTGCTTGTACACCAGATTGCAGCATTTTATGGTCGATTTATTGTTTTTTTCTTTTTTGGGTATTAGAAACTTTCTTTCTTTTTTTTGTTAGTTATAGGAATGATTGATTCAAAAAAAAACATGCATGTATGTCTTGTAACATAATAATTATTATTATTACTTTTCTTGTGAAATCGTATTGTCATTCTCGTGGGCTCTCTGTATGTCGGACTAGGCTGATTCGGGATGGGAGAAACTAACCGCAGACATAGTTGCTAATAGTGATGGCTTGCTACGAAGCAAACTGCTATTTTGTAGCAGCTATTCAATATAAAAAGAAGCTGCTACTTTTTGTAGCAGTTTCTGTTAATGACAATGCGAATGATGTGAAACATACATGTATATTCGTAGCAATATATATAGCAGTAAAACAGTGTATAAAATGTAGTGATGTATAAAACTGCTTCTTTACGTTAGGAGCTGCAACCTGCTTCTGTAAATGTTTCTAAATATGTTGTGTAAAGGGAGTATCGTGCGTCGGTTTGAATCGGAGTCGTGCGCTTTCCAGCGTGCAAATTTTGTCGTATTTATTGGGGTATTTAGATCGTCTTGATGTCTTTGGACGCGCGTGTGGCTCAGAAGGGATTAATTTTTTTTCAATGATTAAATTAATTATTTTTTTTACAACAAGGAATGGAGGTAATAATTTAGTAATTGATTTTAATTTTTTGATATTTATTATTTGTTGCATTTGTAGTTGTAATTCAGTACTTTATGTAAAAAAATATTATGTCATGTGACTATTAAATTGAAGATTTAGTAAGTTTTTGTCAATAGATTTGAATAGCTTCTTTATTATTAAAATCAATTGATATTATTGTAAGATTGGCACTATTGCAGAATGTTGTTGTATTTTATTCTATGTAAATTTGGGTAGAATTGTAATGAAAGACTAACAATATTTGGTATGATGTTGCTATTTGATAATTTCGGTGGTGATTATAATACAAGGAATAAAGATGGTACAGAAGGTATTCCTAAATATTATATTTTAGTGGGTGTTAAAAATGACAGCGTACGCGTAAAAAAAAACCTTCTAGCAATAAAACATATACGAACATTGCATCCGCTTAAGTAAATAAGAGAATAAAAAAAAACCAAATTCTCTAACAACTACACAGAAATATTGTTTTTGTGAAGTCCAGCTGGAGACAATTTTATTCCAAGTAAAATAGTTATTTTTGCGAACAACCCCACACAATGTCAGTTTCGCTGATTAGTTTTCCTAGTTTTTATATCGATTTTGGTTAAGAAATACCTATGCAAAAATACATAATACCTATCATTATAGAAACTTGATTATTATGAAACGTCACCCCTCAGAAACTATTACTACTAGTTATTATTGTTACTTGTTACAATTCCCGTTTTATAATTGATAGAAAATGCCAATTTATACTTTTTCGTTCAAGAAACTATGCTTTTTCGTTTATTGGTTATTTATGTTAGTAGATCATTATTAATTACGAAAATATACACAATATAGGTGTATATATATAAAGCTATTCCCATACATATAGTAGCGGACAAAAGTTAAGCAACTCTGCGAAATATGTGAGCTTACTGTGAACAGTCAAGTAATAAAAGGGAATCTGACGACTATAATATCAATTTTAACAGATCGTATCCTTACAAAGGGAAATACACGTATTTGATGTTAAATGCTTTAATTTAAATAATATAATTTTTTTTTTGTAGTAAATAACGTACAATTTATAAGTGACAAAAGTTAAGCAACTATATATTTCTTTCCAACCAAAAAGAAATTCTAAACTTATTTATAATAATAATAACTCAGCACTAAGGCCTTGAAGGGGCCCTTTGGCTGGAGTGCCGGAATACACCGAGCCACTGTGAAGTGTTGTCCGAATGGTGACCCAACCAACAACCGGTACCGCATATTGCTGCTTGACTTTCAAGATTGGCAATGATGCACCCTTCCTTCTCAGCCGTACTGCCGGCATAAACTTATTTATATAAATATTAATATTTTGTGGCATACCCATTGTTTTTGATAACAGCTGCGCACCGTCGAGGCATAGATTCTATCAAATTGTGCAGAATTTGCAGATGAATTTGTTGCGATTCCGTTGATAATGCCTTTTGTTGTTTCCTAGTCATCGCTCCACAATCTCCCACAAATTCTCAATAGGATTGAAATCGGTAGATTGACTTAGCCAAGAAATAACACTAACTCCTTGCTCAGTTAACCACTCTTTAACGACCTTAGCAGTATGCTTAGGGTCGTTATCGTGCTGAAAATGCCATTGAAGTGGCATATTCCATTCAGCAAATGGCAAGATTATGCCTTCTATAGAAATATATTTCTATACATAAATCTATCCATAATGCCATTGATGCAATGTAGGGGGGCCATCTCACTACCAGAAAAGCACCCTCACACCATCACATTATCAACCTCCGTGCTTTACAGTTCTGTGGCAATATTTTGGATTTAATCTTTCTCGTATGGGACGCCGTACATAAGAAATTTCGTCAGTGCTATATATATTAAATTTTGATCCGTCGCTAAATAGGACTGTTTTCCACTGTTGTATAGACCATGAGGCGTGCTCCTTCGCAAAACGCAGTCTTGCTGCTCTCTGTTTTTGTGATAACAGGTTTTCGCGCTGGTCTTCGGCTATGAAGTCCACCCTTCACTAGACGTCTTTGTATGGTGCGTGTGCTCACATCGATACTTAAAGAAGTTTTTATTTCTTGAGCAGTTGTCCATGGATTTATCTTGCACTTGTTTTTCGCGGTCGTCCAAAGCGAATCTTAGTGGCCACTGTACCTGTAACTTGATATCTTTGCATCATTCGTGATGCTATCGACTTGTGTATATTAAAATGTTTACTTAAAGTAGCTTGTGATACTCCTTTTTTGTATTGCTCAACGATTTTCAGTTTTAAATCCATTGAATACACTTTTCGTGGCATAGTCGCTAGGAATATTTACAAATTTGTCACGCACGTAGTCGACCCTGTTGCATACTAAAGAATGATGACTCAGCACACAAGCATAAAATACATAGATAGGGACTTCCCAGAAGTGCAATAGATGGGGTTGCTTAACTTGTCACCTAAATTTTCGCTTCTATTTAGAATAATCAGTTTATTATTAGAAAATGTAAGACTTGATGTGAAATTAATAAACGTTGAAATATACAAAATGATATATAATATAATATTTTGATATCTTTTCTGATTATCTAAAAAGATACTATTTGTGTGGAGTTGCTTAACTTTTGTCCGCTACTGTACGTATATAAGTACATGTGTCTCCACTCGTTGCTTAATCAAATAAAGTCGTCCGCAATATTAATACATATAAATATTGAATGACTAGCGACAAAGGACACTTTGGGGCGGTGTGCAAAGTTGTAGAAACAATTTATCTGTTTAACGTATACCGCTATTTAAGGAAAATTGCTGCAAAAAGTAGCAGCTTTTTTAAACTGCCAACCAAAAGTAGCAGAAGCAGGTTCTAGCAGCTAACGTAAAGAAGCAGTTTTATACATCACTAGTTGCCAATATATGCTTTCTACAAGTATGTAGTTGCCTAACGATTTAGCAATATTTTACGCATGAAGTAGGGACAGCGGCATCCCGGATAGTCTATGTCCACCTCTATGTATATTCCTTGTTTGCAGTATTCTTGTCATTTACTCATTGTAGTGCTAGAATTACAAAAAATAACAGCAAATATTATTTTCAGACCCCACCCTCATGTGAAGCATTACCATATTAAAAAAAATTCAAGAGGAGAATTTTATTTATCGGAGAAGCATTGTTGCAGTTCGATACCAGATCTTATCAATTATCACAAGCACAACAGTGGAGGTTTAGCTTCTAGATTAAAAACTAGTCCTTGTGATCGCCAAGCACCAGCTACTGCCGGATTAAGCCATGGTAATATATATGTCTTAGCACAGTTAGCAAACAATAAATATGAAGGGACAACATTTTTGGTGTATTTGAAGTTTTAGATTGATTTGTAACGTGATTCATTTAACATAAGCGTTAAAGCACAATATATCTTTGCCTGAAGGACATGTAAGACCCAGTTTGGATTGTACGTGTACAATCGAAACCACGGTGATTGATCGTTAGGTCACAGAATGTCTAACAACCAGAACACAATCTCTTTGTCGGCTCTTTTGATCTCAGTGCGCAAAATTTCGTGACCTTGATGTCACTGTTCCGGCGAGAAGTCAGGATGGGCTTTGATAGAATTCGGTGCCTGACAGGACCTAACTGAAGTGAATTTCGAGAATATGATACATATCTACGATAAAATTATTTTTACAATTAGTTTACTTTCTTTTCCATTATTTTCATATTTTATCGACTTGCACTTGATAACACTCTTTAAATTAACATACGAATATAAACTTGAAGTCAGCGACGTGTGCCTAATGCAAAGAGCGAACATAGCCGGAACCGCAAGTTCTCGCCCGATTTAATGGCGGATCAAGCTGCGCGTTGAGAATGCGCGAACCCTTCCCGCCAAGCCAAGATGATGTTCTGGTTGTTAGATATTCTGCGGTTAGAGCCGAATTCGATTGAGCACAACGGTCTCGTTTGGTCTCTGTGACCTGGTCTGAAGTGGTCTGTTGTGGTCACACGTGTTATCTGTCAGTATTTGTGACGTCATAAATTTACAAATGTTTTGAGCGGCAAAAACTGTGTTTTTGTAACTACTATCACATAAGGCTTTTGTTAGTGTTAAATGAAAATAGTTTTCAATATCAAAGATAATATATATAAACGCGATACTGCTCACAACCATATAAAGAGTAATAATTCAGAGCGTCGTGAACGAGCAGCAATTGTACGTATTTGTAGGTTAGAAGAGAATATCTCCCAATATAAAAATAAGAACAGCTCTTGTTGCAATTGTTGTTGAAGAACTAACATCTATTTTCATGAACATACCGTCTTTAGTATTTTCAATTATTGTAACTGCTGCCCAGGCTACATACTTATTGCATTTGTTACCACATGTAATACGGGAGGTTAGACGCTCATACCGCACTTATGACCGATCCGTACCGATCTCCGAGCGCGGTCTCAAATTTGACAGACCAAACATGACCCGGTCACGACGTGACGTCATCAGTTTTCCAAACGAATTCGAGCGGTCTTAGACCAGGAATGACCACTCGTGACCAATCTCAATCCAATTCGCCTTAGATCTAAGTATTCTTTTGTGATAATATAGTGCGATTAACTTAGGCGGCAAACAGACTCCCAGGCAAAACGCGTTTAAGCGCGCCAATCTGAACATATTGTAACGTTTTTCGGTTCTTAAAACGTTGTCGGGGTTTTAGAAAAACACACAGGCGATATATTTAAATTCACTTATTCTATTAACACAATTTCGGTAATTAAAATCTATTAAAAAATGCTTATTAACTATATCACTTAACCACTAATGTCTTTATTTATGTAAACGATATTTATATTACATGTACTAGTTCAATCGCGACCGCACTATCGAACTCGTATCGATTGACTGCCTCCTGGCCAATCCGACGCGCTATTTATACCTGGCGCGAACGTCCAGATTGTTCGAGGCCCTTCTAGAACGTCCCTCGAAGATTCTGGAGAATATTCTCGAATCTTCGACCCGGTGCTGCCCTCTGTTATTCGTCGTAGGTAGTTCTTCTTCCGCTATGCTAGCGCCATCTAAGGACGCCTATCGGAACCGCCAGTTGAAAAGTTGGCGCTCGTTACACTGCTCCCTCCTTAGATCTGTTCCGTCCCGGAACAGGAACTATCACCTCCATGAAGATACGAACAGTTCTCTCCATTCTTACACGACGAGGTCCGGAAGAAATAGCACGCTACCGTCCGTCGCCTCCCTTCTGCTGACCGCGGGTTGTAGCTGCATACTAGGAACTCTATTCCAGTATATCGGAAAATTTCTTCGAGCATGTTCCTTACGACCCTCCAGTCCAAGCCATCCAATCCACAGCCTATTTTTGGCACCCTGATCTATTGATCTCCAGCTCCAACAGCTGCTCTCTAAACTTATCAGGCTGTCCCACATCGTCCGGTAGGTTGGCTTGCCAACTGAGGCTTCTTTGGTCACCAAGTAGAATAAAGGCCGTTTCTTTCCTGGCAAGTGCAGAGCCTTGCCCACCTCAGGGTTCTGGCTTCGAAGATCTTGGACGCCACCAAATTTCTTCTTGAAGACGGTAGCTATCCCCTTGCCCATTCTTAAATCTTGGGCAACACAGTGTGCTAACGCGCACCTTCAGGAGCCCAAAAACAAATCCTCCTGAATCTCCGTTTTACACCATGACGCACTTTGCGGCCATTCCCATACTTGTCCATGAACTCCTCATAGCTGAGTTCTTCTCGGGAGTCTACAAACTCGGACCATCTGCTCGTCCTCTTGATTGTCCCCAAGATAAGGAGCTAGGCGATTAAAATGCACCACTCTTGCTTTACCATTGGGTTTCTTCTGATGCGATAGATGACGTCATTAATTCGTTTTATCACTTCGTAAGGCCCGTCCCACGATCGTTGCAGCTTAGGTGAGAAGCCTCGACGTCGCTGAGGATTGAACAGCCAGACCAGGTCTCCAGGCTGATATCCGCCTTCATTCGCTCTGAGTCGTAGTGTTCCTTCATGCGGTCGCTTGCTTCATGATATTCGCCCTCACCCGATCGTGAATATCATCCATTCGCCTCCGCAAGTTCGAAACATAGTCATCTCCAACTACTTCTTCATTCGGTTTAAAGCCGAACTTAAGATCGCATGGTAAGCGCAGTTCTCGTCCAAAAAGCACACTAGATGGACTTTGGCCAGTGGTTCGTGGACCGATGCTCTATAGCCCAGCAAGAATAGATGTAGTTGCTGGTCCCAATCTCGCTGGTGGTCTGCGACAACTTTTGATAGATACTTGATAACTGTCCTGTTCATGCGCTCCACCATGCCATCTGATTGCGGGTGCAAGCAGTTGTTCGGGTCTTGCGAATACCCAATATTTTGCACATCTCTTGAAACACTGCTGATTCAAAATTCCGTCCCTGGTCGGAGTGAATTCAAGCGGCACACCAAACCGACTGAAAAGTTCTTTAACTAAAGTCTCAGCCACTTAACAGCTTCCTGATTTGGTAATGCGTAAGCTTCCACCCATTTGCTGAAGTATCTACTGCAACCAAGATGTATTTATTTCCAAATTCCGTCGTGGGAAATGTCCGGCAACATCAATCGCAATCCTTTCAAAAGGACTGCCAACGTTGTATTGCCTCATAGGGCCCTCTTCCTTTGGGAAGGTCCATTGGCAGCGGCGCAAGTTGTACATCTCCGGCACCAGTCTTTCACGTCATTCTTGCAATTACCCAATAGAATCGCTCTCTGACCTTCTCTATAGTCTTCCGGACTCCAAGATGCCCTCCCGATGTTCCATCATGAAGAAGTTTTAAAACTTCGGAATTCTTGCTTTCGGAACCACAATCTGAAGTCTGCTATTGTTCCAGCTTCGTCTTCTAACACTCGTCTGAAGAAGACCATTTTCCATTACCAAAGAGCCCCACTGAGCCCAATACGATTTTAGCTCTCGCGAATATGGTGCTACCGTTTCCCAGTTAGGCCGCGCTTCTTGCATCTTCCACTCCATCACACGCTTCAAAACTTCGTCAGACTCCTGGTCAGCTCGGATTTGGTCTTCAGTCCATCTATCATCTATGACAGTAGTCCTCAAGCAGGTTGCTTCATTTTTCTCTTCGGCACGACAGCAGTGCGTGCAATCCTTGGAACAGGGTCTCCTCGATAGTGCGTCAGCGTTTCGATGACTGTTCCAGGCCGATGTTCCGAATCAAAGTCATACTCTTGCAGACGCTCTATCCATCTGCAACCTGCCCTTCCGGATTCTTGAAGCGTAGCAGCCACATCAATGCCGCATGGTCGGTCTTAACAAGAAACTTCTGCCATAGAGATATTTATGGAAGTGCTCTATAGACTTAACTACGGCCAACAGCTCTCTCCTGGTCACACAATAGTTGCGTTCCGGTTTCGACAGCACTTTGCTGAAGTAACCGAGCACTTTTTCGTGCCATCTTGAACTTGGGACAACACGCCTCCGATGCCCACGTTGCTGCATCAGTATCCAAAATGAATTTTCCTTCAGCCTGTGGATAGCACAAGATGGCGCAGTGGTCAGCTTCTGTTTCAATTCTTCAAAGGCATCCTGGCAGCTCTTCTCCCAGACGTAGTCTCTGCCCTCTTCAGTTAGTCTCGTGATAGGCTTGGCGATGTTAGCAAATCCAGGAACGAATCGTCGGTAATAAGTGCATAGCCCAAGGAAACTTCTTATTTCATGCTTGTCCTTCGAACCGGCAAGACTTGACCGCTTCTGTCTTCCCTGGGTCAACCGACACTCCATCCTCTGATACTACGTGGCCGAGGTAGTGCACTTGCTTCCGGAACAGGTTGCACTTTTGGTTAAGCTTCAAATTCGCTCCTTTCAATCGCTGAAATACTTGCTCCAAGTTCTTCAAATGGTCCTCAAAAGATTTTCCTAAGACAATTATATCGTCGAGGTATACCAAGCAAGTTTCCCAGGATAGTCCTCTCAGTACGTTGTCCATCAATCTTTCAAACGTCGCGGAGCATTACATAACCCAAATGGCATGACGTTAAATTGCCACAATCCTGTCCCGATCTAAACGCCGTCTTCTCCTTATCCTTTGCCTCTACTTCGACTTGCAATAACCACTCTTCAGGTCGAGGTCGAAAATACCTTACACCCACCTAGGGTATCTAAAGTGTCATCGATTCTGGGCAAAGGATAACTGTCCTTCTTGGTTACATTATTTAGTTTGTCGATAATCCACGCAGAACCTAGTTGAACCATCCTTCTTCTTCACCAGTACCACTGGAGAAGCCCATGGACTGTTCGATGGTTCAATTACGCCATCCTGCTCCATATCCTGTATAATTTGTTCTGCTTCGGCTCGTTTCGCCAATGGCAATCTTCTGGGGCTTGCGGGATCGGCTGGGCATCTCCAGTGTCTATTCGATGTCGTACAACATTAGTCCTGCCCCTCGTGTTCCGGTCTTCTGCTTGGAAAAGATCTTGGTAGCGTCCAAGCAGCTGTTTCACGTATGGCTTGTTGTGTTGTCAAATCCTTGCAAGACAAGTCAATGAAGTTATTCAACCATCCAGGAAGCGGATCTGGAGTTGTTGTTACGCCATCCTCTTTGTTGACAATCGACGACACACTAGCACAACTTCCCAAAGGTACGCCCTTCTTCAGCTTTACTGGATAACTATTGACGTTCATCAGTCGGACGGCAGTTTTCTCCAGCTGTATCACTGCCTTAGCGACCAGTATTCCACGACCTTGACCGCTAATCGCTCCGGTTCCAGCATTAAAACTTGCCCTTTGGAATGTCTCCACTCACGCTCGCTTCCACAATGGTTTCACTGCGGCTCGCCACAGTTACTTCTTCTGCCAACACTACGCAGGCCGACATATTCTTGCTATGGTTGAGAATAACTTCTTCTTTGCCAACCTTCAACACTCCTGCTTGCAAGTCCAGTTTAACCCAAATTCTGTCATTATGTCCATTCGAGGATTACGTCTTGTTCTATATCTGCAACTACTACACGATACTGGAATGCAGTATCACCAATACGGAAATGGGCCATCGTCTCCCCCAACACGTTGACTGTTTGCCCAGTTGCCGTACGTAGCGTCCACCTGGTTGATATATCCGGTTCGTCCTTCCCACTGCTTCCGGCCGAAGAATTGTCATTGTTGCACCAGTATCTAGCAGTAAATCTCTCGTTTCCCATTCACATGCCCATACACGACGAGGCTGCTAGGTCTACATCCCACTGAAGCAACAATCACTGGTGTTACTGGGGCATCAGCTACATAGGTCGACGATCGCCCTTCCCGTCGGCCCATTTTAGTTTCCGTCGGCTTTGTTTTTCGTGCATCGTCTTCCTGGTTGCCTAGTTTGCACGGATTCCATTTTCGTCATTCAATTCCGTCATATTTCGTCATCATTTCGTTTAATTTCGTCATAATTCTTTCTAATGGTTCTTCTTCCCGTGACTCCCTAGAACACGGACGCGAGCATGTCCTTTGACCGATTGCTTCACGGCTTCAAAATCTAATGCTCAGCTAAAGCCTGGTTCCACGTTGCGGGTGAGCGAGCTTTACTGCCTGTTGAGTATCCCTATCAAGCAGCCATCCAGAATTTTCCACAGCGAAAGTCTCACACACATCTTCTGTACCGTTGGGTACGCACTCTTAACCAGACGAACATGTCAGCTCCATACTCCTGTAAAGTCTCGTCTGACCTCTGGCAACGATTCTTCAACTGCAAGCGATATATTGGCTGCAGATGTTTATTACCGAAACGCATCTCCAGATGACTAAGTAGCGTTTGGTAATTTTGTCGCTTCGACGAAGGAATAGCCTGGAGTACCTTCAAAGCATCGCCGCGCAGAGCTATTGATAGCATGGCTGCTTTGGTAGCTTCCGTCCAGCCATATACCGTAGCCATTGTATCCAGCAGCGTCAGATAGTCTTCCAAAGGCGTCTTTCCGTCGAATGTTGGCAGGTCACATTTTACTTTGAACCGCACAGAGGGCACTGTATTTCTTGGTTCCATCTGGCTGCTTCCCGCATTGGTAGAATTTCGAATTTCTACCGTCTTCGGTATGGCTCCAGAATAAATTTGTTCTAGCACCTTAATGCGACCGTCCAATTCTTCAATCATTCTAGATTTTTCTTCTTGGAATTTTCTAGAATTTTCTATAACTCTCTGAGAATGTTCTAGAACTTTTTTTTCTAAATTGCGAGAATTTTCCGTAAGTTCTTTTAGAAGTTCGCCATTACCACCAGACACTTCAAACAAATATGTCTCAGGATCTTCACCAGCTGCTTCTATTGCTCTTCGTAATCTCGACTGAAGCTCGGCCTTCCTTCCACTCGTATCTTCATCCCTTTCTTCTAATTCCCGTTTGAGATCTACCACTTTCAAGTCCACTAATTTACAGTATTTCGCTGCCATTGTTTCTAATTACGCACTATTAGTCCACTAATATATCGCCAAATACCCCACACCTGACACCAATTGTAACGTTTTTCGGTTCTTAAAACGTTGTCGGGGTTTTAGAAAAACACACAGGCGATATATTTAAATTCACTTATTCTATTAACACAATTTCGGTAATTAAAATCTATTAAAAAATGCTTATTAACTATATCACTTAACCACTAATGTCTTTATTTATGTAAACGATATTTATATTACATGTACTAGTTCAATCGCGACCGCACTATCGAACTCGTATCGATTGACTGCCTCCTGGCCAATCCGACGCGCTATTTATACCTGGCGCGAACGTCCAGATTGTTCGAGGCCCTTCTAGAACGTCCTCGAAGATTCTGGAGAATATTCTCGAATCTTCGACCCGGTGCTGCCCTCTGTTATTCGTCGTAGGTAGTTCTTCTTCCGCTATGCTAGCGCCATCTAGGGACGCCTATCGGAACCGCCAGTTGAAAAGTTGGCGCTCGTTACAATATATTCTCAGCGACAGTTACAAGAAACTCCAGTTTTTTTTTTATTGTAAATTCTTAACAAGTATGAAGTAGGAAACATACAGGGCGAGCATAAGTGCGCAGCTATTGTTGTAAGATTTTTTTATGAAGTATTGAACTTCTTATTCGCTGCAAAACGGCGACCGATTAAAAAAAAAGAAAAAAAAAACATTGTGTGTACTGATGATCATCGGTTCAAAGTTTCAAAAACCTATGTATAAATACTAGAATGACGCTATGTTAACTATACCAAATATTATACTAGTATACATATGGTCAAAGATGTGTAGTTCCGTTGGCGAAATCTACAGTGGCGCCACTGCAGTTTCTCCGCGACGGGAGTTAAAAAGCGGCGGAGCAAGGGACGTACGAAAATAACCAATGGACCAAGTGAACTACTTGATATAGATAACACTTTAGTATTGCAGCTGTGGTAATTAGGAAATCTATTCCTATTGGCAAAATTCAAAATTCCCACCATAATTTTTCGTAACTTAAACATTCAAGTCTGAACTTACTAACGATTTTGTATTACGTTTAATATAATTTTATAGACATTTTCATAACTATAAATAAGCGCGGCAAATTTCAATTCTACCCACTGGCATGTAAATATGTAGTTGGTCTATGGATCAGATGTTCGGTACTAGTTCTACAGTTTATATTTATCCAAGTTAATTTACAGAATGAATGTATGCTTGGAGAGTTGTTCTTCTATGAATCCATCGTTTATACTTTATCTTTATAAAATTCAAATTATTTGTATTACGTACTATACAAATGTTTTATAAACTACTAGTGTATTTTTTTAAGAATGATGTGAGAATGAAGTATTTGAAAGCAGAATATTTCCTTCTAAATAACTGAGCGCGAAATAATCATGTAGCGGCATTAGCAGTACAAGTAAATCTACCTTTTCTAATTTAATGTTATCATAGAGCTACAAACACACTCGATGGAATGCGTTTATAGGTTATAGAGACGCTACTGCATTATAAGATTTAAGGTGCATCTACACGATCGGAGTTCGCCGAACTCCGAATGTTCGGCAACTACCGAATCGTGTGGACGCGACCGTCCACACGATTCGGGGTTTGCCGAACTCCGAGCAGATACGGGAAAACGCCGAACGTTCGGTATGAGAATTTAGTGTGGTAGCATTGAGTGATTGCATGAATTAGGTTGGTGTTGGTACAGAAATTATGACTGGTTATGAACCATTGCTGGCACTGCATAACTGAAACTCCTTTTTGGTTTCGCGGGAAACCCGGCAAATCACAAATATTTGAAGTTCTGTCATTTTGGTTGAGCATGACAGAAACTCAATATGAATCACGGACACCAGTAATTCATCTTTAGGTTATGAAAATATTGACAACTACAATTACTTATGCTATTATTTAATTTCTGTTGTTTTCCAAGTTTACGAGGATGAATGTATGGGTCATTGGGTATATAATGGCGAACAAACTCGAACAAAAAAAGTAGTTTTATTTACCTTCTGCAATTTTTATGACCAACGTGATTGTTATCATTGAAACGTTCATTGTAAAAATTAGAGGTTAATCAAAGAAATATTTTTTGCTCAAATTTGTTCGCCATTTTTTATCCAATTATCTACGAGTATCATACGCCTGTATGCGTAATACTTACAATGAGGCGAATATGTTTGCACAAACACGGTCCACTGGGTATGTATGGATTCTTTATCGCTTCAAATTGAGCGCCGTGAGGAAGGAGGGTGGTTTAATAATAATAATAATAATAATAATAATAATATCCATTTATTGGGGTCATATAAAAATATATACATATTCATATTGCCCAAAAAGACCAAATCACCATAGTGGTGCTCTTCCTTTGGCCTTGAGTCACGTCCAAATTTACTTGGGTTTAGCCAACACCATAACTTTTGATTTAACACGTATTTAATTTATTCTTCGTTTCGTCATACAGCGTTCGTCTTCAACCATAATGGATAACTGGAACCATGTATATTTGAATCATATTTTTCGTGAAAGCCCAGAAAATAACCAGAAATTTAAAACCAAAGACAATTTACCTGTCACTTTGACATATATTAATAAATATCATCTAATTTTTTAATTTATTTGCCTCTTTATAGACAAAAAATCATATACGCATTTCAACCAGATCATCACATAACAATATACATTTCGACCCTCTTTAGTAAAATTCAAGAAATTTGATGAATTATGAAGAGAGTGGTAAGCTTTTTAATATTTAGGATAACATTGCAATTATTTAATTACTTTATCTCAACATTAGCTTTAAAGATTAATTTTTATAAAACTTAAGATCTTTAATTTACTTGAAATGCATCAATTTAATGTAATAATGAATACTAAAATTACACTCATATCAATGGCCGCGTTCAGAGTACGAACATGATACGAATCAGTAGCGGTTTCCGCTACACAAAATGGCAACCAGTCCATTGTATATTATTGATGTAGCGCAAATGTAGCCGTACGTTTTTGAGACGAATTGTCAACAGTTCACAAACCGTTTGGGAGCAGCTACGTAGCAGTTACGTACTCTGAACGCGGCCATTGTCAAAAAAAAACACGTTGAATTGTTTATTATCTTTGGCAAAGCTGTCATTTTCAGCATACGACATAGTAGTTTCAGTAAATAAATTTGTATCTTACCCGCTGTCGTATGTAACAGTTATTAAAACTGTAGGTATAATAGTATGTGTTCGCGTCGCGCTCATAGACAGAGTCAACAGCTTTCCTCGTCACGTCCACACTAACCGTTCCCGAACTCCGAGCACTAGTTTGGCCGATCTCCTAGTCGTGTGGACGGGCAGTTTCGGGTTCGGCGAACTAGTCGGCAAACTGTTTGGCTATTCCCGATCTGCATTGGAAAATGGCGCAGGAATGTTCGGCTAGACGGAGTTCGTGCACCCGTCCACACATTCGGGAAGGTATTTAGAGTGAGAGGGAAAGCTGTTGACAGCTGTCTAGTGAGCTCGTCTCTTACTAGTCATACTATTATACCTACATTTTTATAACTGTTGTATATGACAGCGGGTAACAGATACAAATTTATTTACTGAAATTACTATGTCGTATGCTGAAAATGACAGATTTGCCAAGATAATAAACAATTCAAAGTGTTCTTTTTTGCATTGATAGGAGTGCAATTTAGTATTCATTATTACATTAAATTGAGCATTTTAAGTAAATTAAAGATCTTAAATTTATAAAAATTAATCTTTAAAACTAATGTGTAGATAAAGTAATTAAAATAATTGCAATGTTAGCCTAAATATTAAAAAACTTACCACTCTTTTCCTAATTCATCAAATTTCTTGAATTTTATTAAAGAGGGTCGAAAAGTATATGTTATGTGACGATCTGGTTTAAATGCGTATATGATTTTTGTCTATAAATTGGCAAACAAATTAAAAAATTAGATGATATTTATTAATATATAATCATTTAAAAGAAACCACCCTCATTCCTCACGGCCCTCAATTTGAAACGATAAAGAATCCATACATCCACAGTGCAAACATATTCGCCTCATTGTAAATATTACTCATACAGGTGTATTGATGCTCGTAGATAATTGGATAAAATGGCGAAGAAATTTGAGCAAAAAATATTTCTTTGAATGACCTATAATTTTTACGATGAATGTTTCAATGAATAACAATCACGTTGGTCATAACAATTATAGAAGGTCAATAAAAACTACTTTTTTGTGTTCGAGTTTGTTCGCCATTGTATACACAAAATGAATGTATGGGTATTCATCATCGTAAACTTGGAAAATAACAGAAATTAAATAATAGCGTAAGTTGTCAATATTTATAACCTAAAGATGAATTACTGGTATCCGTGATTCATATTTAGTTTCTGTCACGCTCAATAAAAATGACAGAACTTCAAATATTTATGATTTGCCGGGTTTCCCGCGAAACCAAAAAAGAGTTTCAGTTATGCAGTGACAGCAATGTTCATAACCAGTCATAATTTCTGTACCAACACCAACCTAATTCATGCAATCACTCAATGCTACCACACTAAACTCTCATACCGAACGTTCGGCGTTTTCCCGTATCTGCTCGGAGTTCGGCGAACTCCGAGCGTGTGGATGCACCTTTATGCACTTTTGCATACAAAAGTGTATAATAGTGCAAATAGTTCATGCGACGCGAACAAACTTAATAGTATGACTAGTAAGAGACGAGCTCACTAGACAGCTGTCAACAGCTTTCCCTCTCACTCTAAATACCTTCCCGAAATGTGGACGGGTGCACGAACTCCGTCTAGCCGAGACATTCGCACACGTTGACCGTGCGCATTTTCCAATGCAGATCGGGAATAGGCAAACAGTTTGCCGACTAGGTCGCTGAACTCCGAACTGCCCGTCCACACGACTAGGAGTTCGCCAAACTAGTGCTCGGAGTTCGGCGAACTCCGAGCGTGTGGATGCACCTTTTTAAGTGACTTGTACCGGAATATCTGAAGTGGAAAAAGGGCGATTAATATGCAAATTAAAAAAAAATACACAAGAAATTCGTGTCTAAATGCCTTTCTGGACTTGCCCTTTGTAAAACTCGTTTGTAAACATACGATCTTGGAAATAAACACTGCAAATTCTATTTCATGATTCTGCTTATTTATGTCATTGCAGTTAGCAGTTAATACCTAGCTCTACATTGTTAAAGAATATTTATTAAAACTTCTAAGGACTTACTTTTGAGCGAAATTCTTACCTACCTGCCACATTGGATATCTAACGAAATGTAAATCCGTGAATTCATAATAACCATTTTTACAACTTTCGAGGGAGCAATGAATACCAGACATGGACAATGACAGCAAAAATTGGTCAAGAAATTGCTAACTTATACCTAATTACTCAACTAATAAAATATCGAAATCGTATACAAATATGTTAAACGGACCAAAAAAACACGAAATGGGATTTATGGAATAATTTTATACACAATTGCATTCGTAAATAACAAGTATTGACAAGTCTGTCAACTAATCATATGGAAACCAAAATCATGGCGTCCAAAAAAAAAACAGTAATGGCGGCAAGTGTCGCTACTTTATCTCCTTACAATGTACTTCCATGTTGAATCCAACACCTCTGAAGATTGATACCTAAACTACTTCACCTCCAGAGGGGAAAGCATCAACATTTGTCTAGGGATGCTATGCACTTACAGTCATGCAAGTAAGACCTGGGCTGGGACTCTGTGTACAATAGAATTCTATTATCGTTTTCTATAGTAGTATTCTATGTTTGAAGTCGACAATATGGTGAATTGGTACTCTGTGTACCTATAAATAGTGCAATGAATTTAGGAATAGAAATATAATCGAAAACCAACCGTTTAGAATTTATTGCCGTGACGTCCTAGTAATTTTTTATGAAAAAGACAACGCATAGGTGGCATTAAGTGAGAATAAAGAAGTTGTTTAGGTTAGGACTGCGAAAAATATTTGTGTATTTTATTCGCTAATCTTTATTTATTGATTTAAATGTTCCCAATACATTAATTATGGGTGTGGATGAAGAAGAAGCGTTAGAAGAAATGCGCATCTTTAATATAAAACGACGTATTCTACGCGAAAAAAACGATCCGTTTATACATTCCAAATATTTCACACCCCTTTTAAACTCAAACAAGTAAGCTGTGAAGTAAGCCATCAACTAGTAAATGTTATCCTTTTCTAAATGATCTATCTATCCTTCAAAGCGAGATGTGCGGACGTATCGTCTTTAGGCGACAATATGGCGGCATATGGAAATCGACTATTGCCACACAGAGTACAAATGGTGTAGAAATGAAGCGATAAATAGAATTCTATTGTACACAGAGTCCCACCCCTGCTCGACGACTTTGACAGTCTCCTTTATACGGCCTGTCGAATCATTGAAATTTCCATTGAATTGAATGTTCTAGCAAATTCTAAAGTCACTAGATATATAAAGTACCGCAATTCATTGCGCCATTGTGTAAAAGCCGCTTTACAGTTCGCAATTTTTTTTGTATTGAATGATTAAGAAATACAAGCGATTTTTCAGCTTAGACTAAATGATAATTGTGGTGGCATACTTGCGCCTAAATCTTATTAACATATTGTTTGAAATTCCTTTCCTTGTATGTGGGCAACTTTATGTGCTTGCATGTTAACTCCAGCGCCTCTGAGGATTGATACCTAAACTACGTTCCCTTCGGAAGGGAAAGCGTCACGTTTTGTCTAATTCAAGCTGGACACGGATGGCCAATAGGAAGTTACTCTCCCAAGCTCGGCTCTTGTCCTCTTGTCAAAACAGTTCTTGACAGGACAGTTATTTGACGGTTTTGTTTGAGGTTATCTGCGAGGTTATCACGCACATACAAGCGAATTAACAGCTGATGAGGAACATGTCAATCTGGTAGTAGTAAATTTTGAATATGCGCGCGGAATCGCCACCTTTTTTTGATTACTTTTTAGCATTTAACCAATAGAAGTAAATTAGCGGACTGAAGGTCACGAATTTCTCGCCCGGGAGATGAAAGGTGCCGATGCTGAGTGTCCGTTCTTATTGAAATGTCCTTGGTCACGGGTAAATAATCTAATTTGACGGCTTCTGTGTACGTGTTCACTCTGAACCTAATTCTCCAAAGCCGCTGGTTACTAGGCAATATTTAATTTCTATAATGTATTTTGCTAATAGAGTAAACTGGGATAAGAAATAAATTACTGTAACAGTTGAAAATGAATATATTATATATATTTTTACATTTACATTAATGTATCCAATTTCATCACAAGCATAAACAAATGTATGAATGTGGAGTTTATTGCATGGATACTTCTTAAGGTGTACAAAATTTAAATAATGTCAAACACAAAACGTGTATATTTGCAAATATGTGTAAATGCACATAATATAAAAAAAAACGTTGTACATTAGTAGTCATACATATTTCATTGTGATTGCAAATTTGGTAGACGCACTATCAGATGAGGGATATTAATTTACAAAAAAACCGACTATAATAATAATCGGGAATACCATAATAAACGTTGTTAAACTTATTATGGTACCATCACCGCCAGGAGCATGAGTTGTTCCACCATCCCCACCAGTGTCGCCTCCAGTTGCATTACCACCAGCTGATGTAAGTGCTGCGGCTTTTACTGCCTTTGCTTCCGTTTCACAGGCTGAAAGTCCAGCAATAACTCCTGCTAGCTTACCACCACACAGAATTGCTCCACCATTATCTCCCGAACACATTTTTGCCGGATCTGCGCTAGTAACTTTCAGAAACGGTTCTTCGTCGGCAGCAACTGTTACATCAATTTCAGCTAAAGCAGCAGCTTGTTTACCATCATCTCCCCATCCAATCGCCTTGCAATCAGTATAATTTGCCGCGTCATCGGCTAACTCTGGTGCACCTTCACCAGCTGAGGAATATACCCATAGGTCATGCACGCCTTGGCCGTCAGTAAGTGACTGTTTGTTATCGTCGCACTTGCCCTCGGCTCCAGGTGCTTCACACGTCTCTACACTGTGATAAAGATGTAACGTAACCAAGTTCAAGTTTATTCTCCTTATTAAATATATTACTTTAGAACCATGTTGTGAAACTTGCAATACTTTAAATCTAAATATCTTACCTTGGTTACACCAAGCTCCCATATATTTTAGAATTTTACAATATCACGATTATTTAATTATAACGATTGCGTAGGTCTAGTAAGTTCTGGTGGTATTTATTGATGAAACCACTTTAAAATCTACCAAACCGTTTTCGCTAACCTAGTATCAGACACATATGTTTTAGACCTGTTTACTTAAGAATGACTTTCATTATAAATGAACAGTAATTTTTGCGATAGTACCATTATGTTCTATAACACTTGAGAATTATTACAAAAAAGAATGGAAAAGAAATGTGTCGATATATCAATAAGCAAGATTACTAACAGATTACTGCATGTATGAGAATAGTTTTTAGGTTGGGCCTATTACTGAAAATACCGATAGATTTGTTACTTACATCTATTTCTTAAATATTTGTCCTAAAATCGGTAAATACCATGTAAATTCAGGTTTTTAGCCCAGTGATAATCATGTCTTATCACGCCATGAAGTTTTGACAATGTCTACTGCAGAAGACTGACATAATGATATTGACAGAGTCATCCACACCCTCTCATTCAAATAAAACTGCATAGGAAAGCAACCGTTGTAGTTAAATAGCCATGAGCATGTATCACACAGATTTAAACTAAAGCAAATATATTTTATAATATATCCAACGTACCCTGGTCCAGTTGCAGCTACTACCAGATCATTATTTATTCTTGTTACGGAACACGCATCAGAGAAAGCCTAAAACATTTGATGCGAAACGTCCTCATTACTTTCATGAAGATTTACTTACCACTCCAGTTGCAGTACTATTTGCCTCCTCCCACTACTAGGAGCTTTCTATTGATGTGATAATTTGTTAAAAGTTTTGTATCCAAAGTACAGTGTCCTATTGAATATAAAAAAATGTCTCAAGCTGCCTAAAACTACTGTATACACCTACCTTTCCAGAAAACGCCTAAAATAATTAAAAATTGTAATAATTTCATCTTTTTCTGTGTAAATGTTTAATAAACACAAGGTATTTTTGTTACAATGTCATTCAATTTGTTTATATTTAGCTGCTTTCATTTATTTTTTTATTTTGTATAATATAAATTTTCGAGTAACTATTGTGTAACTATGATGTTACATTTGTCATGTGTCATTCTTTATTTCAGACAAATGGGAAATAGATCCTCATGAATTAATGTTATTGGAAGAACTGGGTTCTGGTCAATTTGGTGTTGTAAGACGCGGCAAATGGAGGGAATCCATTGACGTAGCTGTTAAAATGATGAAGGAGGGTACAATGTCGGAGGATGACTTTATTGAAGAGGCAAAAGTTATGACGTAAGTAACTGTTAACTGATACAAATGTACATGCTGTCTTTTTAAAATGAAAGGGGTATGGTAAAGATGGTGCTTTTATCTATATGGGTCGATCATGTAGAGACCGTAGAAGTAAAAAATAGTTACAAACGAACCTACTATGGTAATATTCAATGAACGCCAAACATTGGTCTGATTGATTATTTTTCATCATAAAAAATGAAAAATAACCAAATATTTGTTTTCTGAACGCATGCGTCTACTTGCTACTTCTAGTGCACCTTAATTCGACGCATGTGCCTTGCTTTGCCTCTAGTTGGCTGCCGCTTGTTGCAGGAATAGAGATATTCTCTATATGAGTCTTTAAAGCAATAAAGAGCAATTAGACGGTTCGCATCGTGTAGAGTCGTACATTTGACATTCGCTGTCATGCTGACACGAGCCATCAGTTCGTAAATTGTGCACGCGATGTACGCAAATACGACTTGTGAATGAGTAGATGTTTTACATTCATAGATAAGAGATCTGGTACAAAGTATATCACACAAAACATTTTGTCTACAATTTCAAATAGAGCATGGTAAAACAAGGCACAAAGGCATATGAAATAATCTTACATAAGGGATAAATTGGAACCTCTCATATGGTGAACTAAAATCTAAAATTTTAGCCACTTGTCAACGAGTGTCATAAAGTTTGTTCGCGTCGCATGAACTATTTGCACTATTATGCACTTTTGCACACAAAAGTTCTAAAAAGTGCATAATAGTGCAAATAGTTCATGCGACGCGAACAAACTTATATATAATTGTCATTTTAATTAAATATTTCGAATACACGACATGAAAGTTGACGCTTCATTCTTATCCGTCATAAAGATAAATTGAATTTCCGACATTATTAATCAAGGACCATGTAAACAAGAACGGAAATTTTAACTGCACGGAATCGCCACTTTTTTGGATTGGGAACATTCCCTATTTCCATCAATGTCTCTGTTGCCAGAGGATCGGGGTTTACACCCCCATAAGGATTTAAAGATTTAAAGTTTCATCGGGTTCACTCCTAACGAGTTCCACGAGAAGGGAATAAATAAACGTCCACCAGAGCAGTGCTCCCATACCCGCTTCGCTCTGCGACCGGTGCCGTATATCTGGTGCAAACCATTAGCCATGATATGACAGCTCGGTCAGGAGATTTTTTTTATCGACCTTGACTGGTTTAGACCGCAGTGTTTTGCTTACACAGTGATGCCTCGAGTATGATTGGGCATTATGCCCCGCACTGCGATCGGCAGCAGGACGAGGTTATACCTAATAGAACTAAGTTGCGCGTTACCTGCTGCTGAGACTGTCCATATGAAGTCATACGGATTACCACCCCCAAAGTTGATAACACTAAATGCTCACGTCGAAGGTATTAAAGTAGGTTTTGAAAGTACAGAACAAGGAATAATAAAGAGTAGGTAAAATAAAAATAGTTTACTACATTATTTTCTTGTTTCTGATTTCAAAGTTTACTTAAGAAATAGAACGATAACAAGTATCTGTTTTTAGCGTTTCTTAGTGTTGTTCATTACCATTGGTTATTGTTTAAATGTTTTTGCTTATTAAGGATTCTCATCATTAGGTAAGGGTATTGATTATTTATTTCTATTGCGTTTCGTAATTTCAAAACCCACTTAAATACCTTCGGTGCATACAATAGTTATTTATATCAGTAGGCCAGAAACTACAGTTTTGCGAGTATGAGTACGGTTTGTGGGCCGAGGCGGTAGCCGAGTACGAATACTCGCAAGAGTTTCTGGCCGTATGATACTGTAACGAGCGCACATTTCAACTGGCGTTCCGATAGTGCGTCCCAGATCGCGCTAGCATAGCGAAGAAGAACTACCTACGACGAATAACAGAGGGCAGCACCGGGTCGAAGATTCGAGAATATTCTCCAGAATCTTCGAGGCACGTTCTAGAAGCCCCCGAACAATCTGGAAGTTCGCGCCAGCTATAAATAACGCGTCGGGTTGCCAGGAGGCAGTCAATCGATAACGAGTTCGATAGTGCGGTCGCGATTGAACTAGTACATGTAATATAAATATCGTTTACATAAATAAAGACATTAGTGGTTAAGTGATATAGTTAATAAGCATTTTTAATAGATTTTAATTACCGTAATAGTGTTAATAGAATAAGTGAATTTAAATATATCGCCTGTGTGTTTTTCTAAAACCCGACAACGTTTTAAGAACCAAAAAACGAACAATTGGTGTCAGGTGTGGGGGTATTTGCGATATATTAGTGGACTAATAGTGTTTAATTAGAAACAATGGCAGCGAAATACTGTAAATTAGTGGACTTGAAAGTGGTAGATCTCAAACGCGAATTAGAAGAAAGGGATGAAGATACGAGTGGAAGGAAGGCCGAGCTTCAGTCGAGATTAAGAAGAGCAATAGAAGCAGCTGGGGAAGATCCTGGGACATATTTGTTTGAAGTGTCTGGTGGTAATGGCGAACTTCTAGTAGAACTTAGAAACATAGAAGAGAAAGTTCTAGAAAATTCTCAGAAAAATATGGAAAATTCTAGAAAACTAGAAGAGAAAGTTCTAGAAAATTCTCAGAAAAATATGGAAAATTCTAGAAAACTAGAAGAGAAAGTTCTAGAAAAAATTGAACATGGACGAGAAGAATATAGAAAATTCTAGAAAACTGGAAGAGAAAGTTCTGGAAAAAATTGAAAACATGGACGAGAAAAATAGAAATTCTAGAAAATGGAAGAAAAAATTAATAGAAAATTCTCTTAATGTCAACAGGAATTAATGAATAGAATCGACGAAAAATTCCAAGAAGAAAAATCTAGAATGATTGAAGAGTTGGACGGTCGCATTAAAGAGCTGGAAGAACAAATGCATTCTGGAACCATACCAAACACGGAAGAAACTGGAAATTCTACCAATACGGGAAGCACTCAGATGGAACCAAGAAATTCAGTGCCCATCTGTACGGTTCAAAATAAATGTGACCTGCCTACATTCGACGGGAAGACTCCCTTGGAAGACTATTTGACGCTGCTGGACACCACAGCTACGGTATATGGCTGGACGGAAGCTACAAAGCAGCCATGTTATCAGTAGCTCTGCGCGGCGATGCTTTGAAAGGTACTCCAGGTTATTCCGTCGACGGAGCGACAAAATTACCAAACGCTACTTAATCAATTGGAGATGCGTTTCGGTAATAAACATTCTGCAGCAAGTATATCGCTCGCATTGAAAAATCGCTGTCAGAGGTCGAACGAGACTCTACAGGAGTATGAAGCTGACGTCGTTCGTCTAATTAAGAGTGCGTACCCAACGGTACCAAAGATGTGTGCGAGAGTCTCGCTGTGGAAAAATTCCTGGATGGCCTGCTCGATAAGGATACTCAACAGGCGTAAAGCTCGCTCGGCCGCAAACGTTGAACCAGGCTTTAGCTCAAGCACTAGATTTTGAAGCGCGTGAAGCAATCGGTCAAAGGACCTGCTCGCGTCCGTGTTCTAGGGAGTCACGAGGAAGAAGAGCCATTAGAAGGAATTATGGCGAAATTAAACGAAATGATGACGAAAAATATGACGGAATTGATGACGAAAATATGACGGAATTGATGACGAAAATGGAATCTCGTGCAAACTAGGCAACCAGGAAGACGATGCTGGAATTGTGGAAGGATGGGCACGTACGTAGTCGGTGTCCCGATCCACGAAAACCAAAGCCGACGGAAACTAAAATGGGCCGACGAGAAGGGGCGATCGTCGACCTATGTAGCTGATGCCCCAGTAACACCAGTGATTGTTGCTTCAGTGGGATGTAGACCTAGCAGCCTCGTCGTGTATGGGCAGGTAAATGGGAAACCGAGAGATTTACTGCTAGATACTGGTGCAACAATGACAATTCTTCGGCCGGAAGCATGGGAAAGAAGAACCGGATACATCCAACCAGATGGACGCTACGTACGGCAACTGGGCAATCAGTCAACGTGTTGGGGGAGACGATGGCCCACTTCCGTATTGGTGATACTGCATGCCAGTATCGTGTAGTAGTTGCAGATATAGAACAAGACGTAATCCTCGGAATGGACATAATGACAGAATTTGGGTTCAAACTGGACTTGCAAGCAGGAGTGTTGAAGGTTGGCAAAGAAGAAGTTATTCTCAACCATAGCAAGAATATGTCGGCCTGCGTAGTGTTGGCAGAAGAAGTAACTGTGGCGAGCCGCAGTGAAACCATTGTGGAAGCGAGCGTGAGTGGAGACATTCCCAAGAGGCAAGTTTTAATGCTGGAACCGGGAGCGATTAGCGGTCAAGGTCGTGGAATACTGTCGCTAAGGCAGTGATACAAGCTGGAGAAAAACTGCCCGTCCGACTGATGAACGTCAATAGTTATCCAGTAAAGCTGAAGAAGGGCGTACCTTTGGGAAGTTGTGCTAGTGTGTCGTCGATTGTCAACAGAGAGGATGGCGTAACAACAACTCCAGATCCGCTTCCTGGATGGTTGAATAACTTCATTGACTTGTCTTGCAAGGATTTGACAACACAACAACGCCAATACCGTGAAACAGCTGCTTGGACGCTACCAAGATTTTTCCAAGCAGAAGACCGGAACACGAGGGGCAGGACTAATGTTGTACGACATCGAATAGACACTGGAGATGCCCAGCCGATCCGCCAAGCCCCAGAAGATTGCCATTGGCGAAACGAGCCGAAGCAGAACAAATTATACAGGATATGGAGCAGGATGGCGTAATTGAACCATCGAACAGTCCATGGGCTTCTCCAGTGGTACTGGTGAAGAAGAAGGATGGTTCAACTAGGTTCTGCGTGGATTATCGACAATAAATAATGTAACCAAGAAGGACAGTTATCCTTTGCCCAGAATCGATGACACTTTAGATACCTAGGTGGGTGTAAGGTATTTTCGACCCTCGACCTGAAGAGTGGTTATTGGCAAATCGAAGTAGAGGCAAAGGATAAGGAGAAGACGGCGTTTACGATCGGGACAGGATTGTGGCAAATTTAAACGTCATGCCATTTGGGTATGTAATGCTCCCGCGACGTTTGAACGATTGATGGACAACGTACTGAGAGGACTATCCTGGGAAACTTGCTTGGTATACCTCGACGATATAATTGTCTTAGGAAAATCTTTTGAGGACATTTGAAGAACTTGGAGCAAGTATTTCAGCGATTGAAAGGAGCGAATTTGAAGCTTAACCCCAAAAAGTGCAACCTGTTTCCAGAAGCAAGTGCACTACCTCGGCCACGTAGTATCAGAGGATGGAGTATCGGTTGACCCAGGGAAGACAGAAGCGGTCAAGTCTTGGGCCGTTCCGAAGGACAAGCATGAAATAAGAAGTTTCCTTGGGCTATGCACTTATTACCGACGAATTCGTTCTGGATTGCTAACATCGCCAAGCCTATCACGAGACTAACTGAAGAGGGCAGAGACTACGTCTGGGAGAAGAGCTGCCAGGATGCCTTTGAAAGAATTGAAACAGAACTGACCACTGCGCCCATCTTGTGCTATCCACAGGCTGAAGGAAAATTCATTTTGGATACTGATGCCAGCAACGTGGGCATCGGAGGCGTGTTGTCCAAGTTCAAGATGGCCACGAAAAGTGCTCGGTTACTTCAGCAAAGTGCTGTCGAAACGGAACGCAACTATTGTGTGACCAGGAGAGAGCTGTTGGCCGTAGTTAAGTCTATAGAGCACTCATAAATATCTCTATGGCAGGAGTTCTTGTTAAGAACCGACCATAGCGGCATTGATGTGGCTGCTACGCTTCAAGAAATCCGGAAGGGCAGGTTGCTAGATGGATAGAGCGTCTGCAAGAGTATGACTTTGATTCGGAACATCGGCCTGGAACCAGTCATCGAAACGCTGACGCACTATCGAGGAGACCCTGTTCAAGGATTGCACGCACTGCTGTCGTGCCGAAGAGAAAAATGAAGCAACCTGCTTGAGGACTACTGTCATAGATGATAGATGGACTGAAGACCAAATCCGAGCTGACCAGGAGTCTGACGAAGTTTGAAGCGTGTGATGGAGTGGAAGATGCAAGAAGCGCGGC
The DNA here is from genome assembly GCA_004143645.1 of Protaetia brevitarsis. Classification (NCBI taxonomy): domain Eukaryota; kingdom Metazoa; phylum Arthropoda; class Insecta; order Coleoptera; family Scarabaeidae; genus Protaetia; species Protaetia brevitarsis. Next base: position 916,980 of record RXPK01000255.1, read on the forward strand.
CTAACTGGGAAACGGTAAGCACCATATTCGCGAGAGCTAAAATCGTATTGGGCTCAGTGGGGCTCTTTGGTAATGGAAAATGGTCTTCTCAGACGAGTGTTAGAAGACGAAGCTGGGACCAATAGCAACTTCAGATTGTGGTTCCGAAAGCAAGAATTCCCGAAGTTTTAAAACTTCTTCATGATGGAACATCGGGAGGCATCTTGGAGTCCGGAAGACTATAGAGAAGGTAGAGAGCGATTCTATTGGTTTAATTGCAAGAATGACGTGAAAGACTGGTGCCGGAGATGTACAACTTGCGCCGCTGCCAATGGACCTTCCCAAAGGAAGAGGGCCCCTATGAGGCAATACAACGTTGGCAGTCCTTTTGAAAGGATTGCGATTGATGTTGCCGGACCATTTCCACGACGGAATTTGGAAATAAATACATCTTGGTTGCAGTAGACTACTTCAGCAAATGGGTGGAAGCTTACGCATTACAAATCAGGAAGCTGTTACAGTGGCTGAGACTTTAGTTAAAGAACTTTTCAGTCGTTTGGTGTGCCGCTTGAACTTCACTCCGACCAGGGACGGAATTTTGAATCAGCAGTGTTTCAAGAGATGTGCAAAATATTGGGTATTCGCACAGACCCGAACAACTGCCCTGCACCGCAATCAGATGGCATGGTGGAGCGCATGAACAGGACAGTTATCAAGTATCTGTCAAAAGTTGTCGCAGACACACCAGCGAGATTGGGACCAGCAGCTACATCTATTCTTGCTGGCGTATAGAGCATCGGTCCACGAAACCACTGGCCAAAGTCCATCTAGTGTGCTTTTGGACGAGAACCTGCGCTTACCATGCGATCTTAAGTTCGGCTTTAAACCAAATGAAGAAGTAGTTGGAGATGACTATGTTTCGAACTTGCGGAGGCGAATGGATGATATTCACGGATCGGGTGAGGGCGAATATCCATGAAGCAAGTGACCGCATGAAAGAAACTACGACATCAGAGCGAATGAAGGCGGATATCAGCCTGGAGACCTGGTCTGGCTGTTCAAATCCTCAGCGACGTCGAGGCTTCTCCACCTAAGCTGCAACGAATCGTGGGACGCGGCCTTACGAAAGTGATAAAAGCGAATTAATGACGTCATCTATCGCATCAGAAAGAAACCAATGGTAAAGCAAGAAGTGGTGCATTTTAATCGCCTAGCTCCTTATCTTGGGGACAATCAAGAGGACGAGCAGATGGTCCGAGTTTGTAGACTCCCCGAAGAAGAACTCAGCTATGAGGAGTTCATGACAAGTATGGGAATGGCCGCAAAGTGCGTCATGGTGTAACAACGGAGATTCAGGAGGATTGTTTTTGGCTCCTGAAGGGTGCGCGTTAGCACCATTGTGTGCCCAAGATTTAGAATGGGCAAGGGGATAGCTACCGTCTTCAAGGAAGAAATTTGGTGGTGTCCAAGATCTCCGAAGCCAGAACCCTGAGGTGGCAAGGCTCTGCACTTGCCAGGAAAGAAATGGCCTTTATTCTACTTGGTGACCAAAGAAGCCTCAGTTGGCAAGCCAACCTACCGGACGATGTGGGACAGCCTGATAATGTTTAAGAGAGCAGCTGTTGGAGCTGGAGATCAATAAGATCAGGGTGCCAAAATAGGCTGTGGATTGGATGGCTTGGACTGGAGGGTCGTAAGGAACATGCTCGAAGAAATTTCCGATATACTGGAATAGAGTTCCTAGTATGCAGCTACAACCCGCGGTCAGCAGAAGGGAGGCGACGGACGGTAGCGTGCTATTTCTTCCGGACATCGTCGTGTAGGAATGGAGAGAAACTGTTCGTATCTTCATGGAGGTGATAGTTCTGTTCCGGGACGGAACAGATCTAAGGAGGGAGCAGTGTAACGAGCGCCAACTTTTCAAACTGGCGGTTCGATAGGCGTCCCTAGATGGCGCTAGCATAGCGGAAGAAGAACTACCTAACGACGAATAACAGAGGGCAGCACGGGGTCGAAGATTCGAGAATATTCTCCAGAATCTTCGAGGACGTTCTAGAAGGCCCCGAACAATCTGGAAGTTCGCGCCAGCTATAAAAATACGCGTCGGGTTGGCAGGAGCAGTCAATCGAACGAGTTCGATAGTGCGGTCGCGATTGAAGTAGTACAAGTAATATAAATATCGTTTACATAAATAAAGACATTAGTGGTTAAGTGATATAGTTAATAAGCATTTTTAATAGATTTTAATTACCGTAATAGTGTTAATAGAATAAGTGAATTTAAAATATATCGCTGTGTGTTTTTCTAAAACCCGAACAACGTTTTAAGAAAGCACAAAACGTAACAATACATAATATTGTTTTGGGCCGACCAAATGAATTTGAATTGCAAAATAGAAAAGAAAATTTGGACACTAGGGAGTTGGACAGTACAAGTTAGCACACTTGTTACATACCTTAGTATTTTGACGTTTCCGAGAATAAATCTTTTTCTGTAATTTTCTTTCTAGTTTAATATCTATTTATCAATAATAGGTTCATCTTAGCATGGTTGAACAGTAGCTTAATGACAATTTATTATACGTCTGTAATATGGAATCTAGTGTGACCAACCGTTAGTGACATTTTTGCCTGAAAACTACCGTTTTCCTGCCGCTTTGAAGTACTGCGAAATGAGCGTTTCTTGACGGAGGCGCAAAAAATAACATTGTGAGGGTTGAGGTATATAATGTTTTCAGTTTTGGACTAAGAGTTTCCACTGCAGAAAACAAAAAAAATATATAATTTTCAATAAAAGTAATGTTACTAAGTGGTTTAGAATGAAAATGTTTATAAAATTTTATTTATTATTATTAGATATAACCCTTGCAATAACAACTGTCATACTTGAAGACGTACTTTTCAGTTTTCGCTGTGTTAATTATGCAAAAATTGACAAAATAGTTTGACTATCAACCAAATTTAGCAATATTACTGCAGCTGAGCTGCTAAAAACGCAAAAAATAGACATATCTAATTCAATTAAACAATAGATGGAAAAATTGTGATTTTCATTTTTTTAAAAATATATTTACAAAAATTTGTATACAGCCTCAGAATTGAATTCCAAAGAACTTTTTGGATATCATGTCATATAACCTCACTTTTTGCAGATTCATGGCATATTTTTTATATCGCCATACTAGTGGTCACCTGACGTCTATCTAAAGAAATATTGGGGTTCCTAGACATGCAGAACCTATCCCCCCAAAAAAATGAGTGTATTTTAATAATAAAAAGAAATATCCAATATGTTGCAATATTTATGCCGGTCACTCTATATGTTTATTATTAAATTGTAGTAATTTTTATTAATAATTAAAATAAGTTATTTACATAGCAATATTTTTTTTTTAAATAAATGTCATTTTCATTTTGCCGCTTTAGTAGCTCAACTAAAATAAAATCTGTGAATTTGATTTATACTTAGACAATTTTGCCAATTCTTGCCTAACTGACAGAGCTAGCTCGAATTCCGGCGCTGTAAATGACACCTACCGTACTTTAATTAACTATTATTTCTCTTGAATACTTGCTAAAAACTTTTTAGTTCTACCTCTGTCAGAAATTATTAATATTGCATTGGGAAGAAGTAGTATGTATTGCAAGAAAAATAGTATTAACACTTTTGAACACTAGCAGGATGGAAACTCTTAAAAAAATTATGATGAATTTTAAATAAACGTGAAATTGTTCTTAACTGCTGCATAAACATACCAACTGATATTTCCAAAATTACTGTTTCCAATTCTTTTGTTATTTAGTCTATAACTGATCAAGAAACAATTATATTAGAAATATTTACTAAATTTGACATAAATGAAGCGACAAGAAATGATGGTATTTGTCTGCAACATATTCTTTAATTTTTTTACCAAAATTGATTGATTTATCGATTGAAGAATGTATTATACCAGAAGCTTTAAATATAGCGATAGTTAAACATCTTCACAAGAGAGGAAAGTAGAATGAAGTTACCAATTGTCGACCAATTTCGATTTTATCCTCTTTTGATAAAATTTTGGAGAAATATGTACTAAATTCTATTACCGATTTCCTAACAAACAATTATAAACAGTTTGCTTATATAAAAAAATAAAGTACTACTCATTAAAATTATTAAAATTTCTGAAATTACATTAATTTGATGATTGCAAACGCGTATTTTCACTGACTTGTCAAAGGATGTTAGTGATGTCGGCACACATATATTATTTTATATATGCTGATGACAATGCTATTATAACATCTAAGTTTCAAGTTTGAGCTCATAATACAAAATTAATAATAAACTTTAATGAACCCTAAATTACGCTCATTAGATCTCGACATGTCAATTCTGATTATGTACTGTTTATTATATCTCGTGTCTTCACAATTTGTCATCATTGAATTATACTTGTAGTTGTAGTATTACTTAATTAGTTGAGGAATCAATTATAGGTTATGGTGTCACTATTTATTGTAATACTTCTTAAGTTTGCCAGGAAAAAAATAGATTGCCAATAAGAAATACTGGATTATTTGTTTAAAAATTAAAATATGGGTTATTGCCGTGCTGTGTACGCTACTTTGTGGCTTAACTTTGCACTGAAATATTTTGCGTTGTATAGGCGAATGAAAGCCATGTTCATCTCAACATTTACATGTTTCTTTGAATTTTTTTTACGTGTTCATGCTTTTCTCCTTTTCACCCTTTTAGACTGGAATTTTTTTTGAATTTCACAGGAAGCTTCAACACACGAATCTTGTGCAATTGTATGGAGTGTGTAGTAAAAACAGGCCAATTTTTATCGTTACGGAATACATGCGCCACGGATCGTTACTGAATTATTTAAGAAGACATGAACAATCACTTTCTAGCAATCAAGGATTATTGCTTGATATGTGTATTCAGGTAAAGTAAATCATAATGCAAATACCTTTTTTTGTAATTTTTAATGTACAATCACAAGATTCATTTTGACCTCAAATTTTAAAGTTCGTATGTTTAGTTTAACACACTGAGTGTTACGGGTGACGACCACCTATTCACACGCTTTTTCTAGGAGGTTATTAAAGCGTAGTCGGTGTTGTTTTTATTACTCTAGCTCGAAGGAATATTGGAATAGAGCTTACTATATCGTGAAAGTCAAAAAAATGAGCATGGTCGATTCATACATGCACTTAAGTGTTATAGTCTATCCACAGATATAACGATTTGACTTATTCAGGAGCACTCGAACATAAGGAAAAATAAGGAAAATAATTGATGTGTGAACAAGTAAAATTATAAAATATAAGAAACAAGTAAAATAAAACGTATTTGAAGGTTAGAGATTCATCAAGTTACATTAGAACATTTCTATGAATTCAAATAATTTATTTAAAAATATTTATGGTATATTTTATTCTCTTTGCAATAAAAAATATATAATATATTATAAAAAATGGTTAGCATTGTGAAGAAGACTTGGTCACTTTATTTGTAATTTTAAAATCTTTTTAATTTGCTCTTCTTATTTAGTATAAAGGATACATCTTCTAAAGGTATTTAGATCTTTATTTATTTTTTTAGTTTTTTTTGATATTACAATATAGTAGCAGATTTTCATGATTTTTGTGTTTAATATCCAAAAAAAAAACGCATACTTATTACTTATTGTCTTAGGTATTTGACACCTAGTTCATTTTATTTATTTATTTAATCACTTAGTAGGGTTGCCATAAAATTTGAAAAGAAAAAAAAACAGGTAAATCATGATTTCAAGCAAGAGTTTCGCCGGCGCTTACTGTGCTTAAAATTTGGTTACCGTTTACTGAATACTCCCATAGAGTCTCCAACTTTAATATCCGAAATTAGCTTATGAGTACCAACTTTCATTTCCTGAATCCAGACCACTTTTCAAATTTTCTTCCATAGAACGAATATCTTTATGGACGAAATAACCCTTTGCATCGAATATTGGACTACCTTACTTAACTCCTTAGATAACATTGATGTGTTCCATTGCTCTTTTACCCGCGTCATATATCACATAATGCACAATCAATCTGGACAGTAATCTAAGTTTGTTAAATTTAATTTATGCTTTATAGTGTTTATTTTTTGTAATAACTCGTCTTTATACATAATTAGTGTTTAAGTATTTTTTTTGTTCTTGTTATTTGCTCACAAGAATTTAATTTTGTTATAAATAGAAAGATGTACTAATTGGAAATTCTTTCTGTAAGTACAGTAAATAAATAAATAAACAATTTTGAGAAATAGATGTCAATGTGAAATCCTTCTCAATTCAGATTATAAATAACATAAAATACTATCACAATTGAAATCTGAAAGGAAATTTTATATTAAAGGTTGAATCTAAAAACCGCTTGGATCGTTTTTATTTCCGGACCGGACTGAAATATTTTCAATACTGGAACCGCAATATCTGATAAAAATTTTCTTAGAACGCACATTTTTATTGTTTTTGTAGCAGTCGTAACATGCTCCGTAATGTATGGTTTTCCATTGTGTTAATAAATAGAATAGTCTTGAAGGATTATTATTTAATGATTCTTAAATTTTAGTAGAAGTGTTGGTGTAGTTACAATTTACATAAACTCCTTTAATCGTAGGTGTGCAAAGGTATGGCATATTTAGAAAGACACAATTACATTCATAGAGATTTAGCCGCTAGGAACTGTCTGGTAGGATCAGAAAATACTGTCAAAGTAGCAGATTTTGGATTGGCACGGTACGTGCTCGATGATCAGTACACATCGTCAGGAGGGACTAAATTTCCGATAAAATGGGCTCCGCCGGAAGTACTTAACTATACAAGATTTTCGTCAAAAAGTGATGTTTGGGCATATGGTTCGTATATATAAATATTTATACTTCTAACCAATCTAATCATACTTACCATAAAACGTTGATTAAGGTGTTCTGATGTGGGAGGTTTTTACGTGCGGTAAAATGCCTTATGGACGTCTAAAAAATTCTGAAGTCGTTGAAAAAGTTCAAAAAGGAATAATACTAGAAAAACCAAAAGGATGTGATAAAGATGTATACGATGTAAGTAACTTTACATTCTAATTCATATTAAGCATGAAAATACGTTATTCGTGTTTCTTTAGATAATGAGGAAGTGTTGGAACTCACTGCCCGAAAACAGACCGTCATTTAGGAACTTGAAAGAACAATTAATTAGCGTATCACAAAAATTATTGGTTGATTGATTGGCGCAATTAATTTGTGAAACCGTAACATGTCCACCATCCACTACTGGTTGCAATACATGTTCTCACTACGAGCAAACATGGATTGGATTCTGTCAAACGCTGTGTGATGAAGCAAAGCAATCAAAATAGCAAAGAAGCAGAACAGCGTGTAACAGCAGTACTAGTCTAATATCGGACCAATAATTTTATAGTACGATATCTTTGTAGTAATATCTTGGCGGCAGAAAATTAAATTGTTAGGTACATAGGCTAAGTAATTACTTTGTATATGTACGTTCTAGTTAAATGTATAGTGCGAGTATACATACGTAAATTTACTTTATGTATATCGTATTTTTTGCTAAATTTCCCACATGCAATAACGACATTTCAGTCACAAAATCTGGTTTTTATTTTAACTTATAATAGTGATCTTCATTTTGCTGTAATCTTTTATATGTTTTATTATGAGCTTCTCTGTTTTACAAAAAAAATCTCTAAAATCTTAGGTTGAAACACATGAAATAACCTGTACAGGAGTAAAAAAGTATTTAGCCTATAACTTCTATTTTGCATAGAAAAACAAAATACTTTATGGCATATATTAGGCGATTATAATTAAATATATATGATTGAATGGACCTCCTTGCAGGTCAGGTAGTCACTAACAGAATTAAAGGCATGTTGTAACTGAAAAGGCCTTTATTATTAATTATGTGTAAGTTATACAAATTCGCCAGTGGCTAATCTAATTAACTGATCATTGATTATGTGATAGATACACTAACATGTACGTTTTATTATATGAATGTGTATATTTATTCTGAATATATATTTTATAGTTTAAACAATATTGTGTTATTAATTTTGTATTTAAACATAGTAGTTATATTTTCTATTTGCTGCAGTTTGTTATATTTGTATTTATTTGTATGAAAGATGTTTTTATTCAAATATATTTTTGAGAAAATAATTCACTGTGACATTTTCACTTCACATAGACAATAGTGTCATTTCACTTCGAATTATCCACCATAACTAAGAGTATTAGGCTGTAACATAAATTAGAAACGTTGTCGATGCGAGTAGGTATTTAAAATTTATTACAATTATTGAACTACTTCTTATAGCTTTCTATCTTGGCAAGAGTAGTGAACAACATCTCCATTTGGGTATCGAACCAGAGCACTATAAAAGAAATACTCTTATAAAAGTTATAGTATAGCAATATTTCTATGGTGGGTGGAAAAACTAGTACAACTAGCGAAGAGACAAGACAAAAAAGGACACTTGCTGCCGGCACCTTTAATATTTTGTCCCCAGGAAAATTATTTTTAGCGCTACCTTATTATTTTAGATGCCCAAGCCGTCTTTTCATTTACACCAATCATAAAGAACATGTGCCTGGGAGGGAAGTGCAATTTCGAATCAAAATGGCGGCATGTCGTGCATACGGGCCCGCTAAAAATGACTCTTCTTGTCTTATCTTTTCGCTGATACAACTCAAAAATTAAGAAAAAAAAGTTTGTCAAATTTTAGATTCAAATGAGATATTTTACCTTCATAGCGGCGAGTGAGTCGATATACAAGTATTACAATTGTTGACATTGTAACGAGTGTTTTCTATTTCGCATTAATTTACTTTTTGATATTTAAAATGAGATTTATAATATAATATTTTCATGTTTGACATGCGCAATAGTTCTATATAAAAATCAATACAAAAATGTGAAAGCACAAGTTGCATTAATAACCTAAAAATATCACATTTGTCTGCACATAGTGGAACTTTGTCATTCTGTTTTTTAAAATAGTTACATAAAATGCCCGTTGTATTTATGCGAAACAATAGAAATTAGCTTGATTTCCAATTGATTGGAAATTGGACATACGCATTAATCACAAATATGCAATCGTCACCTACTACCAGCTACTACTTGTAGCCAATAAGTGTTTATTACCTTTGATTTCCAAATCGTTTTTGCACACTGGGCATAAATTCAAATCATTAACTAAGAAATTTTTATTCAATAACTGCAAGCGGATTTCTTGACACTGTAGGTTTTCGGCATAAAGAAGTCCTTTAAGTAGTTGAGTTCTTCTTCTTTCTTTAACCTTTTGGTATAAAGCTATTTGTAAAAACTTATTAATTCGTGATACTGGCGTATTTGGCGGCAAGACGGACAATGCCTTGAAGGGATCTATACATGAAGCGTATTTTTCTAGAAATTCTAAAGCTCTTTCTATATTCGGTTCTGATGTTTTCGGCGAGAAATTGACGTCTGGTAAAAATGACACCGCTTTATTTGGATCTAAAGTAACTTGAAGAAGATGCATGTACACCTATAACAAAAAGATTTATATATGCAGTATGCAGGTACGTATTTCTAACGTTTATTGCATAAATTAGTAATTACGTACAAGAAAACCTCTATCTAACGGAGTTGCCCACTGCAGGTGGACGTTCGCTGAGTGTACAATTTCCTTTTTTAAATTTCGTTAATACAACGAATTTAAAAAAAAAACAGCATATAAACAAAATACATAAACTACGTATACATATATTTAATAGAAAGAAAAGTTATCATGGTACGCACATTTTCAGAGATATCGGCCTACTTTGGTAAAATCCATTGTTTGTCAATTTCGTTTCAGGTAAAGTAGTATTTTCGTTCAAATATAAAATAAGAAAAAAATATTTAAATCGCGAGTTTTTTCAGAAATGATACAAATTAAAAAACATAAAAATGGGGTTAATAATAGGCAAAAATTGCAAACCTATCAAATATATACTTCCCTATAGTATAAAAAAAAGTGTCATCTCAATTTTATTATAAACCTCAGATAAATTAGAAATTATTTTTGACAAATGCTATTTACAAGTATCACCTGTACATACCAAATTTTAAATCGTAAAACGATATGCACAAACATTTTTTTTTTTATATGCTGTAATTGAAAACCTAAAAATACCATATAAATGGCCTATCATTTTACATAGTTCGACTAGCATACAAAATACAGCCCAAATTTGAAGTAAAATAATTTTATGAATTTAAATTCCTTGTTAGGTAAACATCCGGCAGCTTTGCGATCTACACTTGCGCCTCACTAATCTCGATAACATGTGGGTTGATCATTTCGTTGAAGTAGATTATCTGGCTATTCGCTTTCCTTATTTGTTATTTTTGAGTTTCCACTACGATTTACGCTTTCGCTGGCAAATGAAATGACAAATTAAAACTAACTTAAACTAAGGTCTGTGCGTGTGTCTCAATATATTTCTTTTAGAAATTCGAAATATTTTTGAAACTATGTCAATTTTGTGTTCTTCTATAATAAACTAGGCTTTACGTTTATTTATGACTTTTACTATTAATACGAATACCATGTACTCATGATCGATTTTGTCCCACCTTACAACATTCAAATCTGGTCACTTTACATTATGGGAAATGCAAACAAACGCAGCTTTTCATTATTGCGTCTGTTTTTCCCACAATTTAAATATTGGCTTTTGTTGCCTGCCATGCCTTTTTTTCTCACGTGGCAACAAACTACCTTAATACTGGTTAAATGAAAAAAAAATCATTTTATATTATATGCTACCGCGTTATCTGCGAACTAAACACTCTCTACTCATGTGTGCTGCTCAACTCATCACCTGTAAACACGGTTCCGAGTTAAGATAGGCACTTGGCTTCCCCCGCCAGTTTTGGATGTAGAAACACTAGTGACATCTGGATTTGCCATCCAAAATGCCAGTTTTAAGCGCAACACTTTTCCCATAAGCTTGATTAGTTTTCTTATATATAGTCAATGACCTTGACCTCTTTGTAACGGCTGTCCTTGGAGAGAGTTTCTGCAGCGGATTACGAAAATTGTATCGGTAGGTATCGCCCGTATCCAGAAGTTTCGCACATGTTACATGTACATTAAAATTCATGACGTTTCGTCTGCTGATTGAATTGTTATTGGCGAGAACGCATTCAGAAACGATGGTTATTGCTCGCGAGTATTAATAAGCAGCCGCCAGGTTGACATGTTCTTTTTCGTAGCTGTTACTCATATGATGGCTGATGGTCGAGTGGTTTGCACGCTTGGCTATCAGTCACGGGGCCCTCGGTTCGAGCCCGACGGACTGCTCTCAGAGTGAGGTTTTCGTGGTTTTCCTCACTCCTTGGCGAATGCGAGAGACGAACATCTTAAGTCGCTCCACGCGCGCAAGCGTAATAATGGCCGTCGATGCCCCTGTAATTGGCGAAAGCTCTTGGGGGATGCTAAGGCATGAATTATTATTATTATTATATGAAGGTACGCTTGAATCGTTCGGGTATTTTTTTATTCAAGTCTACAGTTATAGATAGTGATTTGTATACAAAACTTCGAAGACTGTCAAATGACTGTCGATAATGCTTTAAAAAGAGTCAAGCTTAGCAGAGCTATTGATTAAAACGAACTCAAAAAAATTGGTGATTTTGCGCGGTTAAAATTTCTTAGCTGACCGTTCTTGTTTACATGTTTCTTACCGTAGATTTTATATAACCTAGATAAATTTTAAAATATTTCATTTTAAAATTTATATACTAATGTTTCTTTGCTTCTTGTAGGGCCATTTTCATTTATGTGTAGAGTATTTGTATCCATATGTATCTTATTTCGATAGTTTTTCAAATATTTAGTTCCAATAATGGTGAAAGTAATTAGAAACTACCTATTCATTTGCGCATATATATTTATTCCAGAATACTTGAAATGCATTAATAAAAGACGTTAGGAACATTGCGAATACTACGAAAGTGTTGGTAAATTAATTAGCGGAATTTGTTTATTGCGACTTCAGCTGAACCAGTCCATGAACGGTGGACACCTCTCGGTACAATTTTCGTAAATTGCTTGTGTTCCGATCAAATTTTGTGATATGACTGAACCAAAGATATTGCATAGGTAGATATGTAATTACTAGGATTTGTTTGTCTCCAACATACCTCATTCAATATATCAAAATCGAAACAAATTTTCACTATGTAGTTTATATCTCGAATTTAGTTCGGACACAATCAGACTTTAACTAATGGACCGCAGCAACGCTACATATAATTTAGAGAGAGATAAAAAATATGTAAAACTTACTTGTTAATGTTGCAAAATTCGACACTGAATAGCAAAGATCTGTTTAATAGTTTGACAACATAGAGAGAGAAGTATTTATAGTGGTTATGTACACTGCTGTTTTTAACTAATTGTAAAATAAAGTAATTTATAAATTAGGAACAATAGCATACTTTTTTGCTACACAAAATAATCAAATTTTACAGCAGCATTTGCAAAATAAGTTATATATAAGTTATTTCTTTGCAATTATTTTTGATCGCTCAATGTATACTGCACTGTTGCCTGGTGGATAATATTTTGCGGGTCTATTTTTAAACTTTTCAACTGCGCCTGCAGATGGCGCTACCCGTATAGACCGGAGATCAGCTTAGATAAATAAAGCGTTTCTTGAATGAACTGAATTTAGTTTATTAGTGGTGCCTTTGTTATTTATTATTATTGTTTGTAGACGTGTTAATTAGACTTAAGTGTAAAAATAAATAGTTTTCATTTAATATATGGCTGCGTCGGTTATGTAAATCCTGAGAACATTACAATATTTACATTTTGTGTTCAAGGTTATATATGAATAGAATATGTTGGAAACGAACAAATGTATGTGGGAAACATATGGATGACTTACATATCTTCTATTTACTACTTTATACTACTAGTTTTTGCACTAGATACATCCTTATCCAAAGAAATATATACTTACATCTTTATTGACCGGTTGTGTTGGGTCATACACTGACTCACAATAAGCAACTGCTTTGTCGACATCTCCCAAAACCCTCATGTAAATAATTAAGGCTTGCTCGTGTCTGCCTAATTTTCCTAGGATAATAGCTCTTTCCTCTAGAAGAGTTTTTGTTGGAAAACTCATTAAAACTGTATCTGGCGTGTAGCAAGTAGATTTTTGAAGAAATTCGAAAAGCTTCTTGTGTGCATGAGCTGCGGATGTATCTCCTGACAAAGCTTTTTCTTTATAGAAATGTACTAATGTATTATGGAATAAAGGGTTTGTATCATTCCATGCGTGAACTACATGTTCAGCATATGGTATAACTAATGATGGATGCGAACGTATTAAATAATCTAGCACTCTTGGCCTGGGTAGGTTTTCTACTTCATGCAGTTCTTCTGTAAATACCTTAAAAAATAATATAGGAATTCTTGTGTGCCTTTTTTGTATTTCTTTCAACCTTAATTTTACCTTTATGCCTTCTTCGGGAGCTTTTTTTAGGACCCAATCTGCAAATTCTAAAATTAAGCCCATATATTCTGATCCCAGCTTTTGTAAATAACTAACGGTTCGGTCAATGGTGCCTTCGCTTTGCAATAATTCTAAAGCTTTCCTATGTTGCCCTTTCATTTGATATAAAATTATCAGTTCGTTATGTTTCTCATGTTTTTTTAGAATCCTTTCAGTTTCTCCAAGATGGCAATAATTAAGTCTAAGTAACGGAGCTATTAGTGCATCGTTCGTCTGGAGATAGCATTTCAGTAATGTGGTATCTATAATTTGGAGTAATTGTTGTGTAGACTTTGTGCTCGCTGATCTTTCATTTAAATTGCCAGTAGCATTCACAGATCCCTGAAATTTAAAATTCAATACCATAAAATCCACTTTTTATTTTGTTAAAATTTATTTCCAGAGAACTTGCTTAAATGAAGTAAAAAAGCACCTGCACATCAGTTTGGGTGTTTCTTCGAATTTCTGTTAAATAATCAATTAACGCTTGAATTCCATTCTCCTTTTCGGCATCGGTAAGATTTTCATGTGATTCTTGACCTGTAGAAGGAGATGTTTGTGGTAATAGATCGGGAAAAAGCCTTATAACATCATATGGATCAGTCTTCAGTATTAGAAACTCTTTCATGCTAGCAAAAAATTCCTTCTTACGAAAAAGATCATATGCTAAAAGTGTATGTATATGATGAATAATTTCTTTCTTTTCATCTTCGGTTTCATTGGATGTGTGCTATGAAATAAAAAGAATAATATAAGCATTATTATTTTAAATTGAAACAAAAATACTTATCTTACCGTCAATTGTATTGCAAGTTGAAATTGTTTGCTATCTAATAAAACCTTTCTCTGTGTTGCTACCTCTACCGCTTTTATATACCAAACACTACTCATAGACGCAGCAATTAACAAACCTTGTTGTGCCCTAGCAATTATTCTAACTTTCGGTAAATTATTTAATGTTTGTATTAATCCTCCAGGATCCAAGTTTTGTATTTCAATCAAGTCGGGTAAAATACCTAAAATGTAAGGTTTATCCCAAACTAATGCTGTAGGCGTGTCTGACCACTTTAAGACTTTTGTTTTTTCAGCGGAACCTTTGTCATTGACTACTACCGTTTGATTTTCCCTTCCTAAGGCAAATGAAGTATCAGTTACCTTGGTGAGACATGGTTCACTTGATTTGCTTCCGGTTGTAAATAGATCTTGATGAACCCCAGTTTTTAACTAAAAATATGATTGTCGTTTATATACACAAGTAGTTCCACTCAACTATCTCATTTTACGAATTTTTCGAACATCTAGCAAGAATTTCGTTTTGAAACTTGCAAAGTGGTTATAGTCAACTTTGATCGATTTGGTGAATCTCTCGCATAATCTGTGGCCAGTTTTTAATGGGGTTGTTTATGTCTAAACTCATCCTTTTCAAAATACAGTAATACTCCGTATAGCACTTGGTGCAACAAAAACGCCGTGCTATACGAATCCACACTATACGAAGAAAGTGTAGTGTATTACTAAAAGAAATGTTAGAAAAATTAATTTAGAATGTAACCCATATCATCGTTTCTCAGCTTGGACGTCGCGATGATATCATTTTATGAGAAACAAATTATTATAAATATTTTATTTACAAAAAGTACACATGTAAAGAAAAGAAAAAAAAATAGTGTGATGGTTGCATTTGATTTTCATTTAAAATTTTCTCCATACGTGGATCTACGTTAGAAACACATAAAAGCAAATGTTTTCGAGTGATAAAAGACAATTCCTGTATTTATTTTTTAGCGCAACCATAGACCAAAAATCCTTTTCACAAAGATAAGACGTGGCGAAACAACATTTTCAATGCTTGTGTTACCGAATTTCCACATTCATGTCCACGAGCAAGTCAAAACATAGGTAAATCTTCAGATGTAAATTGCAGTTATTTCGGCAGACATTATGATGAGCTGGTCGGGAATCTCAACTGATAACTTAGCAGCGGCAACAACGCTTTCACTAAATGGATTCAGTAACTCTCTCTTCGAGAAATCATTTTATCTTTCCTCTTTTGAGTTTATAGCTCACGCAACTGCAACTGTGGTGCAGAAGAGTTTCTTCTTCATTCATTTTTTTTTTCAATACAAGCCGAAGTAAATGGGAACATATCCCAATATTTGCTTTGAAGGCGAATAACCCAGAGTCAAGCTTCTTAATACAAATATGAACTTTGCCTGTCATTAATAAAATGTTTTCATCACGTGCTTGTAAATTCACATTTAAGTTGTTTAAATACGAAAATACAGCAGCTAGTTAAGCTAACAACAACATACACTTATTATACTGTAAAGACAATGAGAATGACCTGGAAAAACATTAATTCATCTCGGAATTGTTTTTTTGCTTCTTTCACGCCTATTAAAACATTGACTATGTCAATTGCGGCAGGAAATATTAGCTTTTTGGCGATTGTATGATTTGTTTGGACATCTTAGCTATTCCTGACGCTACGAGATAAGATGATTCAAATACACTTTTATCAGTATGGCTTGACTAATAAGTAGAAGTTCGTTGATTTATCAAGGTACGTAGTTTTCTTTCCAAAAAATCCGAACTTTTTGTTTTTATAAGCCGGATATTTAGTTTCCAAATGTCGTTTGATGGCTTCATGCTTTCATCGAGAGAACTTGATAGCAAACAATGCACTGTGACTCTCCACTTATTGAGGTGAAATAATAATTTAAATAACTGTAATTGTCAGGAAATATAAATTTCATTTATTTGGAGGGTCGCGGAGCTAAAAAGGCTAAGAATCGCTGACATATATTATACATTACGAATAACAGAGGCAGTAAAAATTAAGAGATGTATACTGTAAAGTTTTTAAACGAAAATATTTCTTTTAAAAATAGTTTGGATACAGAGCCTATGAATAACTTCGTATAAATAAATTTCTTGCTATACCATGAATAACCTACTTATGACATATAAAACAGACCAATTGTATTTTAATTAACCTATCTAGTGTCATTTTCTGTGTTTTTCAGTCCGCCTGTACACTGAAAAACAAAACTAAATGTAAAATTATAATTTTGTCGGAACTTTTTTTTTACAACGAATAAATCTAATCTTTAGACATATACATGTACAACCACATACTGTTATTAGAAAAGTTCTATTTTGGATGTGTTTTACAATAATATATCTTAGTTTACAGTACCACTTACAATAAATAATGCATGCTATTAAGTAAATACATATTGGTTATTGTAAAAACAAAAAACGCAAAATTACACAAATTTGTAAATTGTTCCTCATTTAACACTGCGTAGGCTTTCACGGCCGGTGTAACTATAACTAACAGCTTCTTGCGGGTTTCGCCGTGTGTCAAAACTTTCGCTCGACGTTTCGCTGTTCATACTGACAGCTTCTTCAGGATAACTGAACTGATTCTCCATGGTCCGACATTCTTCTTATATACGCCCCTGGTGCATCCAACCGTGTAGTTTCCGCTCCATTGACCGTGACGGTTCGTAGTATGCTCTTCCACGTGTAGAAGGGTACCACCTTAGCAACACGTGGAAGAGCCTACTACGAACCGTCACGGTCAATGGAGCGGAAACTACACGGTTGGATGCACCAGGGGCGTATATAAGAAGAATGTCGGACCATGGAGAATCAGTTCAGTTATCCTGAAGAAGCTGTCAGTATGAACAGCGAAACGTCGAGCGAAAGTTTTGACACACGGCGAAACCCGCAAGAAGCTGTTAGTTATTGTTCCTTATTTAACGGGAAAGCTCCGGCTGTGATTGTCTGATTATTATAAGTCATGCTAGCTACTTAACCATTATACTATAGCGAATTATGTATTATTCGAGGCCACACTGTGCTGGTACTGTACTTGCAATTTTGTTGAATTTTTAATGTTTGCAGCCTATAGAATAAAATCATTAAAATCAAATATTTCTTAGCGTTTTAAGGAAGACCCGAAGTGGTATAAAAACGGCTTTAATTAAAACCGACTACTTTTCGATTAGCTTCAACAAGGACACGACGGCGTTCCCGGCTGAGATTGTTGCGACTTAACACTATATGTCAGGTAAGTAGAAACACACACCGAGTTAGATAAGAGCGTTGCTATTATCTCTGAGAGCCAGGCAACACTTAAAGCGATCAGTTTCGCAAGTACTGATTCTAAGCAGGTTTGGGACCGTGTACGCACCCTAAATGGGGTGGGCACTAGGGTTGCCACCTTTTATATGTGTTTGACGAGGACAAACTTGGGGGAGGGGATATCATGCTATAATCGAATCATCCATAATCAAATGATCATTCATCATCCAGTATGGGGGCCATTTTAAGGTCCCAACATTCATTGTCTATAATGTAACGACATTTTTTCAGTCCTCTATTTCACATCTTCATCAAATAATAACTATTATTGCACTAAGTTCCTACGGACGTGAAGGGAACTAAGGCGGCGCATGATCTAGACAGATAAGGTTGGTCACGATCATTCCTTCGGCATTCCCAAATCGCAAGTTAATAAGTCCATCAATGGCTGAAAACAATAAGTCCAAAAAGCAAGACAAATATAGGCGAAAGTTACCAAGACAAAGATAGGCAAAAGGGTTCTTAAAGGAACAACTGTGTCAAGACAAGAAGACTACCGAAATGATAGGAGGTCTAATCACCGGTCATTATAGACTAAATAGACATTTGAAGATTCTGCCAAGAGGAAGAACAAATCCCAGTTTATGTCCCATACCACTGCGATGCCCTAGTTAGAATAAGATTTCTGAAACTGGGCTCAGAGAATTGCAGAGCAACAAACAAATACATAAAAAGTCACTCTCGAAGATGATAAGTTTAAGAAAGAAAAGCTTCTTTCTACATAGAACAAAGGATATCACAATTCGGTGAAATAGGTCCTTATGGCCGCCTCAACCCTTATTTAATTTAATCTAGGGTATTAGATATTTAGGTGTTCTGGTAATGTCAGTGCAAGTACAAAAGGTATTCAATGTTGTAGCATTTATCGCCCATTTATTTATGTTTAAAACCTCATGCCCAATATAGATAAGTTTACATTACTAACAAATAACAGTTTTTTTTTAACAAAACATGGTATTTTCCGTTTTTCTATTACAGCACCAAATTCCACATTGTTTGGTATAAGGATTTAACATGGCTATTTCTTATTGCTTATGAAATATTGGCACCTTTTGCCTAAAATATGTATATGGAAGCAAACATTCCTACAAAACCCTTTATATTATTTCTAGAATGACGCATTATCTACTTTTGCATTGCTTGGTATTGATACTCGAGATATTTATAATTAATAGCTTCCCTATTACGAGTGAAACTTATTTAGTACTTGGCAATGGGCATTAATTATAGGATTATATCAGCAAGTCTTATTTTTAATACAATAACAACTTTACCTGTTAATATTTCCAACTTTTTTGTAATCTGTTTGAAAATACATCAAAATAAAAAAATATAAAACTAGTAATGTTCTGAAAGAAATAGTAGTCACACTGAATATTTTTGAGCAGATTGTGCCAGATTTATATTTTCTTTCTATATGTTGCTTAATAACCAGTTTTATTTCTTTCGAGAACAATGTTTACGTACTGTTAGGAATAATTTGATAGCATTAATAATTATTGTAAACTACGTATTACTTATTAACACTACACAATTTAGTAATAATCGGTAATATACATGACTTATTCCTAATTATATGTCAGGGCTTGCTAATATTTAATAATATGAATTCACAACAATTAAACGAAATTTAATAATAGGAAACTATTTGCCATAAATACTGATAAATAATGTTTAACTAGTTTTAGCAAATAATAGATAGACTCTTTTAAATGAAACACAGAGTTGTACTTATTATTAATGTTTTACATGTTTTATACAAAAAGTGCTAATATTAGGGAAGAAAAACTATCAAGATTAGCTCGACGTAGAATTTTACACAGCATTTAATAAATATATGCTTTATTAATTTACAAAAAAAAAATTAAAGAAAGGTTTTGTTAGTTTAAAGGTATGCACATTAGAGGGAAGTTTTTAAACACTGTTTATGTCTCAATAATTAGTGTTACCCTCTACATATTGGATACCTATGTTCTTGCACTCGCACAGACATTAGTAGCACACTTAAATGTGTAATACCTTAAGAAATATTTGAATTTACATGAAAGAACGCAAAAAAATTAACGAAATTGCTAACATTTCAAAATCAGATACATTTAGGAATAGGCATATCCCTATGCCAACTGGCCACAAATTATGCCAGAAACTCGCTAGATCAAAAATTCTACCATTCCATTTAAAATAAAAAGACGGATATTAATATTCTGTACACCAAATGTGCTGTAAAACTAATTATTCTTTGACGTTCTTGAAACTCAATACAAGCTTTCAATTTCAATCCTTTAGGTATCTTTTTATCAATCAAAATATTATAAGAGGGATAATCTACTTGCCTTATTGTCGCGAGAATGATTTGAAGTATTTCAATTTATATTTATATTAAAATTACAAAAGTTAATTGAAAAAAGTTTAGCAAATTGTCATTCAATGTAAATCAATGAAAATACGTGTAAGTATAATATATTAATATTGCAATAGTGTTTCTGATTGTAACGTCAAGAAATTTCCATAAATAACACCAGAGTTCGAAAAATTCAAAACTGTTGAGAGAATTTTTCTCAAACATATTGCCATTTGGCAGTAGCCATTCAAGCCAAAAGGGTTCTTATGTGTATCGCTTGATGACATGCTAATAATACTAAATTAATTATACTTTACTGAATGCAAGCAATATTCTCCTTTGTAGCCAATACAAATTGTGTCTTCGCAGCAAATTAATGTTTTAGGAATATCTTTTAATGTGATATCAGAATTTTTAAATAATTCAAATCCAGATTTTTTCCAATAGTATAAATACAATTTTCTTTTAATTGCTATGCACATTCTCACAACAGGAACACTTTCTCCAGTCATCGTTGTATGGTACTTAAATAAATAAAAAGTAAGTATTTTTTTTATTTTCATGTGTAATTAGTAGCATAATATTACCTGGGTATTTAGTGCAAATAAAGAAGTGCCCTTAGAATTTTCAATTTGTTGGACAACCGGAAAATTAATACCATTTATATCATGTACTTGAATAAAGTTATCTGAAATGTTAACATTACGCTAAAATAGTTTCATTAAAACTTTCTATGCACAGCAAATTGCCCTGTAGGACAATATATAATATAGATAGACATAAAATAAAAGACAATGAAATTGTTGTCATAGGCATACCAGATAAGCTTATTAGAAGTTGATGTTCTGGAATAATACCCAATTGTTGAATTGCCTTTTTACTGAAGGACTTGTTCAGTCGCATTAAACTAACGTCTGGTTTATCATCTTTTGGAACTATATAGTACATATATAAATGACCTTGCCTTGTTCCCAAAAATAATGTATCATCTGAAAATGCAAAAGTAAATTTGATATTGTTTGTAGTAATTTTTGATGTATTACCATGAACTGCAATGCACTCAATTTGAACAGTTAATTGTAATATATTGGAAATAGTATACGCTTCATGCATTTTTATGTTCTATATATAATTCAGATTATTTTTTTGTATATGTGTAATTTTTAATGAAATGACTACCACAAACTACCAGTAAACAAAAACAACACTTATCAATTGAAAACCACTTGTAAATATGACATTCAAATTCATGTTAGGCAATTGTGGCTGATTGTAGTAATTTTTGTTAAATAGTTCCTATGGTTTAAAGAAAAAGGGTTTATTAATTATCGCTAAAACATAATAATTAAATAGTTAAAGTAATTTGGTCAATTTCTGGGTGTAATGTACGTTTAAATAGAAATAAGCATTTTTATTGAAGTAATCACAAATACAAATTTAGCAGGTATTTTTTACATTTCACATTACATTTACCGAGTATGTAGGTACCGAGTATGGTTAGGACATGATCCTCAGTTTCTTCAGTATTTGTGATGTTGGTAGTTCTTGTGCGTCTCATGTTAGCGTTTGTTGTAAACGTTGTAGTTCCAAAAGAAAAAAATGATAAACAAAATACAAGTTTTGTGAATTTGTGATGTGCTAATGTAGCATTATATAGTGTGCATTTATACACTTTGTGCGTGCAAGATGGAAGCTAATCAGTCGACTAGAATTTCAGGCGATCTAACCTCTACTATAGAAAGTGTATTGACCAATAATGGCCACGAAAAAAAAATAAATCATAATGATTCAACTTCTGTTGGCGATTCAACACCCAGTTCTTCTTCAGATACAAATATGCTGACTTCAAGTTCTAATATAGTTCAAGAAGATCCCATAAGTAGTACATCGGACTCATTAACCAATGAAGTCGAAATGAATCTTATACCTACACCTGATACTGGTTTGATTACTGGGACTGAACCTAGTGAATCAGTAAATGAATTAACGGGTGATACAGATTTTTTTACCTCGGAATTAAGTATGGAGACTATGCCTACAGAAGAAATATCAGAAGATGTCGAAGATATTGCCAATGATTTAGAAAATCTTTTAGGAGGGACAGCACACAATTATTCTGGCATTTATAAAGGTAATGAAAAACTGGAAGCTATATCTACATCTGGAACTTCTGATAATTTAGTCTCGGAAGTCACACCCATTAATATTGATATAGATTCTAATAATTTGATTACAGAAAGGATGGATACATTAGAATCCTCTAGCAAGCAAGATTCTGTGCATACATACACAGATTCTAGTTTATCAGATGTAAATAAGACTGACAAACATTTAGAAAGTACTGAAATTATTCACAAAAGTGATCCTAGCATAGTAGATGTTGAAGGAAATATTAACTATGAATTAAAATCATGTGAAGATAATGTTACTGATAACAGTTGCGAATCTAAAACTTCTGCAAGTGTTGAATATCAAAATCCAGAGAAAAGTGAAGATAGTTCTGATGTTCAACTCACCAATAAAACTGAACTAGAAACAACTATGGAATTAAAAGATACATCATCGGAAGTGAAACTTTCTGAATGTAATTTAGAAAGTGCTAATGACAGTAGTAATAGGTGTGGGGATATTGCAGCTACAAATGATGAATATAGCCCTCAGTCTTCCACCAAACTTGAGAGTTTTGATGACCAACCAACTAAGGAATCAACAGGAATAGCTGTTCAAAATGCAAATGTTACAGATTCGAAAGAAGCTTCTAATCCAGGTACTGATAACTCCAAATCTGAAGCACAAAGCACAGTGGAAATCTCTGCTGCAGCAGAAGATGATGCGGATGTGAAAGTCACAATTGCACAGTGTGAAACGCAAGAATTGAAAAACGACAATGCACCTGAAAAAGTGACAATGCTGTTACATTCAGTGCATAATGAAATAGCTGAAAATGCAAAAAATATTTTGGACATGGAACATTTAGAAAACATACCAACTAATGAAACAACAGATAAAGCAAATATGACACACTCTCATGCAATAGAAAATATCAGAGATAGTAGTTTCCAAATTCATATTGGAACAGAAATTGCATCAAATTCAGCAGAAATTCATCAAGCAGTGGAAGCAAGCAATGAAGACCAGGGAGAGCTAATATCATCGTGTACTATAGATGAAATACCATCCAATGGTGCTGATAGTGCGACTAATTTGAACTGTGACTTAAACCAAGATGACATTTCAAGCAAAAATATGAAAACTGAAGAGATTACAGAGGGCTGTAGTATACAGGAAGGTACGATAAGCGGCTGTATTAACGAACTAAAGAATGAGGAAGTTACTTCCAAAGGTACTATTTTTGCAATTGAAAAAACAAATGCAGATGAGGAAGAACACACCATATCAGATGTACCTACTCCTGAAAAAGATAATGTTGACGAACTACCAAAAGAAATTTTGGTATCTGCATTTATCCAGGAACCAGATCTGACGCAAAAGGAAGATTTAGTGAAAACTGAATGCATCCCAGCAGATGGTAATGAAGAAACAATAGAAAATCATAGTAAGGAAGTAATTGCGGATGTTAAGAATAATGACAATCAAGATACTTCTTCTATAAATTTGTGTGATGCAGGAGTCGAGGCTTCCTGCATTCAGGTAGAGCAAGATTCTAGTACCCTTGCTGCAGATAAAAGCGATATAGATAAAACACAAGTAATGAGTGAAGCTGAGAACTTGAACTCCGAAAATGAAAAAACTGAAGATGGTGTGGTAAATATAGATAATACTGTGATTCCTATGTCCGTTGATAATGAAGGAGGTGCAGAACCACCGTTAAATTTGATAGATGAGGGTAGTAACAGCGAGGAAGTCAATGTTGATCTGGGAAATGAACACATGCAACATACAGAATTACACGATGAAAATGTACTGGAGAAAGAGGTGGGAGAATTGGAAAAAGATATTGAGTTAGAGCAAGTTCCCTTATTAGATGAAACTGGAATTGAGGTAATTGCAGGAAATACACAAATGGAGAATATAGAAATGAATGATATTTCACTATTGAATATGTTAGATGAGAAGCAAGGTTCTAACAAAGAAGTTGTTAATGATACGCTCGAAAGTACGAGTCCAGGCGATGAAAAAAACTTTAAAGAAATGACATCAGATTGTGCTGCTGAGGTTAAAGATTTTCAGCGTGATAATTTTGAATGTGCGGTTGAATGTACAGAAGAAAAAAATGAACTAGCTAATGCGCCACAGGAGGAATTGGAACAGAGTAATAAAACGAAATTTGCAGAATCTGTGGAAGTTCAGTCCGAGAATATAAACATTTGCGAACAACAGATAATTTGCGAAAATGCGGATGTGGCATCGTTAAAACCCTATGAAGATTCAACTTCTAATGAAGCTGACGTCGGTCAGAATTCTTCTGAAATAAGACCAGAGGAAAACTTGGATAGTAATGAGCGAAAGATGCTCGATTGTGGTAAACAGGAAGTTGGGGATGTTCAAAATGAAAGTTTCGGACAAAAAAACAATGCTGAAGATGTTTGCAAAGTAATTAAGGATGTAACTATGGCAGAACCATCAAATGAACAAAATTTATTAAAATCACATCAGGGAACCGAAGAAGTAGGTAAATCTTTACAAATAGAATGTGAATACGTTCATGATGGCGAATTAAATCAACAACATGAAGTAAATTGCCAAAGCAATAGTAAATGTGATGAGATACAAAATT
Source organism: Protaetia brevitarsis (assembly GCA_004143645.1). Taxonomy (NCBI): domain Eukaryota; kingdom Metazoa; phylum Arthropoda; class Insecta; order Coleoptera; family Scarabaeidae; genus Protaetia; species Protaetia brevitarsis. Next base: position 941,765 of record RXPK01000255.1, read on the forward strand.
CACCCTTTGCCTTATCTGAAGAACAATTAAGTGGAACAACTGAAACCAAAGAGATAAACGAGGAAAATGAAGCTATTTCTAAGAAATTAGATATACATACAGTGGAACATGAGAGTCACATCGAAACGCCTTACGCGGAGGAGAATCACGAGAATACAGAATACTTCCAAGCAACACCCAATATTGATTTCGACAAAGACACTTTAGGAGTTTCCGAAACCGTAGACAATAGTTCACAAGACTCCTGTGTACAGGAAGATTTACCATGTCATCAAACATGCCATGACGATACCAAATTCTCGCTAGAAGTGCAACCTGAAGAAACAGTGGGGAACGAAGAATTAAATAAAATTGCTCCCCAAAATAGTGGATTGGATAATGACGCTTCAAATCTACCAGATGATATATCCCATATTGTTGACTATTCTGCAGAATTAAGTACAGCCAATGAAGCTTCTGAACTGCAGTGCGCCATTTCGCATATCGTTGAAAATGAACCAATAGATAATTCAGAAACATCTGAATTGGATGATGCAATTTCACATATAGTATGTTGTCCTGAAACTACAGAATGTTCAAGTTTATCTGCGCCGCAAATTGTAGATGCTTCAGAAGTCATTGATGATTCCGAAAGCTTTGAATTACAAAATGCAATATCACAGATCATTTATCCTCCTAAATTAGGTGATGAGTCTAAAATATGTGAAGTTCAAAGTGATGTTCCTCAAATTTTAGATGTTGCCCAATTAGGCGATGATGCCGATAATACATCAGAATTACAAAACGCGATTACCCAAATTATAGATGATCCTTTACAAGATCAGTATAAAAATAAAGAAATTTTAAATCTTCAAATTAATCATGATGAACAAAGTATAAATAAGATGGATAGCTTAGATGGCCAATCTGATGTAATTTCTTCAAAACAAACTATATTTGGTGGAGAAATTTTGGAAGATAACAACGTGTTCGAGCAAGTTGATGTACAATCTCAAGATAATGAAGAAAAAATACAAGAACTTGGGGAAACTGGGGAGAAAAATAATACTGATATTGAAATGCAAGCCATGTACACGCAACCAGTTGTAGCCTTAATGTTAGAAGATATGGATGATCAGTTGAAAAATGTTATTTTTGAGTCAAAATCAAGCGATTCTATCTCAAATATGCCAAATATAAATGATGTAGATTTAGATACACCGAAAACTTTTGAATCTCAGCATATGGATTTGATACTTCCTGAAGAAACTTCTTTATTAAATACAGAGGATATAATTTCTGAAATTACCCCCAGAAATCAAGATATAGTTGGATTTACTCATGAAGACGAAATAAAATTGCAACAGGACGATATTCCTGAAACACAGTTAAAAATAACCAATATAAATGAGTTACATGGAAACGATTCGAAAGATTTGAATGATGTCATTGCGAGGGAAATAGAATCATTATTAGAGCTACAAAGTCAAGATTTACCTGATGATAGTTCTACTATCGATAACGATGGTGGTGATATAGAGGCAGCGAAAATAACGAATGAAATAATATCACAAGAAAATACTTATCCACACTGTAGTGGCATACCTAGTGATAATGTAATACAAGAGGCGCCTTTGCAAGAGAATGTATTTCAGTACAGCGACATACACAAAGAAGTTGCTGATAGATTGCAGGATGGAATAGCCCTCATTGAGAAAGAAAACAATTATATATCAAAGCAAGAAGATAAAATTCAAGATTCTATTAAGTTAGGGCCAGAAGAATATTGCACGGAAGAACCGAAATCAACTAATGTAATGAGCACATTTATTGAAGAGGTTTCGAGTTCAGTGAGTACGGCTGTTATTTCTAGTAACCAATCCACTGATTCTTTAGTAACTTCTACAGACCAAGCTGATGTGCAAAGTGCGAAAGAACTTGATGCACCGTTGGTTATTGAAGTTGATCCGCCAATGGCATTGGATGAAAAACATTTATTATCAGAGTCTGAAATTTTTGAAGTGCCTACATTAAATTATAGTTCCAAGATGTCAGAAAATGAAGACTTGAAGATGACTATAACTAAACATAAAATCGAATCCACATCTAGGTCATCGGATTCTTGCTTATTGGATGATACGCAATCTATTTTAAAGATATTCGATCCAAAAGACAGTTCTGACTCTAAGAAAATTCAAAAAGTTAAAGAAGTAACTGTTCCAAAATTAATTATTAAACCAATTGTTCGATCCCAAGCAAGTCCGACTACATCGGGGAAGGCTGCGGATGAAATTGAACACCCTGTGCCTAAATTATTTATAAAAAATATGAGCCCAAACAGACCTGGAAGTCCAAAAGTTTCAAAGACGCAGAAATCCGAGATAACAAGCCCTTTAAAATTAACTATAAAACCGGTTTTGAAACCAGAAGAGTGCCCATCTAAATCCAGTCCAAAGCTTACTATTAAACCTATTATTAAAAACGAAGATGATTCAACGGTGTCCGGTCCCAAAATCACTATTAAACCTATTGTTAAACCTCCAGAAGAAGAAATGTGCCATAGTCCAAAGATAACAATTAAACCTATTGTCAAACCCGATGACTGCCAGAGTGAGGCGATGCATAGCCCACGAATCACTATTAAACCAATTCCAAAACCAGAAGATGTAAAAGAATTTAACGTGTCTGATGTACAAAGTCCGAGAATTACAATTAAACCAGTGTTAAAACCTGAAGAGCGCGATACACATTTAGAACAGGATTTAATTCTAAAGAAATCAGATATAGATGGTCCAGACCGATCTCATAGTCCAAGAATAACTATTAAACCAATTATTAAGCCTGACGAGCATAAATCTTCAATTAAGCAAGATCTAAAGTCTAAACTTGATGAAACAAGCAAATCTGATAAGAAGGAAGGGAGCCCGAAAATTACAATTAAACCTATTGTGAAACCTATTGAGAGTGAACCGGATTCTATGGAATTAATTGACTTTGAAGAACAGATTAAACAAGAGAGAATCGTATTGAAGATTAATAAAAATTCAATGGCAAAGGAATCGAGAAAACGAGATTCGTCGGAGGAAATCGAAAAATTAGCAAAAATTAAATTGAAATTTTCGAAAGAAGGAGGTCATGCACATATAATCTCCGAGCAGAGTAAATTAAAACGGGCATTAGAAGAATCAGTGGATTATGATCAAAAAAGGCAAAAGTTTGAATGTGACGATCTGACAATTACACCCATTGATGCAGATGCTGGAAAAACTGAAAGGGTTGTAGACGTAATTAAGGATGACGTGAAGATCACGCCGATAGATCCCAATACTCGGGCTGCTTTTGACGATCCACTAGAAAAAATACCAGTATTTGAAATAACACCTGAATCAGCTGTTATGATGAAAAGTTCTGTTACTACAGTGGTACAACAAGTAGTTGCACCAACACCCCGAAGACGTGGCAGGCCGAGAAAGGTACCTCTAATCGTGAGAGAGGAATTTAAAGATACGAAGGAGGAAGAAGTGCAGCAAGAACAGCCGGAGCAGCAGCAGCCTCAGCCACAGCCTGCTCCTGAAGAAACTGGTCGACCGAAACGTAGTTGTCGCGGCCCTTCTGTGCGTACCACTTTAGGTATACGTACCAGAAGACCTAGAGGATCTGGAAGGGGTAGGGGAAGAGGGAGGGTTGCGAGAGGAGTAGGCTCTAGAGGTGGCAGGGTGAGTTGAAAGGGTGTGTAAATTAAACATAGATGACATTGAACACATTGCAAAAAAAGTATGCAGTTTAAATACTATTTTAAATAGATGTAGAAATTATTACGTATTCAGGAGCTAAGCATTTTTATAATTTGTATAAGAATTGTGCTAATATTTAATGTGAGACTACCGCCGTCGTGATTTTTATTTTTATACATTTCAAAAGAAAAAAATGTCATGTAGAGGCCTTGTAGAAGAAAGGAGATAGTTATATAAACGCACGGAAAGTTTGTGTGTACTGTTCTCGTCAAAATAATAATATGTAATGTGATTCTAAATATATTTGGTAGCAAGCACCCGTTCTATCACTATCTCTTTTTCTCCAATACACATGTACAGTTTCTAGAGTGTATTTATAGATGTAGTACTACTCTCCCACAGTGATTTTATTTGTGTTTAGTTTATAAAAATACACTTAATATATTTAATAAGGTTTAGTTCTTTAAATGTTGAATACTACAAGTTTATCGATACATTTCTTGTGAATTGAGTGTTTCGGGCAATGCGAAAAATAAATAAAATACAAATAAAAATCCATTGTGAATGTGAAAAGAACTGACATTTGCATTTTTGTGAATGCAGCAACAGAGAGTATCCGCTGCCAAACTCAAATTGTTGAAAGAAGAAGCCGCGGTTGCAATCGCTGAGGAATCTAAAAGTCTAGAACCTGAAGATGGAGGGGACGTTGAAATGAAAGAAGAACCTCCGGTCGTTGAAAATGTCACGACTGAAACTTCTGAAATTGTTCTTATTGAAGAGGAAACTAGAATGAGTGCCGATACTAACACCAGTCGCGCACAAACACCGGCGAAGCAGGTAGATAACAGTGTAAGTGTTACTTTTATATTAATTTTTCATTATAAAACTTTTCTAAAAGGCAGTTTCTATTTTTTTTAACGGTATGATTTTTATTATTATTCGTCTCATTAATCTTATAGAGTTTCAAACTGTTTAATTTGTTATTAAATGGTGTGGTTAAATATATATACCTCAAATTATTTGAATATATTATGCATTTTACTCATGTTTAAATAAAATTACACAAATTCTTAAGATACTTGTTGTCAGTTATTAATGTATTTAGTAATATTAGTTTTCAATCATGGTTCCAAACATTGGAAAAAATGACACAAAGACATATTTGTTTTTATATAAGAAATTGTATAAATCAATGATCTTTGCAAGGTTTGCAAATTTGTGGTTGTGGTTTAATATATTGTCAAAATGAGATTCGTTTTTATTTGGATAGGAAAAGTATTGTTACTGCTAGTACAATGCCTGTTAGTGTCAAAAGTACATACGTAAAGTAGGAGTTTTCTTCGCAAAATTGCTGTTTTTATTTTATATGTAGTTTACTTATAGAAGTTAAATATTACAGGCGTAATTACAAAAAAAATAGCTTTAACTTTGATTGACTTACAATATGAATGTTAGCGAGAGAAGATGGAAAGTGGAGATTTAACACGGCCATATCTATTGATATCTATTTTTTTTTAACGAACTTTATTTGTACAGGAGAATGCGTATATATATCAATAAAGAATTATTTTGACTTATCACATACATATAAATATGTTTAGAAAACATATGTTTTCTAGGGTAAAAGTACAATTTTAGGAACATAAATTAGGTTTAGATACAAGCATTCTATAAATTCATGAAGCATTTAAACACATTTTCAACAATTTGTATAAAAGCAAGACGCAAATGTTTATTTTCAACCTTTGCGGTTTATAATAAAAACACAATCAATTTTATGGCACTATTATTCACATGATTATGATAACATTATATGTTCCGGCCTTATTCATTTTCTATCAGATAATAATTATTTACAGAAACAGCGTATGATTCGTTACTTTTATTAGTTAACACCTTTTGTAAAGAAACCTCAAGTAATGCGCCTAGGATAATACTGAAATAGTGCATGTGTACTAATTTTAAAGTACAGAATGTTTGTTGTAACGCTAGCTGTCAATGCGTGTTAATATATATAACTCGGTAAAATATATAATAAAAATTCATATAGGAATTAACGCGACAATATTCGGAAAGCTATTATTTTGATTTAACGTGTTGAGTATTGGGCTATTAAGTAAGGCTAAGTAAATAGAAAACTTTGATCAAGGGACTTACTGTTTCATCTTATCTCATCAATTACTGTTTGTATTAAGGTGAATAATTAAAAGCAATACATTGTTGAAGTGTAGTTAAAATCAAAATATTATTTGAGGTTTCAGCTAGTACAAATTTATTCTGTAAGTTAGAATGAACATATTACGTAGTATTGTGTCAACATTTATATTAAAAAGTTAATTCTTAAGTTAAAAACAGGTAGAAAGTTTACTGTTTACAAATATATTTCTTTTTTGCGAAATTCACTCATTGTGATATCATTTTATTATAATGCGCTAGGTTCCAACTCCAGGAGATGTTGAAGACACACAGAGTTCCGTTCAGAGCACCGCGACGACGGAAAGTACTAAAGCACGCAGAAGCGTAAAGACTGAAGTACATCAAGAACCAGAAGGTGAAGTGCTTTCAGCTGACCAATTAACAGAATATTATTGGGGCGGCGGAGGGCCGTATATGCTACAAGAACAAGTTGCCCAATTTTTAGGAATCAAGTCATTTAAACGAAAATATCCAGGTAATGGCTATAACATTTTAACGTCTGCTTCTTTTAAAAATTACGTTTTCTTTATTGTAAAGGTATTCAGCGTAGAATGGTGGATATGCAAGAACGTGACTTTATACGCGAAAGCGGTCTGGTTTCTGAAGCAATGTGTGATTTAGGTTTAACTGCTGTACATAGTACAGATATTTTAGATATTATGTATACAGACTTTCAACAAAAGTATGAGGAGTATTGTAAACATCAGCGTGAAAGACAAGCGAAGGATTTCAGTAACAAACAAAAGGCGTTAAGTCTAGCAGCTAGTCAGGAAAAGAACAAACACGATATCATGCAGCAAGCTGTTCAATCGGCAGCATCATGGAATGCGAATTTTAACAAGTCGCGAAGGGACGAACGTAAAGGGTGTATGGATCTGCAAACATTCACAGTTCACTATCCAAAAGGGAAATTTAAAACTGGCGACCGAAATAAAATTGGTCATTATCCAGTAGCACTCGTACCGGGGCAGTATACTGATTATTACAAGGTGAGTACTTCTCTAACTGAGTTTTTACGGAGTTATTATTATTTATCACTGGGCGATTGATATATCGGGTGTCCCAAAACTATAAGATATATAACTAATGTATATTGCAACATTTGTGAGTTGTCTCCACTCTGTTTTTGTGTTGCTATGCCAACCAAGTGCAAGCAAAACTGATTTCGCGAAGAGTGGTGAATTTGAACGTTGAGTGAAGTAATTGTAAAGAGACGTGTAAAGTAATTGTAAAGCAGACGCTTTTTCTCATGTAGTTTGCATCTCCTTGTAATTCCTTCACCGACGGTTTGAATATGGCCACGAATTCATGAAATGTGTTACCCACGAAGCTTATACAAATCACTTGATGACCTTGACAGTTTGCTTTATACTCCCAGTCGAATCATGAGTTGCACGTGTTCACCGCTGACGTTACTTACCGGAGTTTTCAGGAAAAATGTATGCTCTTGCACTGGCAGTATTGTGGCAGCAAAATGTCCATTTAAATTTGAATAAATGTTATTAATATTGATAAGTATTCAAATCCAGATCTTGTGCAGGATAGTAAAATGAATTATTATATAAAATTATTAGCTTAATTCGACTTCAAGGCACTGTCCTCAATAGAAACTTCAAGAAATTTCAAGAATACACCGATTCTTGAGGTAGAAGGAACATTATGATGCCCAATATTTAAACTCGAAATTTTCTAATAGCTACAAAGATATCAAGCAGTTTACGGGTAAAAACCGAAGCATAACTTGAAATACAAACTTATTTTTCGAAATATTATTATATATGAAATAATGGAGAATAAATATCAAAAGATGTTTTGCCACGATTTTCTGATACACAGCGATGTGGGAAAAATAACCCATAATTCATTTCAATTTCTTGATCACCTCTTTTTCAAGTTTGTCAATAAAGTATGTTAATGCAGGAAATATGAAGTGGAAAGAATTTGATTAACAATTGGATTAAAATTAATCACTTTCCTTCATATAATGTCACGCCTTTGGTTCAAAATTTATATATTAAACTATAATTTCATATCTCAAGCTCATAATTGAGATTTGAATGTAATTTGAAATGAAGAGATTTCATTATGGAAAGAACGTTAATATGTATCTGGTTTAAGAAAAGCCTGGGAGAATATCGATCTCTGCCCCTTCATAAGAAGAAGCATTCCACTTAGTATTTTCCAGAATGGTTCTAATTAATTTGCTTGTTTCGACATTTTGTTTATTGATCGGATTTTATAAGTTTTGTTTAAGTTATTATTTTTTATTTAAATTACATAGTTTCGTTCAGTTTATTTTGGATATAATAAAATATAATTTTTTATATTGTATACATGCGATAAAGCCATTGTAAGAAGGTCAAAATGGTCTGAATTAACATTTTTTTCGTTATGTCATGTAATACTGTTTTTTTTTTGATTCGACGCGAATGAAACTGGTGATGCAGTATCCGCTCGTGCTTCTGAAGAAAGAAAAACCAATACAAAATTTAGCAAAAAAAAAAATTGTTAACCCAAGTAATTATGTTGTTTACTTATTTTATATTAGGCATTATTATTATTATTATTTCACATGACAAGAAAGTAGTTCAAATGTAATGCAGATGTCGTTATTTACGGGAATCTAATTGGATTCAATGTAAATATGAGTGATTTAACAGGCCGTATGAAGGAAACTATCAAAGTCATCAATTAGGTGGTGATATAAATAATAAGAAATATTGTGCACTGTATTATTAAATGTAAGAGTTTAGTTACTTTACTTTTAAAAATTTGTTTATTTATCAAAGTCTATTGAAAAAAAAATACCCAAGTACTAAGTACCTCAAGTTCTGAAAATATTAAAAAATCTTTTAAAAAGTTCTATAGAAGAAATGTTGCATAACTTAAAATTATTTTTAGGTTATGAATCGGTTCCTGATAATGTGCTGAAAGCAAAGGTAATGGTATTAACAGATAATACTTGAAGTAATTTTGAATGTATGTAATGTTACTTTTTAGTAGCAAATTTGTTGTAAGATTTGCTAATATTGGTTTTATATTCAGTAAACCCGCAGCAAATTTGACTAAATAATATTGGGGCACTCGATATATTATGCAATAATTAAGGTTGCAAATTAGTTTCTGATCATGAGCGTTTGACTGACGAAGTCGTAGTTGTGTCAAAACCTACTAGATTATGGTTTTTGGATGTTTAATATGTATTAAGTTTATTCCAAATTTGGCGCAGGGCTTTCGACCTGTTTTTTTTTTTTCATTTGCCAGTATTTGCAGCGCTGTTTACATATTCACGCTGTGGTCGATTGGAAGTCAGTAAATTTATATTACATACCAAACACCTTATTTGAGATCCACAGTATTTGAAATTTGAATATTTTGTTATATATAAATGTTTTAAAATTGATCGTCAAGCAACAAATTTTAAGTTGTTACCAAAACAGGGACATATCTAACTAAAATTATATTTATAGTCTAATATTCTGTACTACGAATTGTTAGATTTCTGCTCTTCTGGTTGTTGGACATATACAAGAAAATAAAACTTTTTCTCCATTCGGTTTACGAAAACAATATGCTGCAAATTACAAGCCAGGGAACTTATTTAACATGTAAATCGGCAAAGATTGGTGAAAAATTTTGCAGTGCATGCGTATTAATTCGTAATGGTATTAAATCACTGACTTCTATACACGAACATGATCTAACGGCGTCCTTGTGAACCTTACTCATTATCCAATCACTGCTTAAATTAATTAAGGGATGATAAACTCCTTTGACTGATAGAGTAAAATTATTTTATAATTGTTTTAGGCTTTTTCTCCAATGGAATTAAGTAACCTACCTTTAAATACACTTCTAAACAAACCGTTAAATATCGCAACTGAGGAAGACAGCCCATCTGATGGTTCTGGATCAGATTCGGATTCCAGCAGCTCTGATTCAGATAGTTCAAGTTCAGATTCATCTGAGGAAGATTGTAACATTTGCAGCCCGACTTCATCGAGTCAGACTAAAAAAGTTCTGGCCAATTAGTAAACGTGCAGTATTAAATTCGGTGTTTTTCGTTATTTTTTGTTCGTGTTTATTTGCCCTAAGTATATTGTCTAACGTATAAAGAGTAGGCATAAAATTTTATCATTTTTTCGTACTTTTCTTCATAATATAATCGCTCGTATAAGTAACGCGGAATCTCCTAAGAATATATTTGTTGAGAATTTACAATGTTTTTTATGTAATTAACTTTAAGGTGTATATATAAATATGGCGCATTATATTCAGTTAAATATATATATATCTATATTTTTTTTTTGTAATACGATGACTTTATATTGATTAAGTGTTTTAGTTGTTATTCATTTAATAGTTGTGACCGGAAAATTTGTTTGTATAATAAAAGAAGTAACGGATATTACATACATGAAAGCGTTTACTATTTTATATATTTTGCTTGTTTCAACGGGGAAATTTTGTTTAGCCTAATATATCGCTCCTGCGCACCTATAATTTGTAGTATATGTGCTCACTACAGTGATGTACAATTTATGCATACTTTTATGGGTCTTCCATGAACATCTAGTCTTTATTTTATGTTTATTTCTACAACTTGTGAGAATGATGACGTTAGTTTGATAGGTGTGATAAGAATTTAGACTATAGAACCATGAAAACGAATGCTTATGAATTTTGCATCATTATGTCGGTACTTTTGTAAGTAATTAAGAATTTGTACATTTAGGGGTAAAATAGGTAACGGTTTAGATTCTCTCAGTTTGTATTGTGTATACTTAGCATCTTTTTCTGTATGGCTTTTGTCACTACTTAAAAAATTATTAGGTATTACTTTCATTTGATTTAGTAAACACGTTTTTTGTTACTTGATTAACTTGTATGAATAATATGATCTGAACAAAGATTAAGCTTTGTATATATCACTGTATGCTCCGAAATATATAATATTAATTAGCGAGTTGGTATAAAAATTGCTATTTATGGTTTGATATATGAATTATGTTAATAAAGTGCTTTCATTTATAGCTCGTTATAGAAACTTTATGTAATGAAATCTTTGCTTATTATAGGAACTAATATTCATTTCTTTTGTATGTCATGTCAATCTTTTCAAAAAAATATTAACCAAAAGCATTCCAAAGCAGAAGACGGAAATTGAGGTGGGATTCTGTGTATATCTGCAGTGCCTGTAAATTTACATGCTTACAGATTTGCATATGAAACCTTATTGGCGCTACGGATGTGCACGCAATCTCGTTTCAAATTAGACTATTATTACGATAGATGTATATTCAGTTGCCTATATTAACCTTGATTTGTAGAAAACTGCTTTTATGGAAACTACAGATTACTTTAAATTGTACCCGATTAATGACAAACTTATTCGTCAATAGAGGACAAAAAACTCCCACAATTTAACTTTATAAGAAATAAATAGGTATATCATATTGTTAATACAATAAACATTTGCAATTATTTGAATTGTAAATTGCTTTTTGTTTTAAATTTTAAATACCATAAATATTTGTATGTAATTAAGCTATTAAAGAAAATCACAATATTAACAGAATAATTTATTTTTAACAGGCATATGAACAAAATGACAGTGTTTTACATAGTTTCTGCACTTTACAATAATTTTACCAAAATGAGATGGAATGCGAGACACGTAGATTTTTTTTCATACAAAGTAAAACCTTGAAGTGCAGTCGTGTGAATTTGCAGATTTTATAAAAATATATTTTTACTAAATTCAAATTTACGTTATATTTTTTTTATATATATTTTACATATATGTATTTTTAAATTATTGCTTTAGTTTTTTTTTTATATATTAAGTTAAATTTTTCAATTGTGTTAACGTGAAATAAACGTTGAAATGATTCTTCAGTGCGGTAGTGTTTTAGCAGTCTTGCCGCAAGTTGTTAAGTTGGATCTTGTCGTTGAAGGCACTTAGAAGACAGCAGCTGTAAAGTAAAGTTTATTAGTGGCATACCAGCGTTCAGGTCGTGTTAGTAATAAAGGCTAGGCAGCAGTGTGCCCTGAAAAATTAAAAAAAATACAGGACAGCTGTCATGAGGAAAATATCTTTCTATATCTAGAAGGTTTAAAGATTTGTGGGTTAAGGAATTTCGAATGTTGGGAAATATATACGTACCCAGCGAGCTGATCGCATTGTTATTTTATTTGTTACAAAAACCCGATTCCGAAATCTGCTGTCCCAGTCCAAAATTTAAAACAATATTTTTGGCGGGTTAGATTTGGTCAGCAACTTACCGAAGGGTCTTATGGGGTGTTTATCCCATAAGTAGGTCCTCTTCACGGGAGATAGGTAAGAATCCCTAAGATAGAATGGAGAAATCCGTCTGGGGGAGGATACTATATGGGCGAAGATAGGGCCAGTCCCACCACCACGGGTCGCGGATGAAAGAGGATATTGGGGCATAAGGAGAAGGATTTAAGAGATCTCGAAATACTCTCTTACTTGGAAACAGGCCGCCACGACTATAAATTGGTTGTCCTGCGTAGTTATAGGCTACTTCAGATGGACGAGGTGCCCATTCGCCAGGCTATGTCATAAAATTTCGTATAAGAACAGGTTATAAAAGAAAACAATGCAATATTTACCTTAATTGGTGTGGGTGACGAATATCTAGGCCAGAGGTTGGAGAGCCTATCAAGCAATCCCATGCGATCTAAGTGATCTAGCCAATCGCGATGTGGGTCGATTGGCGTAGGCGGTGCTGGCCTTTTGCTGTATACCAAATACAGAGGATAACGGCTGAAGGGGTAAGTAGTGTGAAACACGCTTGGTTCTCGCTTGGAAACGCGATCCAAATGATCCCTCCAGGCTTGATCGGCGTCGAAAGGCTTCAATTTGGTTATGTGGAATACTAGTAAAAGAAAAATTATTTGTTACATTTTTAGCTGGACGAAATAGCATAGCATGGGCTACCATTTTATAGAACCATTCATTGTAATTTTTATTTATTCGGTTTGTGTCTCATGCAGGAAAGTTAAGCTAGTTTTTTTATTTAATTCCAATAATATTAAACATTGCTTTATAAAATCAACTTTAATCCAATAATAATAATCATAGCCAGTAATACATCACCGCGGTGAAACTATACGACAATGATTGAATTCCTTCGTGCAACTTCGTAACCTATAGCATATTTCACATGCTAGTATACGAAAAACTTTCTAGTGTCATAGCTATTCAGTGACGGTACTGGCCGCAGGTAGTAAAAATATAATAAATATAATTCTTAGCCAAAAGTTGTCACATGATAAGTTAATCTTTAAGTGCATATTTAGTCTTCATTCCAAGCAAGTTAAAAAGTAGGTTGTACATAATAAAAAATATTTTGCTAATTTTATTACAATTTAATAAAACGCTGATGGTAGCAGTTAATAATACTAAGATAATGTTTAGTAACATAGGTACGATTTTTTTTTTAATTTCTTAAAATATATTGTAGCTATTTACAATACAGGTATTGTAAGAATTTAAAAGTTGTTGATGAGTTAACGAATTCACCGTGATTAAAGAATTTTAAAAACAATAATATCGCTAGGAAATGTTAAGTAATTTATTTTCTAAGTACAACAATATATTATTGTTATAATCAACAATATCTGCAATGTAAATTTTATAAATTATAGAATGTGGGAAACGAGAGTTGGAGTACTAAGTAAGATTACTTTTCAAGCTGTGTAGTAGCTATTACCTAATTAAAAATATACTACGTATAAGTATATATAAAGAAAGTGTGGTATATTATAATATACTTACTTATCCATCAAACAAAATTATTGTGTTGTTACTTTTAAACTAAAAATTCTCCATAAGATATTGGTGGTAACCAAAATTATATAAATTACTGCACGCCCTAATTTTTAATTTTATTATTTTTTGTTTGGTCACATAAATGGTGTAAACAATTATAGCATAGTAAGATCAAATACAATACACGGTCACAGTAGACAAGTTTATAAATAGCCTAATTTAGGAAGTAAATAAGTTTTGATGCATTATAGTAATATAAAAAATAAAATACAATAAACATAACCATTAAGAAAAAAACGTTTGTTTTAATTGTTACTAGCATTCATTATTTATACAGGATGCTTAATTTCGGTTAAAAATTGTTACATACAGGCGGGACCATTTGCCGTTTAAATTTCTACTTTGACCGTTTTGTTTTTTTAATCCGATGATTTGTAAACATGTAGAAGCCAAGTATAAGCGGCTAAGCTTAATTATGTATGTTATGTAGTATGTATTAGTAAAGATGAAAAATGGTGCTTACCTTTCAAAAATCTTCAAAAAAACTTCAAAAAACAATGATGTCCTACCACAAAAATAAATTGGACAGGTTTAAAATAACAAAAAAAAAATATTGGATTGTAGGTAAGTGTTTATTCTTGTGTACGTATTCCGCAATTTCGCTGATGTTAAATGGTTATCCTTACTTGAATTAATATATTAACTGCCAGCACGTTTATTGTTATTAATTAGATTATTTAATTAAATAAATAGAATGGCAGTAAATAATGTTAAAATTAGAGAGTTTAGTAAGCCTAATGATAGTAGAGTCAAACGATATTGCGAAATCGATATCCATGGTAAAATATTCTATAAACATATGATGTGAGAGAAGTTAAGCGGGTAAAAAAAAATAAATGAGTCGATCGCCCTGGCAAACGCTGGAGCGGGTTAAGGAGAAACAAGCTGCTCAAGCACACTAAACGTTAGTTGTAGTAATATAAATGTTGTTCCATACAGTAACAAGATACTATTTCAACACATAACATTACATAATTAATCTGTCTAACACAGCTCAAGCTTTTGCATGGGCAATTTAGTCGAGGAAAATCTGTTTTTATGTTATTTATTTCAGTAAACTCATCTTATAAACAATATAATTTATTTACAAATCCACTATATTATTCATTCTTTTTTTTACAAAAGAAGGAACAAGACAAGAAACACGCACGATACTTACTACAAATCAAGACGATGTATAGGTATATTGTGTGATATAATAATTATAAAGTATAGAAAAAAAGAACACTATTTTGAATTATTGAGAAAACATGTAATAGACATTACTTCAATGTATTAAAGTGAAATCGACGCGTTAATTAACGTAATTTTAAATATTTTTGGACACATCATGACTTCGTTGCCTTTAACATGTGCTCAAAGAGAACGAAGTTTAGTGGTGAAAGATAAATCTTTTCTGATAATTAATGCATCGTACGAAAACTTTTTTTGATATAAGGCCTCCGAAATTGTTCACCAGGCGCTTTAAACGTTCAAAAAAGAAATTGTTTACACTCCACATTACGTTGTTGTCCAGAAGGCATTCTGGTTTTATCTTAACGACGACCTGACTTACCCGGTCGGTACCTATCTAAGGACGAGTAATTGTGTGGAAAGATGGGCCTCGGTGAGTAGCCGTAGGTGTCGCGATGAAGAGGATCATATCGGTAACCGGGTACGGTGATGCGATCGGCTGCAGCTAGGGGGTCATCGTAAATGGATTTTCCGTAGGGCCACGTGGAGGTGAATTCGGGATAGTCACTGAGTGGTCTGAAAAGACTGCGTGGTCTGTAGCTGTCTGATGCACGGATATCGTCGGATCCTATGAATTAACAGTTGTATTTATTAGTGCATTAATAGGATGATTAAGGTTAAGTATAGTAAAGTATAAATATTACAAAAAAGCTAAAAAAAAATGGATTTTGGACGTTTCAGTTATTTAGATCTATATGTGATTTCTACATTTGTAGGTACATATATCCTAATTACCTTTTAGGGATCTGACGAAAGATTGCCAGAATTTTGCTTTCTTTGAGGCCGTTTCATTCCGGCCTATCATTTCTAAGTGGTTCTTGAACATTGTGGCCTCCTCTGGTTATTCGATCGGTCCTCTGTAAGTAAAATATACAGTATATTGACAGAGGGTTAATTCATTTTAATTACTTCTATTTTAAAAGCTTTGCAAACAGTAAATAAGTAAACAGTCTATTTCTTTTTCTCTCTTATTCTTAACATCTGGGGGAAAAAATATTCCTTAGTAGCCTCAGAATCTCCCTTATTTCAATTGAATATTTTGCTTGAGTAGTAAACATAAGCAAAACTACTTTCAAATGTTTCTAAGTTCCTTTGCCATGTTACCTCTAATTGAATTGAAATGATGTTAAGGGAGATCCCAATAAACACAAATGCACTGGGACAAAGCAGGCTGAATATGTTCTTGCTAGTAGTGTCAGCAATGGCCAAGCACCAACATGCCAGATGTGGGCCGGTACCTGTATAGGAGACTCAGGCCGACTTTTTGCCATCATCGACCGTTGTCGGCCCTATACAATGCCTTTATTGATTTGGTGCAGTTTACAGGTTGGAACAGAACTAAACTGGGAAAGAGCCAACGCTGCGGTTCATTAGAAGGCCTTTATATTAAGCCAATACATATGATGTACTAGGAGGAACTCAAACCAATAATTTTCCACTGATGTTTTTTTTTTTTTTTTTTTGAAGCTAGGCGCACTAGCGGTGATCCACATATACAGTGCGTTGTTAGGATACAATATTTATTATATTTTGAAGACAAACAATGCTCTCATGGAGATAGAGTAAATAATTTTATTTTATGTTAATGTCACAATTTTTTATGCTTTTTATCTAGTTTATTTGCCACTTTGGTTAGACAAACATCATTTTTGAAAAAGATTGTTCGTTTCAAAAATATTATCTTTTCGTCCATGCGATTCCACAGATCATATTAATATCTATAATTAACATTCAAAATATTTATATGGGCCGTCGCCGGGCCTACCGTTAATAATTTATAGAAAAAGTAGGGCATTGGCTCAGCAATGGCACTATGCTAACGATTTTAAATACACATTTATGATTTAATGTTCACTGCTGGGAAGCCACTGGCAGCCATTGCCAACACGATGCCGACTGTTTCATCACTTAACCAGATGATGGCCAATAATGTTGTGTTTGTTGGGTTCAGTACTTAAAAATTAAAATGTCCCACTTTTTTCGCTTAAAAAGATCTGTGTGACAAGAAAATTGAAATAAATAATAGTATGTGGGTATATAGTAAAAGAGAGTATGTAATATAAGTTTTTTTAAAGAATTTCAGATTCTTGCTTCATGTAATTTTTCTAAATATTAATATAAAAGTAAGTAAGTAGGATAACATCGAACTGCTCAAAAACTTTGTGAAATCAAATCACCAACACGGATGATCTAAATATTCAAGAGACTCATCTCAAGAAAGTTGACCGATTAAAGAATAGAGTACGTAGATACTGCCATGACAGGGAAAGCATACAAGGCTGAAGAAAGATGAAAATTTAGTCTTTTTTTTAAATATATGTATTTGTATGAATGAACCAATCAATGATGATTTTAAGTTTGTTCGCGTCGCATGAACTATTTGCACTATTATGCACTTTAAGAACTTTTGTGTGCAAAATAATATGATGCAATTCGAAAAATACCTAAATCTAAAACTAAATATTAAATGTTATATTTGGAACTTGGAACGTTCCTTTTGTGAAGTCACATTTTTGTCACTTACCATCTTAGCACAACTGATTTTTCTTATATTTTGATGGTTACTTTTTTTGCACTGTTTGAATCATGATAATGGATATTTTTATTTTGACAAATAAATGGTTTATTTATTGGAAGTATTTCAAGTTTCAGTTACTTGTTAGGTGCTTAATGCCTTCTTTAGGTTCCGTTGTTTGTTTTGTGATTAAATTTGATTATTTGGCCATTTTGGACAATGCAGGTGTAATACCTAAATATCATTTAAGTAAGGACATTATACATATGAAACGCACAGGAAGTGTTTGCTTACTCTAGCTCACTCTAGCTACAGAGTACAATTATTGTTTGTCATGTTTACCGAGCTTGTAAAAGCTTGAAAAAAGATAAAAGAAAATATGTGGAAAGTATTTTGTGTTATTATCTACTGTTACGTAAGTAGACAATATTTATACGCCTAATAGTGAGTTACTTTTTGCGACTTAATGCGAAAGTGTCTAGTAATTCTGTCACTCTTTTTTTAATCATCTAAAGGTTTGTCCCCTCTTGAATTTGTCTATAGCGCCGTCTTTGTTTGTAACTTGTCGAACTTACAAGTTCAAAAATTTAAAAGAACAACTTGCAAAATTCATTTTCTTGAGTATCTAGTACTTTTTGCTAATTATGCAAAAATACTTGGAGAACTTTCTAAGCAACAAGGCTTTTTTTATTGTTTGTGTACTGAAACTCCATAAATATTTAACTATTAACTATAAGGGTATGCTTTCTATAGGGTCAAGGGTGCTTCTTTTTACAGCGTCCGAAATAAAAAATCTTCAATCAGTTGTAGGTAGTGATTATTTAACTTTACAACAATATAGCTTTATATATATGAAACAGTTGAAAATATCTCCAAAATTACATATTAACCCCCAAAAATATGTGTAATAGACAGATATATTTGTTTAAAAAGATATTTAATTGTTTAAGTAAAATTTTTTGGCCAGCACTACCATGATTGCCGTTTCTGTTAAGAGGACTATTCTGGACGCTGATACGATATACGCAATATTTGCTATAGGTATATCTGCGCTCAGGAACATCTCAAGAAAGGGATGAGCGGTTCTAGCATCTACACAAGCTGATCCAAGTTAAATGGCCACTATTGCTATTTCTGCTATTATTCATGCCACAATGTCAGTTAAATCAGCAAAATAGTTGTATTTCTTATGTTCTCGTGTAACGTACAGCCAAGAGAAGAATAATTGACTTGCTCATTTACTAGATAATTGTCAAAGTGTTATTTTTTAATGGGTCACCTGTATAGTTTTTAAAAATTTGAAAGACAATTTTATTTGCAATATAATAATAATAATATAAAAGCTAAAGTACACAACTACACTATACATATATTATATAGCATGACTTGTAAAACTAGCTGAAACATAATTAATCTTGGTTTTTTCGACCTTTATTGTTGAATTAATTTGGCTTCATTTATTTGTCAGTATTCTTGATTGTCTATGTTTGTTGTACATATTTAATACATTTGGCAATTCTATTCATTATGGTGGTTTCTCAGTGGAGAAGGGCACTGGAAAAGAAATATTATGCTGAACGTTGCTCTTCACGGCAACAACCGTATTTACGTTATTATCTAAAATCAGCAATTCAAAAGGAATGATCCTTTTTCTTTAATAAAAAAAGATACAGAACGATGATATCGTAAATAAGCAACTAGAAAAATCGTGTTGGTTCAACTGGATATACCACAAGAGCGTCAAATTTAAGATATGGGACAAATTAAAGAATTCTAGACATATGTATGTCATGTTTATGCCAAACGGTGGTGCTGGAAGATGCCACTAGAAGGCTAGTTTACTAATGTCATACACAATTTTGTCAACATATGTATTTGTGGATTGCTGAAGTATTTTTTTCCAATTAGATATGTGCCAGTGGTGGGCAAGATAGGGGGATTAAATTTTTACAGCGAGTGTATAGATATATTCGTATTTATCCGCCTCATGGGTGAGGGTTTAGGGTACATACCCATACAAAACACGAGTATGTGTAATTGCTGTAAACATTTGTTCACTGCTCCAATCTTGCCTAACATTGATATGTGCAATAGAAAAACTAAATACAGTAGAATTTATAAGATTATTATATATTATTTAATAAGTAAGTAAATTGTAAAAGCAATGTAAAGCGTCATTAAGCTTTCGCAAAAGTGCATTGATCAGGATGGGAATATTATTGAATACTTTTTACAAATCAATATAAAAATAAGCAATGCAAACTTATGCCTAACGATAATAATAAAATAAAATAGAGTACTTAAGCTTTTACATTGCAAATAAAATCAAAAAAATCGGTGGAATCGATCACTAGAGGTTTCAGTGCCTCAACTCTATTACATTACATGTCAACACGCATCAAATGATGATAACGCCGATAGGAAAATTTATTGAACTAGGACTGAAAACTTTGTTTTACATGTGTTGGTTCTGAGTTTTATGGTAGAATTTTATATTTAATTTATTTTATTACAATTAGTACTATAGTTGCTGTACATATTGTTATTATGTATATTATAATCGCGTTAATATAACTGCGTTTTGTATTATTACTGACTGGAACCTGTATATTTAATATGCCATAAGTTAACGATAAAGCCAGCAGACAAAAATAATTTAAGAGAGCATGCTAATTTATTTATTTTATGTATAAGATTATACCACGTAGTATTTTCATCACATAACACTACCTCTATATCCAGCCAGAAACGTAATTTAGTCAGTTTAGCGTATAGCGTAAGATTCAATATAAGCATAGATTTTTATGATACCATTGATAAATGACCATGATTAAAATTCTTTGTCTGGTAATAGTAATACAGCGATGCGTGGCATGCGAGAATGAAAAAAAATTAAATTAATTAAAAAAAAAATTAAATCAAAAAAATATTTGACATTAGAATTCTTGAATTGTTTTCTGAATTGGAATTTAAATCTGTCTAAGGTTTAAGTAAAAAGTCATTAAAATAGATGTTAAACATTATAGGTATAGTTCGTTTGTGTTCGAGAAAACAATACAGAACTTATTTGCAGGTACTACGTATGACTCGTATGAGTACGCAAAAGTGAGCCTTTTCACCTAGAACTTGAACGATCTATGTATGATAGATACTTTGTCACTATAAACTAATTGAATGAGATTTCAAAAGTATCTGATAGTTTAACAATAAATTCAAGTTGAAAAATGTGTATTTCTCCATAGTTTTCCTAGTTTTTCTTATAAAAATATTATTTTGATATTTTGAGTATTTTAACTGAAGACGGCTTTTAGCTGTAAGTAGTCTTATAGAATTTTTATATAATATCTATAAGAAAAATATAATAAGATATATATTTTTCAATTGCATATTATGTTTCCTTAAAAACTCCCTGTGATTGTGCTTTCATTTCTTGTTGTTTTGTTGCAATTTGTACTCTATTTCTTATAATGAATGCACAATAAAGGCACTATTATTATTATTATTATTATATTATTATTATAAATGGATATTCACTAACTGAAAATAATTTGTCTAGAGAAAGTGGTATTTATTTGAAGCGATAGAAAAATATTTTTCATGTCAATGAAACCGTAAAAGAAATGACGAATTTTAAAATTTATTATAACAATTGGTATTAGTGTACAACGTTAGAAAACTGAACTCTAAAAGCTACGAGAATGAAAATTTAGTATCACTCTCTCTAAGTATGTGTGGTAGAAAGTTTCGCGCCAGAATCGTGGAATTGGTATTTTTAGTGCATAAGATAATGGAATGAACAGTTAATTTTGACTTATACGATTTAGGAAAACGTTGAGATACAGTTTATCATAAGCTTAGTAATTGTAAGTGTCGGTATTTGGTGAACTGTATTTTAAGGAAATATTTTAACCTTTCTATACTAAATATAAATGAAAATTAAACGTTTATTCATGAAATGTCATCCTGAGATAGAGGATTTGTTTACAACAAATAACAGTTAATGTGAATATTTTTAGAATAGTTTATTGTTTCATGTTTCATTTTTATCAGATCAATCTACAATTGCACAATTATGCAATTAATAAGAATAATTTATAAAAACAATATGGACACTTACATACAATTACTTAGTTTACCTCGATAACAGATATTAAATATTTTCAAAATTAAATAATTTTTAAATAACATTTCTCTTAAAAATTTGTTTAAAGTTTAAAGTGCATGTGTATGTTTAGTGTTATTTAAAAGTGTGGTATAAATGATTGTTGATCGCGGCAACGATCATGCAAAGCTTGGCTATGCATAATTCCTTTGTATGTACGTCATGTTTTGCGGGGAGCACTTATTTTCGACAAATATGGTAAAGTATAATGTAGTTTAAAGTGTTTTGATGTTATATGAAGGGAGCATATATTTTTGCTAATTTCGATTTTGTCATTAATAGAGTTTTTGTTTTTATTTATATGCATATCATTTCAAGTATACACGAAAAACCAATTTGTTCAGGACAACAAAATAATTTCAAACAAATTTTATTATGAAAATTTAGTTAATCCAACAAAATATTTCGTTATTTCAAATAAATAAAGGGTTAATGGACAAATAATTTAGTTGAATTAACCAAATATTTGTTTGTCCCTATTTAACTCAATATTTAGTTAACTTATACAAAATTTGGTACTATCAAATAAATCGGTTTTTCGGTGTATAACAACGTGTCTTATAACTAATTTCATTATTGATTATTGATGTGTGGTTGAAGTTGAAAGTATGTTCTATGTTTAATACGTGTTTTTCTGAAAGATGTAAAGTTATTTTGGTATTTGTGACCTTTTATTCTGTTGTTTAAATATTGTGATGTTTGCCCTATGTATATTCTATTATAGTTGTTATAATGGATTTTATATACTACATGACCTTACTCTGGTTTTTGGATTCCACATCTTAATTGCGAAAATTAAAATTGCAAATTATTATGATTGCTAACATACTGATGAATTGTTGATTCTGTATTTGCGAGTTTGAGTCCTTTTCTGGTGTTCTTAATTATTATTAACTTTATTTTTTATTGCTCTATTTATTAATCGCAAATAGTAGTTATTATTTTTTTGTGGATTGATTTTGACGCCGTCACTTTCTGTTTATATTTTGGGCTAGTTAAGGTGATGGTGTTATTTAATTAGACATGGCATAAAGTTTTTTTTTTTTTGGTTATTGCAAATGATAGAAACGAATAAAGTTTAAGTATAGGTATTAAATGTAAATGAATATAAATTACGTTCGTTTCATTCTTTATTCTATTCAAATATATTTTATCGCTACGTGTTTTTCTCAAACGATCATCCTCAAAATATGTCAAATGTTTGACTTTCTCAAACTTATAAACAACTCTAATTTACCACCGGTATTGAGGGAAACACGTACCAATAAAATATAATTAAATAAACCATAGATTGGAAAGAACGAAATTTATATACATTCACATTTATTATACTGTCATATCCAATCAGGAACAAAATACAGCGCTACCTCGTTAACCCGGATCAAATGGAACTAGAGCCGATCCGGGTTGTCGAAATCCGAGTTACATGGACACTAGGGTAAAAAAGAAATAAAATAACACCGTATTTACGGAAAAAAATGACTTCATTTCGTAGATAAACAAATACACACACAAAACAAACCGAACAGTTTTATTTTTAAACTCATTTTGAACAATAAAGACAAAACTATTTGAAACAACGCGCATTTAAAAAACAAAATATCGGTCAAAATTGATACGGGTTATCCGGAGATCCGGGTTCACGGGGTCCGACTTAACGAGGTTCCACTGTACAATGCTAAAGTTTAAGTATATTCCTGAAAAAGTTGGTTTATGATTTAGTTTTGTAAGAATTTTATTTTTCCGGGAACGAGAGTGATATTTAAATAATTCAGGTAATCATCATTCATATTCAAGTGTAAATTGTAATTTGGGATGAACATTAGTACATTGTCGATAGAGTTGTTTACTTTTATCTTCAGGTAAGCACACTAATTAATCGTCTACTTATGTATCTTTTCTAAAAGTTTGTTAATAACTTGTTCTTCCATGTCTTCTATAACTAGTTAAGCTATTGTTTGCTGACAAATTGAATTTTAGATCTTTTACAAATGCATCTAAAGATAATTCCGTGTGTGATTGTAGTGTAAAAAATTAAAGATCTGTGAAACTATTTGGTGTTATTTGCCTTTGCTGTGAATTGGTAATTTAATGTAGATTTTAATGTTACGGTCATCTATTTATAAAATAATTAATTTTTTGTTTATATCTTTTGTTGGAACACGTTAATTGAAGTTGGAACATAAAATTATTGCTATATTGAGTAATTATTTGAGATTCTACAACGTACCTACTGTTCTTTTTTTAACTAAAATTTGGTGATACGCTGCTAAATGTTTTTTTTTTCTTTCAAACAAATCGGACTGTAGTAATAATTTAATCTTAAATACATGAGATCAGTACGAAAAAATAAGCTGCCGCCCACGTTAACCGTCTCGAGTGGAATAAGGCGCCCACTGCTCGCAACGATCGTTGCTGATTTTGGTCGAAGCAACGGCAACTCTTCTCTTTATTTTTAGAGTCAGAAACCGTCACGGACGGTAGTCGATGGTCGTCACCGTCAAATTTTTTTTTTCTCTATAACCAAACGATTTTGTATCCGATATCAGGAGACCAGATTCTGGAATGAATGGATTGGGCGCGCCGTGCTCACGGACCACCCGGTTTATGAGCAAAGTTCGATTTTGTAACGAATCCGCGACGCTGCATTAGCGTGACCTTAACTTAAAACAGTGCCACGGAATTCGTATTTCGTAAACTTTACGCACACGTGAACTATATTCTCACGTCCTAATTTTGGCCCTGCGGTCGCCTGATCTTGCCTTCATTTTCAGATGAAATTGAACTTTGTCGACGGTAGTATAATACTATGCGGGTAAAGATGCCAAAATTCGAGTATTTTTTTCGTTCGCGAATTGTTGAAACACCTTGCCGATTATATAATTCTCACATTGGATAATAAAACTAAATAATAAAGCAGGAGTACTGTTTTTTAATTGTCCATTTATTTATTTTAATAGAAAAAATTTAATGTTTTGAAAATGTGCTTATTAAGTATCAAAAATGTTTGCTAATATGATATTGTAAAATTATTAATCTTTAATGTGGAAAATTTAAAAAAGAAACGAAATATTTCTAAGATTCTAATAATACCCAGATTTATTATTTTTTACTAATGGTTGATTTCAAGTATTCTACGCGGATTTTTGTATTTACGTTTTGCACACTGCACAAATGTGTGTCCAAGGTTGAATCTATTTCAGCTTTTCAGTTAAGATTTCGATATGAATTTTAAATGCCCGAACATAATAAATCTATGTACAATGGGTTAGTATCTTTATTACACTATATATTTAAATTAAGAACGTTAGTTGTGCTATATTGTAATAAAGGTGAAAAATTAAATAATTGTTTAATGCAGGAAATTACCACTTCTGACTAGAACAGGATGTTTTTACCAAATTGTATACAGTACGATTTTAGAAATTCTTTAAATAACCCAAAAGGAAAACGATATAGCTTTTAAAACTCTTTTTTCCTATATACATAACCTGCCTTTGCTGTGATCAGCATTTAATCGCAATGAATGACGTTATTTAGCATGGGCCTGGGATCTTATATAGGCCAGGTCTAAAATTAGACCCTGCTCCTGTTATAGCCAACCGATCCCTACCTTACGTACCCGACGATGCCATGTAGCCGTTCAAAATTCCTTGTTTGCAAATTTACAAACTATGCGAGCGTACATGACTCAAAGTTAAAATTAAAACCCAAAATTTTAAAAACGTTGCATTACAACACCGGACACGAAAACACGCACGATCAATGCTGTAGCATTTTTCCGAAATCACATGAAAGTATTCGATTAGAATGGGGATATTATTCGATACGTGATTCCCTGTAAAGTTTAATTTGTCAATTGAGAAGCGTTTCATTAAAGATATATCGGTAAAGTAAGTAATACGGTAAAAGGTGAAGATGAAATGAGTTACGCAACACACACTGTTATCGGGTTGAGAGTGAGTCCAAAATGAAATGGGAGGTAAAACAATACTGCAAAAAAAAAGGGGTGCTTCATACTTACGAATCGAGAAATTAAAGAGTCGTCGGTTTTAAAATCACTTTTTAACGGTGTAAAAATATAAATCAGAGTACAATCGGTGTGTATTTATGTGTGAGGTGAGGGCGCAAGATACTATTATTGTTATGTGCAATTGGTACTGACCTAAGTGTTCTCTAATCGAGTCGTATGCGGCGACTGGTGTTCGATACTAACTGGTAGTGCGTCTGGACGCCCAACGTCGATAGCGTCCAACGTCGCTCCCTCCCGTTACAAATCCTCTAACACGTCACTGGGCCGGTGGCGGTTCTCGTTTTTTGTTTACAACACCATTCAAGGATTACCAAAAATTTGCCCAAGAAATGTAACGTAATTCAGTCGTTAAATGCGATTTGTTTCTTTGAATTCCCTGTCGCCTTCGCTTTTCCTTTTAACGACCTTTTTATTCGTCCAGATTTATTTGCGTCCTATTTATATATGATGGCCAATTTTCGAATTAAATCGAATGCGATTATCTTTGATTTGCATTTTCGACAATTATCCAGAGCGAGATTTGGACCCGCATCAGCCATAATCAACACCCTAAGCAGAATATTTTTTTCCTTTAAATTTAAACTTGACGTTTCGGCCATATTCAGGGTGGAAAGAAAATTACTGATAAATTCACTAACTTTGCTAATATTTTTTTTAGAGAAATTCGCGGAAATTTATATGTATTTTAATTGTACGACAGTATAACACACCATTTTCATGTTATTATCTAATTTCCTTTTAAAATTATAACGTACCACAGGTATTTCTTTTAACGATAACCTACACTTTCATACGTGTTTGAACCCATAGTTAATTAAAGCAAGTAATTAAATAAACTTGAAATAAATAATCGAACATGAAAATTTTTGAATAATTTTTTTAATTTTTGTTTTCTTCCTGTTAACTTTTTTAAACAATTTTATGCCGATTGTAAGTACTTTTTTTACATTTTAAAATTCCTTAGGTTAAATTACTTATAATTGTTAGGTCTGGTGAAGGATCAAAATACAAAGGATTCGAAGCGTTACTAAAGCCCAAAACATTAAAAACAACAAAGAACCCTTATTCTGACAAGTTTTCTAGCAGTAATTTTATTTAATCCCAATACAAGGAACTTTCGGTCACGGAAACTGAACACATCCAGCACTTCGACTATATATACAGGGTGAGCCACTACATTCGCGTCGTTTTATGTAAAAAAAAGTGGTAACATATTTTAAATTTCTTTTGGTTAAGGATTATACAGCTTCAGAAGGACCACATTTCAAAACTATTTTGAAGTTGCAGGTGGACTCAAAGAAAAATTACACACCAAATTGTGAAAATTAAATGGAAAAGCCTGTATATTAGACATATTTTGTAGTACAGACTAAATAAAGCAAGGGTAGTAACCTCAACTCGTTTACGAGATTATTTAAACTATTTTCAAAATGTAGACCAAAATTTTTAAGAGGCATGCCTGTCATGCATATTTAAGTAGATATTTTAAACTATATTTATTTTTAATTAGCATTACACTTGATAATAAAAAAAATTAATGCAAAAAATTCTATAGGCCGTTAACCCAAAAAGATATTTGAAATTTTCGCTATCTTTAAAGGCGAGTAACTTTCTTATTTAATGGAACATCTGTATTTTTTACCTTATTTATATTCTAATTTTAACGGTCTTTAAGATGTATTTAATCTTCCTATAACCATTGTTATAGCTTCTAGTCATTTAGAATTTCTTTTTTAAATATTAATTCCTATCATTCTTTTTTAAAAAGTAGGCTTACACAAAAATTGTCGCTATTCATTATACACAAAAATCTTTGACATGATAGAAGTTGTCTGATGTCGGCATCATTTGTTCGTGGTTGTTAAAAAGCATTTTACTTATTACAATGAAAGTACCCTCGGTCAAAGGATTGATATGATTTTAATTATTGGGGAGTGTGAAGAAAATTTTGTAGCATTAATTTTATGCGCAAAAATATCCTAGCAGGCGCCTCCCGATATGCGTTTTGGAATTTTCTGCAAGTTTTCCGAGGTGCAGGAAGTGTGGGTTATAAGAAAACAGAACGACAAAAACCATTGCCGGGAATGAAGACATAATATTTAGTTATCGAATCTCTTGTGAAATCCGCATACAAGTCAGCGAAAAGTAAATGAACTACAGGATAAGCAGACTGGAGCATCAGAAAAAATTATAAAGATGAACAAATTTTTCTCATAGACATTACAATTGATAACGTTTGGATGTAGATTATGATCGGCGCCTGAATTTTGTTTATGGGTCTAGAAAAGTTAGGAGATTGACGAAAATTTTCTTATTATTGTTATTTCGGATGAGTCAACTTTTCAAACAACGGTTAGTTATTAGGCATAATTTTCATTATTACAGCGACGAGAATTTCTTTTTTAGAACCCTAAATCTTCAACATCGATGGTGTGTTAATGGTGGGCGAATAGTTTGAAAACATGTGATTGGGCCATACTTTTTTGATGTCACTTGATTGTGCCATTTTCTACAATTTATAAAATATAACTTAGCAATACGTTTTGGAAATATACCTATTGATATTCGGCAAAGCTTTTGTTGCATTTAACGGTGTCCTGCGCACTTTAAATAATTGTTGGAGATTAGATAGGCAGTATCCCAAAGGTTGATAGGTCGCGGATGTCCACAGAATGGCCAGATTCTTCAGA
Source organism: Protaetia brevitarsis (assembly GCA_004143645.1). NCBI lineage: Eukaryota > Metazoa > Arthropoda > Insecta > Coleoptera > Scarabaeidae > Protaetia > Protaetia brevitarsis. The sequence continues at coordinate 970,165 of RXPK01000255.1, forward strand.
TCTAACGAGCTCAGATTTTTTTTTATGTGGATATATTAAAAAATGTGTTATGACCTACACCAACCACATCGACAAATGAAGAGCGAATAAGAATACGTTTCGATCTATAACACCCAAATGTGTTGGTAATGTTAAAGGCTTATTTCCAAGAAAGATACGCCTCTGCATGAAAACATGGCCATCATTTTGGACATTTTTTAAACATTAGCAGTTTTTATCATATTAGTTTATCCGTTTAATAAGTACATTTCTGGAGTTTACTTAGTTATGACTTTTAATTAGATGTAGGAAAAGTTTGGAAAAGTAGGTGATTATTTTCGTTTATTTAGTTTGAATAATAGCATCAGTTTGTGCCAAGCTTACCTTTAAAAAAATAATGGCTAGGAATTATATTTGAATAGGCAAATTATAAGATACTAAGAAACTATAAAAGATAGTATAGTAAGCATTATACATTTCTTAAGTCCGTTTAATTCGAATCTTGAATAAGTAATGAATACACGGCTGTTCCATTTAAATAAGAAAGTTACTTGCCTTTAAAGATAGCGACATTTAAAAGTATGTTTTTGTTCACCTCGTATAATTTTTTGCATTACTTTTATTTTATTCAAGCTAATGCTTTAGTTAAAAATAAATACAGTTTTAAATTATCTAGCTTAAATATGCTGACAGCATGCCTTTGAATTTTGGTCTACATTTGAAGGATAGTTTAATTATCTCGTAAACGAGTTGAGTTGGATATACCCAAACTTGTCTTTATTTAGTCTGTGTTATCATATGTCGTAATATACAGGGTGTTGCATTTAATTTTTCACAATTGGTGTTAGCTTTTCTTGAGTCACCTGTATACTTCAAATTATTTTGAAATTGCTCCTTATGGAACCTGTTATAAACCGTAACAAAAAAAATGAAAATATGTTACCATTTTCGTATATAAACCGACGCGAATGTGGTGGTTCACCCTGTATATAATTAGCTTTTTTTTTCTCTAGTAAATTTAAACTCATTTTTAAGAAGAAAAATATTGTAATTGTTCATTTCTGTGTTATCTCCTTTACACAATTAAGGCTATTATTAATTATTATTATACATATTAAATACTTTCAAAAAATGGCGTATCTGTCGATGTAAAAATACTCAGCAAGTATATTTAATCTCCATTTATCATATCTTGAAAAATTGTATTGATATTTAGATTGTAAGCGTCACAGATTTATTGGTGTGGAAAGGCATATGGATATTTGCCAAGGAAATTTACTTCTGCGAAAATTGTAACTTTAATATTTATTTTTGGCAAAATTCGTTTTGCAATAACGCAAACATCTTTTTTCTTTCAAAACTCATATTATGTTATGGCAATCCATGCTAAAAAATTATGAAGCCTCAATAAAAGCTTCTAAACGTTTCCAAACACATTTGTATAAAGTTTTGTGACTTTGTCTCCTTTATAATATATAATAATCGACATAAATAGCAGTAGGTATATGGAATAAATAATGATATCACAATAATTATTTCAGAAAACTAATATCAGTAATAAGAGCAACTTGATTCTGATGCTGTATCAGGTCACGCAGCTGTTGTATAGATGACAATGAGATAGAAAATAGTGCTGCTGTGGAAATCGCCACATATTAAAAACCGGTTAACCGATTTTTCCTAAAACTGGCTTCCCTAAAACCAGTTAATCGATTTTCAGTTTATAATCAATGTTGTGTACAACAGAATAGTGACTTCTGAATACATTCCTTCCTGTCATACACAACATTGATCGATTAGATTATTATTATATACTTGATACAATACCATGCGCTATTTCTCAAAGGATTATCCCTGAAAACGGCATAAAATGCATTAAATTTACGACTTTACCGTTAAACCTCTTAAAGTTACACAACAGAAATACGAAAACATTTGTTACCGTTTCAAAATAAATTTTGAATGCCGGGTTTGAAACAGATTTTAAAAATCGGTTTTAAAACTGGCTACCGTTTTTGTTTTGAAGGCGATTGATCACCACATTCAAAACCGGTCTCACATATATTCGATTTCGATTCGCAGTATTAGCAGGTAGAAGGTATTCTCGTTTCTTCTTTTCTTTGTGGTAATTTTATAATATTGTGCAAAATATTGTACCATGCATACATCTTCAAACGGTTCTAGAAGTTCGAGCATTTATGTTTTATGTTGTTAATTAGATAACAGAATAAATAAAGAAGAACTTTTGATATTTCCTATTGTAAAAGTGTTTTGATTTTCAGTTCTACGCATATGTTTATAAATGTTGTAAAGCGATTAGTTTGTTTATGTATCTAATTCGACTTAGTTTTGGCCGCCTCTGTTTCCTTTTCGGATTATTTATGCGAAATGGCATAAATAATCATAATTTGCTACCAAATACATGGCACTTACTCGCAAATTATATATAGGTGTACAAATACAACAAAATAGCATGGTTTTATTTTATAATTTATTTAATAATAATCCTTTATTTTTACTGCAAATACTGTTTAAACTATATATATTCATAAGTAATTTCATTTAATCTTACAATTGCAGCAAAAAACTCTCGCTAATATTCAGATACGTCCAATAATGGACATCTGCTCTTCCATATCACCCTGATGACGTGAACAAAGTAAAGCACTCTTACTTTAATTTAAGAAAATAAAAATAGAAATTGTACTAAAATTGCTATGCACTATATCGCTCCATCCTGCTGCTGTTTCAGTTCCACTAGTATAGCCTGCTTAAATGCTAAATGTGAGACGCTCTTAAATCTATGACTTACTTGATTGTAGTGTTTTGCAATGTTATGTGAAAAACTTTTTTCGAAGAATGAGGTTCTGTAGAGTGGCGGTGTCAGAAGGCCTCTCGATCTAACGTTTAAATTATGAACGTCTGTACGGAATGTGATCATATAAATATTGCGGTATTTTTGTAAGTATCAATTTGTGATAGAAAATTAGACGGTGGACCTGCGTCGGTTGGCCGTATTTAGCTAATTAGCCTCTTTCAATTTGTGGGATACATGCTATCTCTGCCCCAAACCATAAATCAAACGGATTCAACAATTTTGAATGGGTTGAATTCTTTGCCCAGTTACTGAGTGAATACAGTGGTGATACGCGATGTCAGCGAAATTAAAATGTGACAGAACCAACGATCCTGACAAAAATATTTTAGTACGTTGTGGTAAAACGGGTTTGTGGGAATACAAAAGTTTAATTTATTATATATTTTGTTGTTTTAGTCTCTTGTGGTCAACAAGATGTTAACCTGTTTTTCTTTTTGTTGTATATGATTCAATTTTATTAAAGATTCTCTGATTTAATACAAGTTTGTATGTTTTTTTGACACATCGTTTTTATATTTAACAAACAATTAGGTATTTATTATTATATTATTTTTTTCTCTTTAATTTTGAGTGTTTAAAAGAACGATGTTATGACTGTTTCCTGTTTACGCAGGGCAAATGGAAATATCACGAGTTTGTTTGCTCTGTATAATTAGTAATAATTTCGTTCTTTAATTCCTCTGATTTTCAAAAAAAAATATTATTTTATAAAACGAAAATAGAATATAGATAGGTCCTTTCCATTAGAATTTAACAATTATATTTATTACTACATGTTTCTACTTCATGCCATCTATATAGGTAATAAATGTCAGACGAAAAATAAAAACGAAACAATTTCAAACTTAAATAACGAGGTGATGAGGTTTTAATTAAATTACTAGGAGACAGATGTGTGATGTGTGTGTTGATTATATAATTTTATAATTAAATTTAAGAGACCCTGTGACCACAGTGAAAGAAATAAAAAGGTTATTTCAATTTTTTTTTAGTTTTAAATGTTACGCATTCATGTAACCATTAAATAACCAATTGAATGCAAAAAAGGCTAAATAAACTAAATACTTATGAGTTGTTCAGTTAGCTGCAGTTTTAATTAATTGATATTTTATATAAAATAATTATTAAAGCAATGATGAACAACAAAACAAACTTACGTAAAGTTCCAGTAAAAATAAATATTATCCCCATATTCTTATTTATTTTTAGTGCAACTTTAAGTAGCTTTATTTTCTTTCTCTTCCCAGATTAAATTAGATTATTGGATAGACAGAGAGCTATTTATATTTTAAAATGTACTAATAGTTGATAAATTAGTATTCACTAATGTTATTAATTCAAATTTTTCTACATCCCCGACCTGTTTTCGTAACACAAATTGTTGACCTGACCTACATCTTCAGTCGTATATAATGCATTTTTAGCCTACAGATGTTGGTGAGTAGACGAAATATTACAGAAAATAGAAGATTTCTGTCGTCTGAATGTTGGGCCTGCTTGAAATACTTGAACGCTACTCCATGTCGGCTTTGTACTAGTTAATTTAAAACAGTCGGATTGATCTCATTACATTTAAATTCCACGTTCGCGAATTATAAAATGAGAATGAATTGATGAATCGATTTTTTTAAACATTCTTGCGGTAGTAGTAGTCATATAATCTAACGTAGGTACTCGATTTGTTTTGATATTAGTATATTTTGTTTAAATGGAATCACAAGATCTGTATCTCAAACGGTGTGTGGAATCAAACATGACCTTCCCCAGTTGAGTTGAAGGTGTATATTAATAACGCAACTATTTCGGGACACTCCTCTCCAATAACAACCCAGAATATCGTGTGGTGTAATATTCCGTATATTCTTTTGGCGATTCCTGAAGATTTTTTTGTTGCAGAATCTTTTATTAAAGAAAACACCATAATTAGAATGTTACAGGTTTTTCGGCGAGATGTTGTGCAGACCTAAAATAATTTTGATTGAATACTTTTCATTTTACACTGGTAGGTTAAAACGGGATACTGACTCAACGTTAAGATATGTTTGAGTAAAAATAAGAGCGAATCCACTTCGGTTGTGATTAGTTCCCTAAAAATAGAAAAATTATTAAATTTTCACTTAACGCTACTGGCTCGAACATTTTTTGTATGGGTTCCCAAATGCTTAACAAAACAAGTGACTCAAGACAGAATCATTTGTTTTGAGTTAGCCAAATGAAAATTTTCAGATTATTCTATTTCAAAAGAATGAAGTATGTATACAGCCGAGCACATGCAACTACGGTAGTGTATTTAAAGGGGAATGGTAGTGGGGATGCGTAGTAAAAAATATACAATACGTCTCCTTGAAAACGTTTCACTAACGTGCGAATCTATCAAACTACAACCTTTAACTCATTGCTGTAAGCCGTTTATTATCGCGCTTCCTTGTGTTTATCCGTATAGAAACATCTATGTACAGTGGGTCTCAAAATTCATGTCATGCCCTAGGGAGGCGATATCAAAACTTTCTTCCTTATGGGAGTGGCTTATTCCCGGAGTGCTCTTAATTACCGCCGATAGACCTTCTTTCTTACATCTATACGTATTATAACGCATTTTCAAGTGGAGAATTTGGTCCTAAAAAAACATCATAATTTCAAACGTGCTCACGGTCGCTGCTAGCTTATACGAAAGGTTAAATTAGGAAAATTTAGGTGTAAAACTGAACAGAGTGTGCCCTGCAAGAAAGTATTTATCAAAAAAAGGTCATAAATTTTATCGCGTTTAGGGTTTGTTATTTTAGGGACGGATATATTTAGATTCTCGACATCGATCGAAGTAACAACGTATAAGCCAGTTCCAGAAGGAAAAAGTTTTGATTTCTGCTCCGTAGGGCATGACATTAAAAAAGCGACGCACTGTACATAAGCAATGATCAGTTAATCGAGGACATTCGATTATTTGTACTGTTTGTAAAAGAATCATGCAGTGTCGTAAAATACACCCCAGTGGGGCCCAGCCATTTGAGAGGCCTTCAAATATTGTTGCCAATATTTTACATATACCGGGTGAAAAGTTGCGAGTTGACGATTGCATTCTGGGCGACTGGAAATGGGAAGGACTTCAACTGTAGGCGTAGCTAACCACGAAGCTGCCGCAGATTTATTAACGTTCGGCGAATGTCATAGTTCAGCCGAATTAAATTGAGCCTGATTTTTTTTTCTCGCTTTATTTATTAAGTTTGTAGAAGCAATATTAAATATAACATTACATTTGCATTAGTGAAAATGGAAATAATAAGACAATACTTATTCGATAACTAAAATCTATTCATGCTCCTTTTCTATTCATAGTTATTCTTATGTCGAAGCACCAGATAATGTAAACTATAAATTTCGATGACAGAGCTCATAAACAATATCAAAATAAAAAAATGAAAAGCATTTTTAAAAGCCTATAATTAAATAAAATGACAAACATATTCGATTCCAAAAAACCTAACAATAGTAAATAAAGTACCTATTCGTCGGTAAACAGTATATTATTGAAAAAATATTCATGTTCTGGATATTTATTAGTCGTTAATTCATAAAATTCCATGCGACATTAATAATAGTATGGTAAAAGTTCTTGAGATGTGCTAAATGTGTACGACCGATTTTTGTTCTTATGTTAAAGGTTCAAAACTTTTGCACTATTATTATATCAGCGAGCAATTTGTTTAAATGTCATACTAGGATTTTATTCCATTAATGCACAAACTGATTTAGATATCACTGACATTTTTCGCTAGGACATTTCTAATTTTGTTATTTTTAATGTAATCGTTGTTTCAAAATGTTGGACTGTATTACGAAAACAGTCGTGCTAAGAATTGATCTTTCGGGGTAATTTACTGCAAATGAATCGTGTGTAACTTCTGCTGAATTGCCATCGTAAAATTGTTTCACAATAAAAAGTTTATCCTCGGACGTATAATATTCTATTTTTTTTAATAAAATTACTGACCGCGATTAAACTTACTAACCGTTATAAAATTTGAGGATCGTACCCGTACCCTAATATGCACCAACACTTTGTTAAACAATGAGCGAAATGAATTGAACGCCGCGCCGGTTAAACTGAAAGTTAATTTACGCCTGTGTTTACGTATGCCTCTCGCCCCGTAGTAGTCGGAATGAGGGCCACGTTAAATTTATTTAAATTGGAAAGATCGATATGGTGATAGCATTTTGTAGTAGTTAGACAAGGGTAGAGAATAGCGGTGAGTGTTTACCGTTAGAAATATATAGGATTTTCCACGGAACTATGACTAGCTAGTAACTTTCCGGATTAAAGAAACTGTTGAATTTTTAAAAACTTGGTGTTTGTCATAATTGCGTAGTTACTTTATTTTTTAAATATTTTGTAGTTTTTTTTGTGTTTCCGGTCAGAATGTAGTCATGAATCTTTATTATTTTGAATGGAACGCCCTATATATATTCACATTTTTTAATTCAGTATGAAATGCTATGACAATTACAACTATAGTCCAGTTACACAATGCAGCGAGTGATTACGTGCAGGCAAGTTTACTACTAGAATAAAATACAGCAACATATATTGCAATAGTTTAATGCCAATTATTATAATAATATTAATGTGATTTTAATAATAAGAGAAGCTATTCAAATCTATTTGACAAAACTTACTAAATTCTTCAATTTAATAATCACATGAAAATAATGTTCTTTTCTACATAAGCACTGAAGTTACAACTACAAAATGCAAGAGATTAATAAATTACCAAAAAATTAAAAATCAATTTACTCATTTAAATTATTAAGTATTACCTCCATTTCTCGCCGATGTTGTAAAAAATAATTAAATTAATCATTGAAAGAAAAAAAATTGTTCCCTCTTGCGTCACGCGCTTCCCAAAGTCATCAAGACGATCTAAATACCCCTATACGACAAAATTTGCACGCTCGAGAGCACGCGACTCTGATCCAAACCGACACAGGATACTTCCTTTACACAACATATTTAAAAGCATTTACAGAAGCAGGTTGTAGCTGCTAACGTAAAGAAGCAGTTTTATACATCACTACATTTTATACATTGCTTTGCTGCTGTATATACTGCTACGAATATACGTGTATGTTTCATAACATTCGCACTTGCTACTATATCAGGAAACTGGTACAAAAAGTAGCAGCTTCTTTCGATATTGAATAGGTGCTGCAAACTGCTAACGGTTGTTGGCTGCTACAAAATAGCAGTTTGCTTTGTAGCAACTCATCACTAGTATTTATGGCTACAACCATGATACAAGAAAATAAGGTATGCTCATCTGAAAACCAAAACTCGTCTTTTTCGCGCATGGCCCTCAGATACGTCATCACTCGACTGTCGCCATTGTTGTTGATGTATTTACCAAATTACTACATTTATTTTAACAAGTTTCAGTTCATTTTTAAATCGATTAGAACACTTTATTTAGTTTTTATTTAATGTTTTGTGACAGCTTATGCTTGTAGTAGTTTCGATTTACGTGTATAGTGATTTTAGTTAGGTGTTATAAGTTCGTTTTAGGTTTTGTGTGGATAAACTGTTTATAAACGTTGTAGTGGAAATTCTTGAGTGACTTTCATTCGTTTGAGGGAGTAGAATAAAAAGAATTGATAAATGATTTTTTTGTAAAAAAAGAAAAATAAAACACTGCACTTACAATCATTAATTAATTCTTTCTTTTTTTTGTCTGCATTTTTTTTATTCCAATACTTTCTGCATTAATGTTTGTACCAGACTAATAGATATTTCATTTGCCATTAAAAAAATATGAACCACTTACAATTAGTGAAATTTTAGTACGTGTAAGTACAAACAAGTATGAAGGTAAGAGCTAAAGTGTAGATGTTCAATTAAAGTAAAACTTGTAATTATTAATGCTTTATTTGCTTCATTTGCACTAAAATAAGCAAACATGAAATGTTATACTAAAGGCAAGAAAGACTTTACATCAACAGAATCACTCATCACAAAGCAATAACGATTTTGCATTCAATTGAAAATTACATTTAAAAATGTGAATTATCAAAAATTTTGTTTCAATGCAAATTTGATTGAAGGAAATGGCAAAAAAACAGTTTTATTGATTTTAATAGGATAGATTTAAAAAAAAAGGGAGTTAATTTTCTTTACATTGGTGATATCTATTAAATTATTGGATTGGTAGTACAGTTTGGCCCTCAAATACGTCACACCAAGATGCGCAAGAGCATACCTTATTTTCTTGTATATTTCTTCCAAGGTTGATACACAGTGCTAGTAGTAGTTCTTCCGGATATGTACCTACTTTAGTTTTCATTGAAAACACCACACCCATTTAAAAATTAATTCATTTTTGAAGAATGCGTTAATGCTCTAAAGAGAAAGTAAAGCAACATCCATATCAGCAAAATGAAGCTCCTCCACATTACGCTGCCGGAGTACGGCAATTTCTGGATCATCACTTTCGCGATCGTTAGATTGGTCAAAAGGGGCCATAGAATGGCATTCAGATCGCCGGATCTTACACCACTTGATTTTTTCTCTGGGATCATCTTAAGTCTAAGGTGTATGCCACGCGTTCAGCTTCTTTCCAAGAGTTACGCCAAAGAATTGTTGAAGATTGCCAACGAATACCTCCAGAAATGTTGCGAAATGTCTGGAGAGCATTTGAAACAAGATTGTACTATTGTATGCGGGTTAATGGTCATCATTTTGAACATTTAATAAAGTATAATCCAAAGCATTTCATTCTAATCGTATTTTATTACACAGGTTGCAAATTATGCACCCTTAAAAAAAACGAGTTTTTGATATATGTTGCCGTGAAGAGAATTGAGCGACCTTTTGAATGAGTGGTCGCAAGACCCATACTCTGTATTCAAATTTTAAGGGTGCTGTGCTCTCGATTTTAAATCGTCAGGCCCGTCAATAAAAGTTATCCCCTCGATATCACACTTGACAGGCTTCGGAGTTTTATATAAATTCCAGGAGGTAAAGAGTTATTTGAGGCGGTTCATTTCAGTTGAAACGTCCTGCATTATTAAGTAAATTATTTTCAATAACATAGTACATACTTGTAATTAAAGAATACTGTTTTATTGCCACTATATCACAATTAGCGATGTTTTTGTTACTCCCATATAGACACTGCCTTTTAATTGCAGGCCGTGATTGAATTCGTTGAAAAACCACTTTAACACATTTCAAGTGTTTATTTGCAATTTCACAGTGTATTAAAAATGCTACCACAATACTTCTTTAACTTAAAAATAACTAATAACAATTTATTATTAAACGCGGATATTTTTTGTAGGTTGAAAACGTTTAGTGGTAATTTTGATAGGTTCTAATAGATTTGATGGAAATACACTTAAAATTAACACTTTTTTTTTTAACAATTTTGATCGTTTATTAATTATAATATAAATTATTAATAGAGGTATGGAAAATCACTATCGAAAATGGAACAAGTCCTCCTTTTTAAAGTTAATTATTTTATTGGGAATGTATATCTACAAAAATGTAAATTTTATTGTGCTTGGCGTTAGATTCAATGAAATAAAATGAAATTAGTAAGTTGAAATGTAACTAAAATAACACCGTTAAAAGGAAATTGTACATTATTATAGGAATTACTGATGTTTAAGTAGGAGAAAAATAACTGTTAATTTAAAATTATATTTTATCTGTCTATATAAAATTTGACATCAATAAAAGAAAGCTCTATTGCGAAATAGTTGTTGAGAATGCAAACGTGCAAATCAGTTTCTATGACTTTTAATTATTGCAACGTAAAAGTGCGTTTATAGTATCTACCTAATTTAACAATACCTTGATTCTTACTTCATTGGATTATTGTACGTAAATACATGGTTTATCATTACTCATTAGTGAAATTATTTCGTATCTTCGTTAGGGTTTTTAACATAAATGTACCTATGCATTCAATAATATTAATGTCATCCAATATTTTTCAAAATATTTCATCTATTTTGCCTAAAACATAATTTTTACTCTCTTAATATACTTTGAATCAGTTGAACAACTCAAAATAGTTTTGGCCGGCTTAGATCGGTTAAATACCCCACTGTGAGTCGCCAAAATTATACATCGCTATCATTCACCAATTTCACGGCTTGCGACAATTTTTACCATTTAATTCTTAAGGTGAAATATTGTTTGCACTAAATGTAAGATTCTTTACCAACAAATTTGAAGCTGTGTTGCCGTTGGATTGCGATCGCTTCATTTTTAGATTTTATTTAAAGATTTTTATTTCATTAATTTAAGAATTAGACCCTGCAACGCCATCTAGCAGTGAGGTTTCGAACTCCTTGATCGTCACAACGCATCTTACCGTGATAGCAAAATTCAATGTCTCATTTTCGTTATTTATTTCCAAATTAATTAGTAATTCATTGTCAGTTAAATTTGCTTTTCGTTCGTTAATTATTAGTTCAAGTTTCATTCATTAAAACCTTTTCTTTTGTGTAAATTATTCCGCATTTCCGACTTCCGCCCTTTCGCTAAGGCAGAGGGACGCACAGGCACACACACCATCTTAGACGCGCTGTTCAAGTTGCTCCGTGCAAATTTATATATTACCACTTGTGGAATTTTGTCGCGCGAGAAACTTCTAATATCGAGTGCATTTTTGTTCGTGTTACCTGGGACTGCCAGGAGATTTGTGTCTATTGCATCGATATTCCTGAAAAGGGTTTTATAACAGCAGCGTCGAGCCGGCATTTCACTTTGTTAATGGCGTCAACTTAGGTCACTGGACCTACTATTTACTACTACTACTACCACTTTATTTTGGAGTTGAGTGGAACTAAGAGGGTGAACGAAGTACTCAATTTGGGAGACCAAATCCGGATGGTTGAATTCGAAAGGGGACCTCACCTTGACATCAGCGTAACGCGCTCAAACCACCCTCACGGACGCAATACACCGACACTTCTAGAAATTTACCAGTCGTATATTTTAGTTTTATTATTCTCTTTTCTTTGCACCAAATTAATACTTCATTATTTTATTTTATTCATTTTTCTAAAATCCGATCACATAACATAAACCTTCCGGCCACCATCATTAACCTAGATAACCTCTATATGAAGAGTTTGGGACTGATAATAGACGAGGAATTAAAGTTCAATGAATATATTAATAAATGCACTCAAAAGCCTACAACAGTCTCAGATTAATTTATGGCAGCAGAATGTTTTTTTTTTTTTTAATCCTTTAAAACCTTTCTACCGTTAGGTGTAAGGTTTGCAGAATGTTTTTAACTCAAAAAATAAAGAAAATGCTTTGTGAAACGTTAGTTTTGTCTCATTTTAATTATTGTGATGTATGTAGTTTATTCTCCGTTCTTAAGCTCAATCACCATGTAAAAAATACAGAAAGTTCAAAACTCCTGCTTACGTTTAATCTATGGTATTCGTCGACGGGATCACATTAGTCACAAGTTAAGGGATGTCAGGTGGTTAAATATGAAAAATCGTCGCATACTTCATGCTGCTTGTCTGTTTTATAAAATTATACACTCGGAAAAGCCACCCTATCTTTATAATAAAATAATTTTTAGGACTGATGTTCATACGTTGAACATCAGATTTTAAAGGAACTTTTAACCCCGCCGGCCCATGCACACCAATTCTTAAAAGAGTTACTTCGTATCAAAATCACAAATATCTACAATAATACTCCAAATTTGTTAAAGGTAGTGGTTCGTGTTACATGTTTAAGAAGCGATACTTTAATCACCTATTTGCTTTTCAGTCTGGTCTATGTTAGTTTGGTGGCTGTGCGCTCACTGTATAGCTCTTTATATTTCTAATTATGTATTTATTTAGATTTACATTGTACATCGTCTTGTGTGCTTGAAATGTGTTTTTTTTTTTTTTTGGTTATGTAAGGTTCAATTGAAAAACAGATTCGTCTGAATTTCGCCCTGTTTCCTTGTTAAGTTTTTACTCCATATATGTAAGTACGTTGTTTGTGTTTGAGGAAATAAAGACCATTTATTATTATTTATTATTATATATTTATTATTATATGTCGGAATTATATCATAATTAATAATTTAATTTATTATTAAGTATACAGGTTAAAACCGAACATCAATTATATATATAATATATATATATATATATATATATATATATATATATATTGATGTTCGGTTTAACCTGTATATTATCATCGTAACCTATGTTAAGAGCTGTTTTATTGTAATTCATTGTATTTTTTATTTATCTTGAAAATAATTTGTTTTGTCAAATATACAGTGTCATCTAAAAATTTGTGTGTTGAACCAAATTATTTCGATCTAAGACCTTAAGCTTGAGAGCGAGCGAACCCCGTAACAGCTGCTGTAAATTATCTTCTAAGAAGAGTTGAGATAACGGATGTTTTGATTAGATTTAACTCGTGATACATAATTTGCTTTGTATAAAAATTACTCACCTTTTTTTTCTAATTGCAAGCAAGTTTTACAGGGCAGTAACAAGGTAACAGCACTAAGGAAAGAATAAGAAACGATTCATGGTGATGAGAAATCTCACTTGCCACATGGTGATGCTCTATCTATATGCTGCTAGTGAGCTTTCCAGACAAAGAAAATCTCACAGCAGCACCGCCTCTTATTCTTTATCGGTTGAAGTTTATAGTCGGTGTCCCACTAGCTTGGTATTCTCTATAGTGATTTTCTTTATCTTTAATATAGTTTTCACTGTAGCAGGAAAACCGTTAATTTCAGCGGGAAAGTGTTGTTAGTAAAACATCCGCTAAACCCACCCACCTCAGAAAAAAGAATTCCTAGCACTCAACTGAGTAAAGAAATATAATTTTATTTAATCTAGAAATATCTCTTCTAGCGCTTGATTTGGGGCCTTTTGGCATTATAAGGTTAGTAGCACTCATTTATTATATTGTAGGTGATAATATAAAATATATACTTCTACTCTGTTAGAGCTATTATAATTAAGGACTTTATTTTCCTCGGAAAATTGTTCGCATAACTCTTTGTTTATAGTAAGGACGTGAATTCATGAGCGTGATGATGTGGAAGTTTATATTCGGAAATATAAAATAAATAACTCAAGTTCAGAGAGAGCAGCTGCTTTTCGAAAAAAAAACATTTTTACGACATAATTCTCTGACATTTGCATACATATATATGTATAGCTACATACATAAAAGTTTATATACCCGCCCACTGCCTTATATTGCGTATGCACGTCATATCCGATTCCAAATTTAAAAACGACGTAGGCCTAACATATTGTATCTAACGTATTCTTGATGACGTCTTCAATCGAAAATTATAAATAGACTCATAATAAACATTCAATCGTATAAATGACTACATTGAGGGAACGATAGATGCTAAATTAACAAAATAAGTTTCGTTACAAAAATATTGTTGAGTCAACAAGAAAAAAGCAGTGGAGGTAATCATATTATTTTGCTGTACTTCTATTGATTTATTATTATTTCAGAACCCCAATAAGTTAATTTAAATAATAATAAGTGCAATTAATAAAGTGTACGTTATTACGAAATAAGGGTTAGACTAACCAAGATTGCAGTTAATTTAATGCAATTGTAATGTTCAAATTACCTTTTGCCTCAGTTTAGCCTTTCCTACTTTTCTAAATAAGTGTTCTAATTTAAACATTATTATCGTATGGTTTTCTAGTCATATATAGCAAATTAACTGTAGCACATGAGCATTTTGGAAAGCTCTTAAATCTACGCCGTTTTGTCTTATGAAATTTCCATGAATATCTTCGACTACGGCCATGGAGCTTGCATTGGCAGTTAGTACTTTACCCGGTTTCCAAGTATTAGTGATATGATTATAAACCGTCTCTACTTAAAAGCTCTATTTCGTTCTTTTCGAAACAGTTTTTATAAAATCTACGTTTTTTTCTCTATATAAATATTTTTACATACCTTAATATAAACTTAGTCTCTATAAGATGAGTGCCGTCTCAAGAAAGAAATTTGAATTGAATTTGAACATGTTGCACTAGTATTGTGCCGTCGCTATATAGGCCAATCACCAGTTAATGTAACTTTGAGGTTATAAAGAAGCTAAAAGTTACACAGGGAACTTGAAAGTGAATTCAGTTACTTTCAAGTTCTATTTGTATATTACTTCAAAGTAACTGTAATTACGTTGTAGTAACATATGTATACAACTTGAAAGTAGATTTAATAGGGGATGGCTACGTAATATTTATGATAAAGGATAGTATTAATTGCTACCACCTAGTAAATGTCACTTCAGAGTTATACACTTCTAGTATATATTATTTTGAATACGAAAATGTAAATGCCAAGTGGAACAAAATGGATTCGCTATTACAATGCAATTGCCATGGAACAATATATAAAGTAAACAAGGTTCTAGCCCAACACAGATCCAAATTTTCAATTTCACTATTCATATTTTTAGTTAATAAAAACAGGAATGAACATGAAGAAAATAAAGAGAAATGTTGAAGTTATGTGTTCGGGACTACTAATTTGTAGACCGATGCGCCGGGGAGAGAACACAGAGAAGAGGCTGAGTTGTTTTAAGACGTTTATTTTCAAATAATAAATTCAGTATTTACAATATATACATAACATAAAATATAATTCTCTCTCATAATAAAACATAAAGTATTTTCAGTATTCCGTTTGACGTATATTGCTATACGTATGTTAGTATTTGCTAGTTTACCACCTTTATAATATGACAAAGTTTGTATATATGTGTATATGTGTTGGACCTGGTATCCGAAGTTGGCTGAGTGCAACCGTTGATATATACGCACGAAGCGCCGAACGGCCACCGAATACCTTCCAACTTCTCTTCTTGCTCAGCCCCTATATAAGCGACGATGTCCGGGATTGCAGTTCGTGAGTCACAGCCCGCTGTATGCGAGCTCGTTGCTTATCGATTCACGGCCGGCGGCTCGGATCTAGGCATCGGCGGTTTCGCGCAAGCGCGACGGCTGCTTCGTTGACGGCTTTCGGGCTCCGATGATTCCTCGGACTGTGGAGCGCTGTCGGATGGCACGCTCGCGTATGAATGTTCTTAACATAACCGCCCCCCTTGAAGGAACCGCCTTCAACACTACACACTTCGAATAACGAACAAATTGTCTGTCTTTGAAACACGATGATTAACACGACTCGCACAAAAAAAAAAAAAATTTTCATTACAAATATTGTTGTTGGCGCACTTACTGATTGTCTATAGGTAACGCGCACAACTTTACCGCGGGTCTCTTCATTTCTCCTTGTAGGGTTGACACCGTAGCAGCTCGCACGACGCCATCATGTCCTGGAAACACCCTGCTGATTCTTCCAATTAACCATTTGCTTGGTGGACCTTGGTCATCCTTCACGACTACCAACTGGCCGGGAGTTAGTCCATTTCCATTCTTCCGTTGCCACTTTGTCCGCTGTTGAAGTTGATTCAGATATTCTTGGTGCCATCTCGTCCAAAAGTGGCCTCGCATGAATTGAATGTGTTGCCAACGGCGAAGGGAATTTACTTTAAGATGGGTTAAAGTAGGTTCAGGAATTGTTTCTGGATTGTATCCCATTACAAGGTGTGAAGGAGTAAGGAATTGCAAATCGTTTGGGTCGTTAGATATTGGAGTAATGGGTCTTGAATTAAGAATACCTTCTATTTGGACCAGAAGGGTATGCATTTCTTCGTAAGTCAATGTCGTCTTTCCAATTACTCAATTACTGCAATTGCTTCAATAGTTTCCTCAATTCCGTGTTTGCACCTACGAATTGCGTACCATTGTCGGAATAAATATTTGCTATCTTGCCTCTTCTGGCGACCATTCGCTTTAAGGCCGCCAAAAATGCTTCTGTTGATAGATTTCCAGCTAGTTCTATATGCAGTGCTTTGGTTGCAAAACATACAAACACAGCACCATAAGCTTTTGTGACAATGTGTCTTCTTTTCATACTTTCCCGAATATATACTGGGCCAAAATAATCAACTCCAACATTTTGAAATGGCTTAGCTGGTGTCACTCTATGGGCTGGAAGGTCACCCATTATATATTTTCCGAAGTAGGATTGGCTTTAAAACAGGCTATGCATTTTCGTATATGTGCCTTAACAGAACCCTTTAGCGATAGAGGCCAGTATTTGGTTCGGATAGCTGCCATTGTTTGTTGAGTTCCAGCGTGTAATTGCTTGATGTGCTCACTCTTAATAATTAAGGTTGTGAAAGGATGCTTGGCTGGCAGAAGTATTTGATGTTTCCATGGAAAGGAAGGTTGGAGTTTCGCAATCGACCACCCACCCTTATTAAACCATCTTCGTCCAGAAAAGGATTTAACACATTATATTACTAGAAGGATGTAATTCCTGTCCCTTCTTTAGCTGTGTATATTCTTTGAAATAATGCCTCTGTACTTCTCTGGTTAGTACGAGCGTTGCTTTGGCTAGTTCCGCTGTGGTCAAATGCCCACTGTTTACTATGTTCCGCTTCTTTAGCAATTCGGGCTTTGATATTTCTTGTAAATCTCAAGCAATATGCCACTACTCTTTTCAGCTTATTTAAGTCTGAATATCGTTCGAATATTTGGAACTCCTCTGTCATATTCGTTGTGCATATTAAGGTTTTTACTTCGGGCAGTTCATTTACAGGAGCAAATTTGGAAGCTGGCCATTTCTCTGCGGAATCTTGTAGAAAACTTGGCCCTTGCCACCACACTTTATTGTTCCTTAGCATTTGCAAAGAACTTCCTCGGGATACTACATCAGCGGGGTTTTGTTTTGTGTCAACATGATGCCATTGTAGAACATTGGATAATTCTCTTATCTCCCCAATTCTGTTCGCAACGAAGGTTTTTAGTGCTTTTGATGAGTTCAGCCAAGATATTACGATCGAAGAGTCCGTCCAGTAATACACTCTCCGAATGGATATTGCTAATGTTTGCATTAATCTGCTCACAAGTTGTGCTAGTAGCAACGCGCCACATAATTCCAAACGTGGTAGTGTGATTTGCTTGATAGAAGCGACTCTCGATTTTGAGCACAATAGATGAGAAGATATGGCACCATGTTTGTCTACTGCTCTTATATATACGCAAGCTCCATATGCCTTCTCACTTGCATCGCAGAAACCATGTATCTCAAAGTACAACGGATTCTCTACGGAAATGACATGTCTTGGAATTTCTTACTTCAGCTATCTCATTTATTTCTTGAGCATACTCCAACCACATTTCTTCGACATTCATCGGAAGAGATTCATCCCAGCTTATGTTTAATTTCCATATCTCTTGCATTAAGATTTTGGCTCTCACAGTAAAAGGACTGATTAAGCCCAAGGGATCAAATATTTTGGATATATGCGAAAGTACATGTCTCTTGGTAATACTTTTTCTCCCTGCAAACTTGATCGCTGAATATTGCAAAGAGTCGCTTCTGGTATTCCATTGAAGACCAAGTGTATTGACGCCATCACTTTTGTCCCACTCCAACACAGTATGGCTGCTACAAGACTCTGGTATAGTTTTTAAGAGTTCTAGGCTGTTCGATGCCCATTTCCTCAGTTCAAACTTTCCCTTTTGTAGAACAGTGGTTACTTGATTAATGATTTCTTTCGCTTCCGCCAATGTGCTTGCTCCAGTTAATAGGTCATCTACATAGAAGTCTCTGAGAATTACTTTTGTTCCTAATGCATAGGCATCTTCTTCTGTAAGTGCTGTTTGTTGCAAAGCTTTGATAGCTAGGTAGGAGGCGGACGCTGTTCCATACGTCACCGTTGTCAGCTCAAAAGTTTGAATTCTCTCTTCTTCAGACTTTCTCCAAAGAATTCTCTGAAATGCCATGGACTTTTCGTTCATACGAATTTGTCGATACATTTTGGCTACATCTGCTGTTAATACATATTTATGCAATCGGAATCTGCAAATGATATCAAACAGATCTTGTTGTAGTTTAGGCCCAACCATCAAAGTGTCGTTTAATGATCTTCACTCGTTGTTTTTGCGAACCATCAAACACAACTCGAACCTTCGTGGTGAGACTATTTCTTTTATAACCGCGTGATGTGGGAGGTAAAAATGAGGTTCGTTTCTTTCAGCGTTATTTACGAGTCTCATATGCCCCAGTTGTAGATATTCATTCATTAAGCCAACATACTCTTGTTTTAGCGTAGCATTCTTCTGGAATCTTCTTTCTAGCGAATCAAATCTCTTTACTGCTTGCTCATACGAGCCTCCTAACGAGCTTACATTTTCTTGAATGGGAGTGAGACTACGAATCTCCCGTCACTTTCTCTCTCTGACGTCTCCGCAAAATGAAATTCACAATTGCTCTCCTCCTGCGAATGCACTTGCCTCTCGGCAACGGTTTCTATTTCCCAGAATTTCTTTATATTGCTGTTTAATGACTGCAAGGTTGATGCATTGCATATCGTAGACGTGTTTGTGATGTCTCAGGTACCATGAGCTTTCCAGCAATAATCCATCCAAAAAGCGTCTTTTGTAGAAACGGTCCGTCTCTGTGTAGCTTATTTGTCCAACGCACAGCAAATGATAAATATTTCTATTCCTATTAACATATCAATATCCTTTGGTATATTGAATTCTGGATCCGCTAATCTCACTTCTTAGGCACTTGTAAGTGTTCGCTCGAATATGCACTAATGGTAGCTTTTCGGCTATTTTCTCAAGTATCAAGCAGTTGATAGTGCGCTGAAATCCATTGCATTTCGATTTCACATTAACATTCACTGAATGGGGTATTTCTTTCCTGCTTGATTTATTCCGCTCAATACAACATTTGCGTTCATTCTTCGGCAAACGCAGAATTGTAGCCATTCGGTTGGTTATTAAATTCGATTGCGATCCAGAATCAAGCAACACTCTGCAGTTGTGCTTACGTCCTCTTACATCGCTGACATTTATAACTGCCGTAGAAAGCATCGTGTGAGTGTTTACACTGTTGATGCTGTGCGTTGATACGGACGTCGAGGTTCCCGCTCGGGGTGAAGGAAGCTTCGACGGCCCATCAGACTTCTTAAAATAATGTAATAAGCTACTGTGTCGCTTATCGCAATGCTTGCAGCATCCTTTGAAGAGCAATTGCTAGCCATGTGATTTGGTCTTAGGCAATTCAAGCATAGCCGCTTACTTCTAGCTTTCTCTTGTCTTAGTTCTACACTAAGACCTAAAAATGATTTGCATTGGTAAATCAGGTGATTTCCGTCGCAGAAATTGCATTCGCTTGTCTTGTGTGTTGCAACGTTAGCCGAAGTTTTATTCGCTAACACACTTTGCATTGTTTTCAATTGCTTCTAAAGTTTGGCACTTTTGTGTTAAGAAATTTGTCAATTCCTTGAACGTAGGCATCTCTGTGCCCTTGTATTTTGCTTTCCCATTCTTTGAATGTCTGGAATCTAGCCTTTGGTTATTATGTGCACTAACAAATCATCCATTGCCCTATGGGTCGCTTTAACGCTTCTAGCGCTCTACTGTGCCTTTGGACACCATCTAATATTTGCCGTAGCGTATTTAAATTCTCTTTGGTTTGCATGCGGCAACTCAAAAAATGCATTGATATGCTTTGCACTATCACTCGTGTATTGCTAATATCGTCTTGTAACATTTGCCATGCATTTGCATAGTTATCTGCTGATATTTCTAGAGAATGTAAGACATTCGATGCATCTCCTTTCAGGCATGACTTTAAATAATGGAACTTATTAATGGTCTGAATTCTGCTGTCGTTATGTATCAACGAGCTGAAAGTGTCATAGAAGGTGAGCCAATCTTCGTATGCACCATCGAACTTGGGTAGTTCTATTGTGGGCAATTTACTCGTCCGACGAAGTTTCCATTTTGCCACTTGTTTGTTCCACACTGGCTTTTAATATGTTTCTGAAACGAGCTTCGAGTTCGAAATACTTGTCCTCGAATGTGTCTCGCTCAGTATTCTCTAGCTCGGATTCGTCTAGTTCCTCCAACTTGGACTGAATCCTGTTAAATTCATCGTATAAGTACGTGAATTTCTCATAGCGCGCCTTGCATTGCTCGATGTCAAGTGCGGCTTCAGTTCTCTCTAGAAATTTTCCTGTTCTTGTAAGCGAGGATTTTAGCTGCCTTCGGTGCACTTTGTACGCAGAAGTTTCTGTTTCCATTGTGCCCGTCTTTGTGTAATGCACCTTTACACAATGTATGTTACTATATATGATAGTATTTTTCAATCCGAAAGAACGCCTTGTTCGTCCCGGTCTCAATAACTTTGATGAAAGTAGTGATTCTCTTATCTATATTTGATAGTATGCTTTTGATCGAAAGAACGCCTGTTCGTCTACGGTATCGAATCTCAAATAGGTCTAATATCCTATTTACACACTGTGTCTCTCAAATCCGGCTCGAAAGACCAATGTTCGGGACTACTAATTGTAGACCGATGCGCCGGGGAGAGAACACAAGAAGAGGCTGAGTTGTTTTAAGACGTTTATTTTCAAATAATAAATTCAGTATTTACAATATATACATAACATAAAATATAATTCTCTCTCATAATAAAACATAAAGTATTTTCAGTATTCCGTTTGACGTATATTGCTATAGTATGTTAGTATTGCTAGTTTACCACCTTTATAATATGACAAAGTTTGTATATATGTGTATATGTGTTGGACCTGGTATCCGAAGTTGGCTGAGTGCAACCGTTGATATATACGCACGAAGCGCCGAACGGCCACCGAATACCTTTCCAACTTCTCTTCTTGCTCAGCCCCCTATATAAGCGACGATGTCCGGGATTGCAGTTCGTGAGTCACAGCCCGCTGTATGCGAGCTCGTTGCTTATCGATTCACGGCCGGCGGCTCGGATCTAGGCATCGGCGGTTTTCGGCGCAAGCGCGACGGCTGCTTCGTTGACGGCTTTCGGGCTCCGATGATTCCTCGGACTGTGGAGCGCTGTCGGATGGCACGCTCGCGTATGAATGTTCTTAACATTATGTAATAAGAAAACGATTTTTTTTGTATTCTAAATTACAGCTATCTGGTTTATAATCTAAAAGTGCAAACTTTGAGAACATCGTGAAGACGTGTGAAGCATTTTAGATATTTTGGCATGAGATTTTCAACGTGTGATTTTTTGTCAGTTTATACATATACATAATATAAGGCTATACATTCCTGAAGGAATTAGAGCCGCTCGCATAGAGTTTTTAACCATATACTATTGGTTGGTCAGACTATTCTACTTAGGGCATCCGTCGTCCAGAGTCAGATACTGTACGCCGCGCCAGTGTGGAACGCTGCCGTCGCTAATCAGAGGCTCTTGCAAAAGTTACGTGCAACCCAGAGAAGATGCTGCATTCGTGTTTGCAGCGCGTACACATTCCCACACGTTCCCCCTATTGAATTACTGATCAAGGAGAGGTTAGACATACATCAGGGTGTCCAAGCCAAGGAGGCAAGAGCGCGGCTGATGCGGGCATGGAAAGACCAATGGGACACGAGCGCCAAGGGAAGGTGGACCTATGAACTGATACCGAGTATAGATCTCTGGCTGCAGAAGGACGTGGGAATCGACTACTACGTGACGCAGGCTCTATCCGGACACGGTTGTTTTTGGTAATTCCTTTGGAGGAAACGGCGAGCAGATACCTACAAATGCCCATACTATGGTGAACGCGACACAGCCGAACACACTCTCTTCATCTGTTATCGGTGGGGGGACGTGTGTGAGACCTTCAAAATCAAAACAGCCAGGGAGTTCATGAAAGCATCTGTACGGTCTTGCATGGAAGACCCCCGGAGTGACTGGCAGGAAACCACGGAAGCCATACGAAACATCATTCGTCGAAAGGAGCTAGAAGAGAGACAAGCTAGGCACATGTAGTATGTAGACTGCCCCTGCAGTGAAGTAATACGAGAGTAGTTCCGCTGCAGGGTGCGAGAGTTGGGGTGGTTTTAGTGGGAACACGAGCTCTAGAAAGTTACGGAATCCCACACTACTAGGAGGGCAGAACCGTACCTCTTTCCTCCTAGCCTCTTTCAAGATAATTTTCTGTTTCCATCCTGCTATTCGCATTATCTCTATATCTCGCACAACCGGGTCTTCCCATTTTAATTTTGGTCTTCCTCTAGGCCTGTTTGCTTCTGGTCTCCATTTCATGATGTTTTTTACAACCGCTTGATCTTGCTTTCTATTTACATGTCCGTACAACTTCATTCTTTGTGCCTTAATCATTCTTACTATGTCTTCACCTCCTAGTATTTCCTGTATTTCATGATTCATTATTCTTCTGCTTAGTACGTCACTATTTTTTTTTTGGTCCGTGTATAACTCTAATCATTTTTCTCTCGAAAACTCTTAGTCGTTCCTCCTCTCTCTGTGTGAGGCACATTGTCTCAGCAGCATATATCGATCTTATCGTTGTTCTATAAGTCTTTAATTATATTCGCATATTGATTTTTTATTTCTGAGTAGGTGTTTATCCCTGCTGTATGCTCTGTATCTGGCGTGTATCCTTTGGGCAACCTCTTCCGTATAGTCGTTTTTATTATTTACCGTACTGCTTAGGTATTTAAAGCTGTCGACCTCTTCAAATTTATATTTCTCCAGTTCTATGTAGTTTTCTCTTACACCGAGAAAAAAAGATGTGTTGATTCAACCAATAATTGGTTCACTCAACAAATTTTTGAATTTAAATATGCTCAAACCACTGGAATGTTTAAATCAATTACGCAGAATTAGTTGCACTAATGTTGTTGAATCAATCTACAATTGTGGTTCATTCAATAATCTTACAATGTTGTCTGAAGCATTTTGATTCAAAATCGAAAGTATATATTTAACCAATGATAATAGCAGGTTTTAGATTAAAACATAGCATCTGTTGAATCAATATGCTGTTATAGGTTGTATCTAACCTGCTAATGAGTTGAATCAACCGACAAAATGTCTTCATTCAAATATATAATGTATTTAGTATCAGCTTACCTATTATTTTGAGTTAATAATGGAGGTGCATACTTCCATGTTAAGGATTTAGGTCGCATCTGCATTTTTTGTACTGTTTTTGTTGTATAACTCTAGATAATATCCTGTGATATCGTTTTCTACCCTTCTGTTAAATTCAAATAGTGTATATGCATGTTGTACACTATTTGAGTTTAACAAAAGGATAGAGGACTTATTACCTAAAGTTATATAACAAAAACAGTATTTTTAGAAAAAAAATGCAGATGCATCCATTATCCTTAACATGGCAGCATAGATTACGTCATGTATTTTGCTCATGGGGAAACAAATAAAAGACAAATTAAAAAAAAAACAAACATTTTATTAATACATAATGGCTAAAAATATAAAACTATAGATACAATTAACAATAACAATAACCATACATAATTTTTGGTAGATATTATTTCATATACCCACATCTCTCATGAATACGTTTAATGGCAACCCAATGCATAACTGGGTGACAAGGCCAAGCAAAAAAAATAGCGGTTTGTTTTGATAACTAAGTGTGTAAAATAATGTTTCTTTCTTTTTTGTTTGTGATCTGTTTATATTGACATTGTTTCTAATGTTTTAAATGCAAATTTGCAAAAAATGCAAATTTGCATTTAAATAAATGCAAAAAATTAAATTGAATTTCTATAGAGTCTTATTGTTAAAATTCTGAATAACATCTCTCTGTTTATTACTAGACTTTAAACATTTTTTTTTTGTAGATATGGAATCTTCCGGGAACATAACCGTTTGTAAAATGCACGTGATGTCTTACATAAATAGCAGTATTTTTTGTCGGTATGCATATTACTGACTACCTAACTAACTGGGGGATGTCAAAAATGAAACTATATTTTATTGGGCAGCGATAAAAGAAAATGCCTAATTGAAAACTTGCAAATTATCGTTACGATGCGCCGTAGCAGAATATTTCAGTTACATTATAGTGAATTATTAATTGAGAATTAGCTATTGTTACATTAACGATCTCATAATATATTACAACAAATACCAAGAGTTCTACGATGTAAACTTGCCGGAAAATATTTCAATATATTCATAAAATCCCCAATCTTGCAGTAGCCGATTCACTTCGCTATCCTATTTCCTATTATCCTATTTTCTAATAATTACATGCGTTACCTGTTAGTACATACATATTCATCCCATAACTATTATATTAAACAACAAGAATTTGGGTGGTTGGCTTAATACCCATAAATTCACATAGTTAAAGAAATACTTACTTTGTATTCAGAACTTGTTCAGACATGCCCAATGACAACCACACGCCAAAACTTTTTCAAGACAAATGAGACGTAGAATCACAAGAATGTAGAATCGCGTTTGCGCATATATGCGTATAAGTTTCTGAAAACTTTTCGTTTGTTGACTAGTCAACGAAAATATTAGTATACTTTAGGTTAAACTCTACTGCTGTTTGAGTTAATAATCAATTTATTTATCTTTTTCGTGTGAAACAGCAGAAGAGGTTGTTAGAAAATTAAAATAAATGTTTGTTCAAATCGACCGCACATGCATTCAGCTAACTAATTTTGAAGTTCTACTGGCGGTTAAAGCAAATAATTGTTGGAATTAACATATATAACTCAACTAAAATATGTATTTTCTTTCAATGATGTTACTGTTTTCCAATAAAATTTAAGTGTGTTGATTTAAACGAAAATTGGTAGAGTGAATGCAAAAAGTTCAAAATAATAATTTTTGTTGTGTCGACATTTTCATTTTTCTCAGTGTATCTTTTTCCTGCTAATTCTCATGTACTTTGTTTTATCTTTGTTACTTTCGAGGCCTCGTTTAAGTGGTTGCTTGCTAATTTCAGATACTGTAGCTTCCAGACATGCCCTGTATAACGAGAATAATTATTATTCTTGTGCTTACATATTGGTTCTGTTTTTTATTGTTTGTTATTTGGTTGTTAGCTCGGTTGAAACTTTTTAGAAAATTATTTTAATTGTCATTATTCCTGTTGTTTGTCAAAAAAGAACTTCATTATATAGTATACAACAATATGTATCTATTTCAGTACCTTCCTTTTGGTTTGCTACTACGTTTTTCGCTTCGATGATGTAGACGGTCAACATGACAGTGTACGCGTGTAGGCCTTTATCGCACACCCGAAATAGCCCCCGAGAAAGTTTATTTGCGTACTCATTTAACATTAATCCTATGCGCTAATAGAAAGAATAGAAATATGTATTTAATGCGGACGCGTGCGTGCATGTTTAGATATAACCAGACGCGTGTTTTCCTCGAAACCTCGCTACACGGTATTTAAAATGTTTATTAGCATTGTTCATTGTACTTGAACAAAATTAAAAATTTTGAGAATTTCTCAAGTAAGAAAAAAGTATTATGAGACTAGAAATGCAATTGTAATATGGAATTCTAGTCGCGTGGAGCGATGCATCAATTCTATTGTGTGGAGAAAAATTCATATGTTATACAAATAAACGCGTTTTTTTTTTGTTTTCATAATAGAGACAATGCATTTACCTGAGACTGACATGAAGCAAATATTTAACATTTCTTTCCGTGCTTTTATCGGTGCATCGTCCGTTTGACACTATCACTAATTGAAGTCAAGCGGGACCGTTGTTAGTTGTTTGAAGACAGGCGGCAGCCGAGGTCGTAGACGACATGCGTTTGGCTGCTTATTTACTATGTTTCAACGCCACTAACGATTGTTTGAAGAAGCCACAACGTGTACACTGCACACACGTGCATATGTACCATTTGGGGTTCATATGCATGTGAATTATTTTGTGGGACACGTGTGGTAGTGAGTTCACACTTTTAAGAGTGTAAATTTTATGATAATAGTTAATTTCTTTTACTCGCTTAATTATTAACAATTCCATCATTAGAATTGCAGCTTAAAGTGTTTTTCAGTATCTGATCGATACTGCCAGAATATCAAATTTATAATTAAAAATGTTAAGAGTAAAGGAGAGAAATCGATTATAGCTTATAAGATTTTGAATACATATAAAAGACGCAAGAATAAAAAAAGACCCAGAGGTATCCTCTCATCATTATCATGTATGTTCAAAGTTAGTAATTGTATCCAGCCCAAACAATCGCGGAAATGATAGTAAGGTATGCCAAATTGTAGACCAAATAAAAATATATGAACTATATGATGAAAGTAGCAGAAAAAATCGAAAGGAAAGCAGAAGTGGAAGTGAATGCTCTTCTTGGAGAAATAACTACTATAGGACTATGACTATAAGAGCCCTGTTGTAATCTTTCAAAGATATAATAATAGAAGTCGTAAAAGAAAAATATAAACAACATTGAATGAAGTAAAAGACATATTGAAGCAAGTAAAAATGAAATCGTGTATACAGTTTGGTGAAATAATGGAAAAGAATAAGTTAGAACATTAAATGCTATTTGTAAACGCACTGGAATGGAAAACAATGTTAATCCCATAAAAAACCAAAATGCTAAATAGTCTACACTCAGAAAAAAATTCTTTGTCCTTAATGCATTAATCCAAATAAATTGTTGTTTTAAATAATAGCAAAGAAATATTTATTAAGTTCTAAAAAAATATTTGAAACAAATAGTGATTTAGGTAGGAAATTTCTTCCTTATGAAAAAATGTAGCTTTTGACTTGAAAATAATCGATATCAGTGGTACAGTGTTTGTTTGGAATAGTAAAGCATATTTGATGGAATGATCTACAATTTATATTCAAATAAATATTTATTTAGTCCGAATAAATGAAATTATTTGAAATTAATAAAGCCTATCTTTATTAATTTAATAAATAAACTATTTTGTAAAGCATGTTATATAAAGACTCTAGCTGTTGTCCACTGCATGCGCGGTTGATTCGCAAGAATCAAGGGCCACCCTATACAATGGGGAACCTGTTTTAATATGAATTCCTAAGAAATATTTATCTTGAAAGTAATAGATAAATATTTGATGGCTATGTCCGCCATGTACAATACTTATACCACGTATGGAAAGTTAGTGTAGTGAAATAGGAGAACCGCCATCTTCACGGTAATGTCTGTATTGGTAAATATGTTTAAAGATTTGCTACTATAGGCCAGAAAACTTGAGTATTATATTATGTTTAAAGCATCATGACGTGATGATTTAAGCAGTACAATTTTGATGTAAATCTACAGGTATGTTACAGATAAAGTAGTAACTTTATCTGTAACTATACCAGCTTTGTATGAAATAAATAGTTTCTTTAAGAAAATCGTACTTGACATATATCCAAACAAATATTTTGTGGAAAAATAAATGAATGAGAATTTAAGATGGAAATCTCATTATTAACGTGAAGATATTTGCTAAATTGTTTACATGTTTACAATTTAGCAAATATTTTATTAAGTATATATACGGCTTTCTGTGTATAATATGATGATCCTTGGTAAGGTGAAACATATGTATGCTAATATCTACCTAGTATTACACATGTTTTTACCGTGACCTAATTATTAATTAGCGTTAGTTAATTAACGCAGTATAGTGGTCGTCCGACAATTATTGTTATCCTTTAATTTCTGTACTCTCATAATATGTTTAACGTGTTTACCACTACAGGCCAGAAAACTAATCATTTTATAACATAAATGAAATATTGTACCTACCAATAAAAGTAATTCAAAATAAAATTTTACTAACTTTAAATGTAACAGAACATTGATAATATAATTTTGAGTTTATTGCTTCTTGTCCGTTACCATTCCAACTTGCCCTCCCCCCAATCCCGCCATGAGGTTGGGCTATGCTCAAACTGTAGCTTATGCTTACTGCAATACATATAATACCAGTTTACTAGTTTTAGTGTACTTTTTTAACACGTGTTCTGGTAAAGTATTTACCAATTTCTAGTGTTTAAGTAGTACGGAGCACTACAAAGTATATATTTTTCTATTAATGCCCAACTTGAATTTATAATTTTTTTATTATTGCATTAATTCATTTATCACCTACCCTAAGAGAGTGAGCTAGCCAGAAGCGGTGAAGGCAACTAACAATAAATTAAAACCCCACAACTAAAGGTAATACATTTTTCGGTTTATGTAGTTTGCCGATCTTTGTTTCAAATTAAAAGGATACATAACATTTGTTTATTTTTCGAGTGTTGGACAATAGCTAAGATACTAGAAACCAATGTGCAGTGATGCTTATTCGGAACTCTAAGCAATATTATATTCTACACCGAATAACTTGCCCGATATGTAGAGCAGAGAAAAAAGATTTTTTCGTCTTGCTCACAGATATTTCTTTATACTTTCGCAATGCACATTTATAATTGATAACACCTATAGAATGCCAAGGATTTTCACTCCTTTAAGAAATGCGTTTATTATTGTACCAAAAACCGTCTTTTAATGTAATATTACACCAGTGGATGAATATTCAGCAGCAGGAGCAGTAATTTTCCTGTTAGATGGCATAAAAATCCATAATTCCAATGGTGAAAAATCCTTGCATGATTTTTTTTATCAGTATTTTAAAAATGAGATTACTTAAAGATTCTGAAAATAATAGTAATTTTATTGTAGTGTCACAATAATTTTTACTGTGTGGAGCAATTGCTGTTGATATTTGAAATTAAAAGCATTTTTTTCTCGCTTTTAGTTGTTTGGCTCACTCTAACAGTCCGCTTTCGCAATTCAAAATAAGAATCGAATTCGATTCCCGTTCATCTGCGACTGAAATCGAACCCTCGCAATAATACGGCGCACAATACAATAGAGAGAAGTCTGTGTTAAGTTAGAATAGTGACAGATGTCCGATCTTTTATATGCACGAGTGCTCGGACACCGGAAAAGCGCAGTAAACATCGAATAATACCCGGACTGGCGTTCCGGTCCCGGAGCTCCGCTCTTTCCGTTCGCCGGCTTCCATCCATCGACGACGCACGATCGCTCTGTCTGCTTTCGGGCTACTGCTAGATGGTGCGGAGACGGGCCGAAAAAAATCCACTTCCGTCTTCTCGAAGAGAAACGCTCCATTTTTGCAACTTCAATCAAGGGCCTAATGCACGAAAAGTAGACGATCACAATGAACCGATAATAGCGGTTGGAAAGTTTTAATACGTTTTCTGTGGAAATTTTTGCCATTGTTGAGTTCTCGAAACTTCTAGTGAGTAATGGTTTCAAGCAACTGTCGACTTCGACCTTATTCTGTAAAGAATTACTCGGGTTTGTATTGCATTTTTAAAAAATTCTAAATATATTAGCTTATCGTGAGCACACAGTAAATATTATACTAAAGAACTATGTATTACAATAATGTTTGTTGTAATTCGAGTACAAAGCGGCGAGTGATTCAAATGTACGAGTATTACAGTAACAGCCATTGTAATAGCTGTTTTTGTTATACTATACTCAGTGACAGTAGAAGTGTTACACCTAGATGGAATAATTTGTTCGACTTGATTTTTTGTCATCTGAATGACTATATTTAAAACAAGCTATGGTAAGAATGTGAACTTTTTAACTTTAATATTTTTTTGCGAAAAACATTATCTCTTAGTTTTTTTTTGTGAAGTTTATGAGAGTTGACTAGTACAGAAATGTTTAGTTATTGCGCGTCCGTCTACGAGTGTTAAGGGTAGTAAAAAGCCTAGAGTTGGAAGTCGTCAAAATTATCACCGTGTTAGTGACTTACCACCCATTACTAGTTCCGCAACAGTGATTAGGTACTAGTTAATTAAAATAGAGACCAATGACATGTTAGGAACAATGAGATAATTAGGGTAGGTAGCCCCATGTAGTACCCTTGAGTGGAGCATGGGGTTTAAGGATATTTTTTTCTTGTATCGTTTTAATTTATCAATAAATGGTGGTTGTTAGTGACTTTGACAGGGATAGAATTGTTGCCTATCGAGATGTTGGTTTCTCTTATCGCGAAATTGGTCGCCGTGTTAATTGTACTGCAATGACGGTAATGCGTGTGTATCGTGTGTGGACAGAAGAAGGTAGAGGAGCACGAAGAAGACTAATGGGTGAACCGAGGCGTACCACAGAGCGTTAAGATAAGCGCTTCACATATCTAGCTTTATGAGACCATTTTGCTACTACTATGCGTCAAATCGCTGACCATTGGTTTGGAAAAGAAGGTAGATCTGTTACTATGTTACATTCAATTTTTGACTGTTGTTTGGGACGCTCTCCTGACAGATGTCAAAAAACAAATATTTGAATGACGTTGGGGCTGTTCTTTATTTCATCGGTGGATTCACCGGTTGCAGTTGGTTTCACCAGTAACGTTCTTAAATTACTGTTTAGTTTCGTGTGTACCAAACACGTTCCTAAAATTTACCGCTTCAACCAAGTGTGCCATCATCGCGCAACCGATTTTGGGGATGGTGAGCTTGGTGTGGTGAATTAGCATAAGCTGACATAATCTCTAAATTGAATTAAATTCAAAGTAAAACATGGAAGCTTGTTTGCCGTTTCAGGAAGAGCACCTAGAGGTTTTTAGAATGTTGATGGAAAATTAACGCCAGCGGAAATTGAAATGATTTCAAACATTTCAGTTATTTTATCTGGACTCTCTAACACCATTTTTGTTACCACGTATCCTATAATTCCATTTAACAAGGTTCGTTTTTTCCATTTTTGGAGAAAAGGGCGATTTTTTAATATAATATAACAAATGGATTCGACCACAGCACTGAGGTTAGGAGCGTTTTTAAATTTACTGATGGTGGATGCACCGGTAAAACATCAACAACTGACGTCATCCTCAATATGGCCACCATTGGTGTAAGCCACCAAACCATTATGCTGAATTAAAGAACAGGCCCTCATTGAT
This sequence comes from Protaetia brevitarsis, assembly GCA_004143645.1. NCBI lineage: Eukaryota > Metazoa > Arthropoda > Insecta > Coleoptera > Scarabaeidae > Protaetia > Protaetia brevitarsis. The sequence goes on from RXPK01000255.1 coordinate 1,001,872, forward strand.
TGATCTCCAATGTGTGTTGTGTAGAGCGATCGTTTGACACTTAACAATATACTTTTGCTCATTATTTTATATTATAAGTAAAACCTCGAGTGAGGGCTCTCGTTGAGCAAATTTTACACTACGTGCTCCTTATTTGGATAAGGGTAGTATTGAAATTTTCTTATAATCAGGAGGCGGTAGCCAATCTCCACTCTATTGTATTGTGACCAGCGTCGACGTTGCCATTTCGACTGAGACTGACAGGTGACTGCAGAGTGACAAATTGACTCCATTGACAGGTCTGAATTGCCCAATTTACCTAGACTTTATTAAAGCCACTTCACCCTCCTGATTTTTGTTAGACTAATACCATACTTCCGATTTATGGTTATTTCTGTTTATAATAATTTGTCAAATTTTCCGTTACTACAGTTTAACAATCAAAATTCATTCAATATTTTGTAAAATTGTAGGTATTTTGAATATTGAATATATATCGAGAATTGTCAAATAAATTATTTGATATTAACTGTCATTTCGGAACATTTTATTGCGCTGTATTTTATTATACGTTTTGCTGTAAAAAAACCTTTTCTTTAATCAAATTAAGATTCTCAATAGGTAAAGTGAAGTTGGATCCAGTTAGTTAATTAATTATTTTGTCAATTGTAACTTTGTATTTTATTTCGCAATTTTGTATATGTATTTTGTAATGATTTCGTTATGTACTTATTATATTTGTAACTGTTGTTTTTTTTTTATTTTTTGCCTTTTGTATTTGTTCTACTGTACCCGATATCTATTTAAAAGTTCAGATACATCTTTACTCTGGTTTCCGCGTTTACAGAGTATTCTTAACGTGATCTTTTATGCTTCCTTAAGACGTGGTGGCGCGATATAAATTCAAGGAATTCCACCTTCTCCTGAGCGGGCTGGCCATAAAAGATTACTAGATTGACATTTTATCTGGATAACAACAAATTTTGGAGATTTACCGAATAATATTTGACGTTTTGGCCTTCGCGTCAAACGGTGGGACAACAACTATGCGTGCACTATATCGCCGCATTCGTGCCTCTGGACTTTTTTCATATCGTCCACGATTAGTGCTTCCTTGGACTGCGGACCACTGTCGTCAACGTTTGAACTGGTACAGGAAAGGGCAGCATTGCGAGGCAGAATAACATAATGACGTCTTCAGCGATGAATCGCGATTCTGTCTAGGTATGCACGATGGCCGTAGAAGGGTATCACGCCGGCAAGGAGAGCAACACAATATTGGGTTTGCTATTGAGAGACATGTACACAGGACTGTTGGAGTAATGGTTTGGGGACCTATTGCCTAGGGTAGCCGATCGCCACTTCTCTTTATTCGAGGCAGTATGACAGCTGCGCGTTATGTTGATGATACAATACTAACCATTTTACTACTTGTATAGATGACCGTTGGGGACAACGTACGTCCCCATATTGCTAGTCGAATTATGGACTTTCTTCAAGAAGCAGACGTTAATGTTTTGCCGTGGCCACTCCGTTCACCAGATTTAAACCCCACTGAACACAGTGTGGATATCATGGGAGGAGACTGTCCACTTCGCACCATCCTCCACAGACAGAACGAGTGTCACAAGCAGATATCGACCATCTCATCTTGTCGATACCTAGACGTGTACAGGAGTGTAGGTACTCAGCTACGGGGTCGCCAACATATTATTATTATTTTTTTTCATATTACATAGTACTAATAAAATTTCTTGCAAATGCTATCATTTCATTTTTTATGTAAATGCCAAAAAATCAAGTTGAACAAATTATTCCTTCTATACTCCATTCACTTTAAGAATGCAGTAGATAGCGCTGCGATCGGCGCCCAAATTACACCGAAGAATGAAAAATTAGCGGCAAATTCAAATTGTAAATTGTCAGTGTCATAAGTGAAAAAGTTTGGTTATCAAAATTTTGTAATAATAGGAAAGGATAACATGAAATCACTACGCTTTTAGTAGTTTATTTAGAATGTTATAGTCATAATATAAGGTGATAAAATAATACATAACAGTGAATACATTTTGGGAATCTTATGGGGGTAGTTAACGATAGCCAATCTTAAAATTCTATAGGCAATCTTAAAATTGTATGACCACTGTCTTCTACCATTTGATCAATAACATATGGGATGGGATTATCGTTAATATATTTTCTTGCAAGTTCAAGCAACTCAACCTTTTACAAAGTGTTGTCAACAATAATTCCTTTTGCAAGAAGCCATTCAATTAATTGTTGCTTTTTCCATGCCATGATAGGCTTTTTTCTGTTCTGATTGAGTGGTAGGGAGCATTATCCATAATAATAACAGAGTTTGGTTCCAGAAAAGGAAGCACATTTCTCATCCACTCCGTGAACACTTGGCTGTTCATTTCTTCGTGATAATCTCCAGTTTTCTTGGATTCGAAGAAAAGGAGACCGTTTTCAAGGAAACCATCTTCGCTACCAATATGTAAAACAATTAAACGTTTTCCTTTTCCTGAAGGGTTTTTCAGTCCCGTTGAAACTCCTTCCACAAATGCTTGTCTTGCAGTGAGTACTGTGGTGTCTGCCCATATTTTTTGCTTTGTATGACTTGCATTAACCCAAGTTTCATCCAAATAATATATCTTTCTACCACTAACACGAAATTTCCGAATGTTGTTTAAATATTGACGCCTCCATAATACAATATCTTGTCGTTCTATTAAAACACTATTGCCACTTCGCTTCATCCACTTAAATCCTAACTTTTTTAAAATTTTCCATAGCGTCGTTCTTTTCAATATTGGCAAAGTGTCATCTGCATTAATAACCTGTAAGATACAATGCGATGAAATAAATGCAATATAAATGGATAATATTATATTTACACCCAATAGTTTTGTGCACGTAGGTAATTCGTTCTGCAAGAAAAAGGAATGTACGTGTCGTCTAATTGCTGACCTATCTGCTTCGTCCAAGGAATCATATGCACTTTGACGAAGACGTTTTTTAGGGGGTGAACTGATAACTCCTGTGGTCTCCTTTTCTTTTACAATATCCCACATTGTTCTTTCACCCAGCCCAAGTTGCTTTGCAGTCAATTTAATTGCTGCCGATTTAGAACTGTCCCGCTTAAGCTCCAGATACAAATTATAAGCCATCATCCTTTGCTTACTGCCAATATGTTTTCCCTGAGGATTTTTTGATGCCCCTGCAGGTAGATCAAATACCCTCTTCATCTGCCATACTAAAATTGATGTAAAATATACTAAGTCATCACTATCATTTTATATAGTTATTAAAACAATACCTTCAAATATTCAACAGTACCCAGTAGAGCTCTAAGAAGAACTATTTTTGTAACAATTTGCTTATAAAAATTACACTAATCACACGAACGACACAAAAAAGCAATAAACACGCAAATACAGAGCTGAAACCAACACCAGGATTGACAAATGTCATAGATGTCAGAAAATATTTTGTTTTATCCAACTTAAATTTCATTTGCTATATAAAATGTTTTTCGTATGTGTGAATTCGCCTCGTCTATTAGCCAATCGCAAGTCGTAAATCTTTCGCCTATCTAATGTAACGCTGCATTCTTATAGTGAATAGACCTTAGGTGTAACACTTCTAATGTCACTGAGTATATTGTTTCTATTTCGCATTAATTTACGTTTAATTAAGATGGGATTTCTAATCCATGCAGGGAATTTCAATGTTTCCATGTTTGTGACACAATTCTTGTGTAATGCGCAATTCCACGTAAAAGTTTATATAAAAATGTTAAACCACGCATTGCACTATCAATCTCATGTAAAATGTTACCACAAACAGTGTCACAAAGGAGAAAAACATTGTTACAAAGTGGCACTTTATGACACTGTTTCCCGGCATATGCAAATAGAAAAAAATTGTGACATTACAATAAAATGACCGTATTGCTTTACAATAAAATCTTTACGGTATGGGCTATAAATTTACAAATATCGGTAAACGGATAAAATTATCACGCAAATTTACTTCGCTACGTGAATACCACTGTTAAAACTATAATTTTATATTCAGAATGCTGTTTACAATAGTTGGAGAAAGGAGGATTTGTGTCTGGATGTGATTTCAAACCCGTAGATGCACTAGCGTATGCAATTAAACCAGCTAGGGTCTGTTTGTCACCAACTGTTCAAATTTATTTTAAAGGCGTTTGTTTGAGCAACAATAGTATAGTCTATCCACAGATATAACGCTTTGACTAATGAGCATTACCGGGGATTATCCACTACTTGCTGCGGCAGGTAACGAGAAATTATGTAAACGAGGTCATGGGCCGTATTAGGAGAAATTGGACTTTTCTTAAGTAGATAATATTATATTTCAATTAAACTATTACATTTTAACATATCATATATTCTTGTAATTGTATTAAAAAATGTTGTGTAATGGTATTTTAAACATTAACACCCCTTTCCCTGAATTAACTAATTTGTACAAATCAAGATATATAAGAAGGTAATAAATAAGAAAACATAGTTGAAAGACAATTGTCGCAAAGTGTAGATGTTTAAATAAAAACATGTGGAGACCGTGGATTACCGATGAACAATCAAGAAACCATGTATTCGCCGGTAGTAATATTTCTGAATGCAAAAAATCATTGGAGCATTGAAACAGCAGATAATCCTGAATGCATACAATAATTTGAAGAGTGAGAGTTATGGGATTAAAAAATAGAGACATTTGTTAGAACATCGAAATTAACGGGAGCGTCTTACGGAATAGTGCAAAAAATCGTTCAGAATGTGGTGTATTTAAAAGTAAAACAAGGTTTGACAAGAGACAATAGAAGAAAATTAGTATGTGTGATTTTGATATTGTGAGAAGGAAATTTGTGCAATTCCTTAAAAGGAAACAATAAATTGCAATGTTGTATCACTTACGTTTTTGATGACAAGTGGTGTTAGAGTTATAAAGCTCTGATAAACTGTATAGTCATGTATTGAGCTAGTTTTCTTGCGTATGCAATTCTCATTTTCTTTATTTGATTTATAATTAGTTAATTCTTAAAGTATTTTTTTAGTTGTATTCATTTATTATTTTTACTTGATATTGTATTTGCATGTTTTCTTATACCTATTTGGGTGTATCACCTGTTGGAAAATAACATACTATTACTATTTTCATATTGTCCCTTTTAGTGAAATTATGTTAAAATAATAAATAAATGAAAAATAACTGGTTTGCTGGTCCTTCTTCACTCTCTTTATTTTTTAATTATCTATATCGACCATATGTTTCGGCATATTTATACCATCTTCAGGTCTCTACAAATTATTTACTGTTACTTTAATATATACAGGACGAGTACTTTTAGCCGATAAGGTACAATTGCAATTAAGAATGCAGTATGTTAGTATATTAAGTATTTAAGTTAAATTCAATGTATTTACTTTAAAAATGTAAGTACATATTTATGTATATCAATATATTTTAAAATCGAACATAAATGTATTTGTAATAGAGTTAATAATAATCTGTGAATACGTTCCTGTGAACCACCTGTGTTGGAAGGATTGAGTAAACATTTCTTGCTGAAGATGAGTGCAAATAAGTACTAGTAATAAGTGAAATTATAGTTATATCTATGGACAGACTATACACTAAAATAAGTGTGCCTCCTCTCATACGTATGCTACAAAACATGTTGTTTTTTCTTCTAGTTTTTTTCTATGAAGATTTTGCCATTGTTTTTGCAGAAATATCTTCTGAATATAAGAAAGTTCTATTCGAAAATGGCGTTTGGTGCCTGTGTTAAATGTTCAGGAACAACTTGACAGTATGAACAGCAAAAATCACAGAAATATTTTCAATTAAAATGAATAAGCGTTATTTGTTATTTCAAGATAATTTTGATTAGTGAACTAGTGAAATTGTATTGATCCAGATTTGTTGAAAATTGTTTTTCAGTTAATAATAACCGATAACAATAAATTGTTACAGGAAACTAAGTATATACGACCACTAAAATTTGCTTTGCAAGGAGATTTGGACAGGTGTCATGGTTATTATACCTACAGCCATCACCTTATATTGCATAACAGTGTGCAGAAATATCTTTAAACAGTACATTATACATTCTACACTTAAAAAGAAAGTACTCAACGACACTACAGTCGGCGCACTACTAGTCGCTGACTAGCAATTAGATGTTTACGTTCGGTGATGGATATACCAAATTGATATTTTATAACCCTGTCTTCCGTATTATTTGTATGCGACTATGCATTATTACTAGTGCTGCAGAAAGGAGTGCTTTTGCAGTATAATTATTTATATGATACATCACGTTGTGCATTTAACCGGTGTTGGTTGCTGTTAACATATCTTTTACACTATAACAACTACGGTGAAATGGTGATATTACAAACAATATATTTAATAATAGTGTTAGTCTACTCTAACATCTAAATCGGTTAAGAAATCTAAGCATTAAGTTATAGCGAAGTACGCGTTCGATTCGTTATCAATCCAACGTGCCAGTCATACATCTACTATTAAGGATAAAGGTCGCGTTTGTTTTTTTTTTTCTCTGGAAGCACTGTTTTGCCGATTTTTTAAATCCAAAAGGTAACAAAAACTGTAGATACGTGCAAACTAAATATTTAGTAAACATCCACAAAGCTATTTGAATTTAACAGAAGAATAGGGGACTGTAGTATCTAGAGTTATATGACAAAAATAGTATCTTTAGCAAAAATGCCTTTATATGGCAGCGTATAAACCCAGACAACGACTGCTTTCGAAATACCATCGCCGCCAATGATTGCGCGCTTGTTTCTGCAGGTTTAATTATTACTGAAGTGAAAAGGAAGAGGCGCCATCATTACTAATCTTTACTTCTTAACAACGCTGACTTTGTTAATTAAGCAATACTTAGATATTCAAATAAACCCATTCGTTTTGTTAAATTAATGAAACAAATTCAATAATATTTTGTTAACATAACCTGTTTTGTTAATTTAACAAATGTCGTTCAATCTAGACAGGTTACCTATCAGGTTTATGTTTTGTAACGGTATCGATTTTTGTTTTATTAATTTTTACTTGTCATTGTTTTATTAATGGAGCATAACATTTAAACTTTATTTTATGTTTATTATTAGCTAAAATGTATTTATTTAAACTTTATATATTATTTGTTTGGATATTTCAACGCTACAAGAACATTAGTGGGATTCTTTTTTATGGATTTTACCAACCTTGGCATTGTTTAAAAGCATTATAAAATTTGTTAAAAATCAATCTAGATTCCATAACGTCACAGTTAATGCACAATTTTTCAGATGATATCGCAATTTATTACTTAATTTAATGACCTTTTTTTGTTATGTGTACGTGCAAAAATCCATTAGATTGACTAATAAAAATCTGCTGTAAAATAACATTTGTGTTATTGTATATGTAAATGATTAAATATATGTAGGAGAGGTAACCAATCTTTGAGTATATAATGAATGAGCTATACCAAATTTACTTCACATTATCTGCCATTAGTAAAACAGTATTCAATTTCTGCCAACAGCTGTCATTGAGCATAAAATATTTTTAGCTCTCTTTCTTTAGTAAATGGTTATCGTTGAACTAAAATGATGTCAACTTTCTTTTAAACCTAAACAAAAAAAATGATCTAAATCTAATTAAAGTGCTTTAAATAACGAATGTATATTGTATCCTATATTTTTTTATGTATTAACCTTTTAGTGTTTTCTGTATTTTTCCAGGACAATTCACATTCTAAATGCATTTTATCTGTATCTAAGTTCCGAAGCTCTTGCATTTAAGCGGCTGTAGCTTTCACACTTTCTGATATTGCATTAGTATCCCATAAATATAATAAATGACTTAAATACGGGTTTTACTTCCACCTCAGATATGAAGACATATTTGAAAGAACTGCATCATAGGTATAAGAGTTATCTATTATATAGCTTAAATAGGTAGCTACTTCCAACAGCATTTCGGAAAAGAAAGATTTTCAGTGAGAAAAGTCGCTGTTTACCATTTGCTACACAAGAACAAAGAAATGGAATACTCATTTTAATTTATTTCCGTATACATGCTTTTTACGGATTTTGTTTAATTGACAACTAAGTTAAATTGGTTAAGCTTGCATTTCATACGTCACAAGTATTTAGAAAATTTAAAGGACATCTACGTGCTTCATAGCCGCTGAGTAAGTATCATTAATAATATGACGCATTTAGCCTGTAAATGTGTGTAAGTACCTAAATAATTCCACGATATATATATGAGTAACTTTTTTAGTATACATATGTGTATACTTATGGTTACAATAGACTATTTTTAGGGTCATGTATAAATAAAAACTCTTGCGATTATTAGAACATGAAACTGCTTGGCCCCTTTACAATAGCCATTATTTAAAAGTATACGTCAAATTTTTCATTTTTCTTAACTGGTATTAATCCTGTTATGATAAAATATTGCAAGAAGGATTATGGTAACATCCTTTGCCAACTAATGTGCGCTACATTTTTTTTAAACACTTTCTTAGATCAACTCTTCTATGTGCATATTTACATCTATCAATTTTGAGAACTAAAATTAAATGCACATATGTTGATTTATTTATTACGTATCACTACATTGTAGGATGGTTTTAAGATGAGGATAAACAAAAAAATTATGTTCACTAACCAACAAAATATAACATTTTTGTTACCCAAGCGATCCGTGGATCATGTCCAAGTGTTGAATTTTCATTCTTCCGTCTTCGTACATGTAAAAATCGACTTCACACGACGTTCTCGTACATACATCGTAAGGGAAAATCGATTAGGACAGAATACTCAACGCATAACACATAACTAGAAACAGAAGTGTACACTTTTAGCCCAGTTTTCGACGTGGGATCATCTCTAATTGAGTTACCCGGAGGAAGAAACACGCGCATGGTCGAACACCTCAATTCCGTTTGTCGCAAAGGGCGGGGCGACAGTTTCCTTCCGGTAGGCGGCCAATGCCGTACACGGACCAGGTGTAGCCATAGCAACAGGGCCGGATATACATTACGGGATAATCTGGCGACCCCTGACCTCCCCTGCTGTTGATGAGCTCCGCTAAACGGGAGTTATGACTGCCGTATATTTACCGGTAACTGCTAGTTCTCCCCATCATCGGTCCGTATGGGTGCAGCGCAGCGTCGCTTTCGAACTGCGATTTATGTAGTTTTGGTTCTGGGGTTGATCTCAGTTGTTTTCCACGCGCAATTTACTTAATTGGTGATGGGTTTGTTTTTCTCCTTATCTAATTAGCAGTAATATAAAGAGAATTGTTTCTGACAAGATTATCCTGGAACTTGTGCAATTCAGCACAGAATCGACCCATAATTCTGAATGATTTAATTATAATCTGTTCATGTTTAGAAAGTTGCGAAGACAAAGATTTAAAAGCTTTATAATGGATGAAATTACAGGGAACAAACTCTAACAAAGAATTTTTTTGTTGAAGGAAATGCCGGTGTCATAATTTCTGCAAATGAGGTTTAAAAGATTAAAATATGTTCCTGAATTAGTAATTCGAAAAGTGGTTATTTTATCCTTAAAACGCATGGACAAGGGTTTGCTTTGTCTTTTAAAACGCTTTTTTTTGCGCTGAATGGGGGTCAATGCACAGAAGCTTAAGGAAAAGGTCGAAATGTTAGAAATGTTCTCATAATACAAGTATTTTATGAGAATATTATAGGAAAATTTCTGTTTCTCAGAAAAAAAAAATCTCTAGCATTGTAATATTACAAAAAAAAATATTAATATCTCTTAGGAAAAACTTAAAATTTCTTACAATTTAGAAAATTACAGTCATAAATGCAGTAATTTTCAAGTGATAAGGAAATGCATGCGTTAACTTAGAATGTTCAGGTTCAAGTCAGACGTAGGCAGAAATGACATGGTGTTCGGCCATACGTGGTTCTGTTTTTTTTTTTTTGTATTTTAGAACTATTATACTGATTACTAGTAGATGGCATTAATTCATATTAGAAAATTTGTTTGTTGTTTTTTTAATGCTTTAAAGTCTGTTACGCACACTGCTACACCACAAAAAAATCTATTATCAATCTGAATATTTTTATTTATTCGGAAATCGAAACTTAGTATATATTTAAATGAACTAAATCTTGTTAATTAGAACATAAGAATAAATTCTCTGAAAACACAATATACTCTTAGAACAAATAGAATAAATGTTTACATTGAAGTATACCTATTTCCTCCAAATGAACATTGTTATTGTTGTAAGGAAGAAATCTATGCAGTCATAGTGAGAAAGACTGCAGATTCAAAATAAAATCCCTTATACGTTTGGTATAATGAATTACTATATAAAATTATTAAATGTTTTGTATTGAAAACATGAAATATCAAATTGAAATTACCCTAATCCTGAAACATTTGAAACGAATTTTACCCCACCATCTATTGCACTAAAACTTATCTGTCATTGGTTCCCTCTTTTTTAGGAGGATTTAGGGGATTTTGCATATACATACGCTTTACTTGGCGTCACTTTTTGATTGACCAGCGAACAGTGTTGTTGGTTGTGAGTACTTAGAGAATGGAGTGGAATGGGGATGATGCACAGATGCTACCGTTAATATATTCGAAGGTAAGTACGTACGTGTTATCTAATATTCAAATATTATCGGTTTAAAAAACTTTGAAATAATACGTAGAGTCAGCGCCATTGTATCGATAATATATGAATATGGTAGGTGCGTACCTTAACAAACACATGTAGGTATTTACTAGTTATTAGTTTTCAGTAGGTAGTACCAGCAAATTATTATACTGATTGAAATTATATCAGTAACCAACGCCGACTAAATACCAGGCCCATCAATATCAAAAGGCCCAGGCATTGAGTGGGAAGTGTCCCGAGAACACCGGTCGCAACGACGGATACGCATAACATCTATACCCCTACACATCGATATCCCGTGCAAACTCCTGGAGTACCCCGATACGCTACCATCTCCCAAACATTGTAAAACTATAAAGTATGACAGTAAATTTATTTAATTACGTAATATTTCTTTATTTATTAATTTTCCCCTGCCGAGGTTTTTTGGTGTTACAAACACAAAATTAGTAGGTAATTATTACCCTTGAATAGTAGAAATGCTTAGATTAACCAGGTAAGTACTATCAGTTCAATATACTTATATTTTGGAAGCAAATAATGGCAATACTTCAAATAATACTTTTATATACTTCTATCAAATGTACATAAATTATTAAGGCATAAATATGATAGTTTCCAGTTGAGAAAATCTATTTCCTCAAATCTAAAATAATTCTTTTTGTGGTGAAAATATTGTATATTCATAATGATTTTAGTATATTGATTACATTTGAACTAAATTTGATGATTGTTTCGTCTAACAAATTCACGGGTTTGGTACAAATTTTCTTGCTTATATAGGAAGTTATGTTATATTCAATGAGATGCATTTATATTCAAATTGAGTAATTATTTTTTGGTGTGTACAATTTGAACATGGAATATCCAAAACAACTGGCCTGCATGTTGGAATTAATTCAGCATTATCTGTTAAAAACTCACACACACACTAAAAAAATTAGATAACTTTTCTTGGTAAAAATCACTTTTTTGGATAATTTTCCGCATTCAATGGGATAAATGTTTTGCGTGAATATTAATGGGAAAATTTCTGCTTTTTAGAAAAGAAATCTTTAACATTGTAATATTACTAAGAAAAATATTAGTATCTCTCAGGAAAAACTTAACAATTTGGAAAATTACAGTTAAGAATAATATCTTTTATTCAAATAAATTACCTTAACAGCAAAAAAAGTATTTTTTGGATATATTATATCAAGTACTTAGGATACAAGATAATAAAATATGTATCTACAAGTTAATAAATTAATTAAGTAAAAAGAGAAAGAAATACGTAATAAGTAAAAAAAACCATGCGTTAAAATTCTTAAGCTAATAACTTTGTTTAAAATTACCCATCACGTTCGAGAAGTATCGAAGTATTAGTTTGTGATTTAAATACTAATGCACTGAACCAAAAATGGGTTCTGAAACAATTGAAGATATCATTGTTCACATTGAACTAGTGCATTAAAAGTAGTCGAAAGAACGAACTCATCAAATCAATGAAAAAGATTTTATTAGATGACGACGGAATTTATTGAGTAATAAATCATTCATTGTATTAATAAAACCAAAATCATTAAAAATGAAATAGCTTGATTGGCTTAAGTAGTCCCACAAAAAGATCTCAGGGGAAGTAAGACACTGGACCACCTCTTCCGATCCATCGACGATTGTAGGCTCGATCTAATATAATACTTCTCGTGCTATTCTTGAATAATGTGCTGGACAAGCGCAATCTGTTACGAATCGAAAAAAAAGTTTCAAACAAAAACTACATACTTGATGGCGTAGAATCTGAACCTGCAATACAAAATGGAGGTTTCCATTTAAGATTTCAAAGTTGTCCCCCCTTCCACTGGAGGTGGGGGGATCGAGTTCGGCACCATTCAGTAAGCCCCCTACATTATAATAAATCTTATTAAGATCTCTTTTTGATTTAATGCAGTGTTTTAGAGATATTCCGTTGTCTCAAGATAAAAACATTTATTCATATTCATATTATTAACAAAATTATTTATTGAACGCACGAAAATATAGTTACTACCATAACAAATATTATCCATTGCATAATGTACAATGATTTGTTACCACAATTAAAACTAATTTATTTCACTAATGAACCTTGTTATTACTTAATCAAAGGTTGTAAACAATATTTTATCATAACAATGACACATCTCGTTCCGTCGATGAAAATTCATACAATGAATGGAGATTATTGATATTACGCCCAGGATTTTTCTCAGTGTGGATCGACATCAACAAAATTAAAATAAATGTAAATAATTATTATATAACATGCGCTTTACACAGCTACAATATAAACTATTTGTAGTTTATATACATATAATAACACACCAAAACATACCAAGCCGTAATAGAAAGCTACGTTAATTTTTGAAAGCTTTTTTAAATAATGATTTAAACAAAAATACATTAAATCGTTGTAATTGAATAACCCTAATAAAATTTTGAAAAAAAAATGACTATAAATTATATGCATATATTATTAACAATTTTATTTACCGTACATACATCCATACAGTTTTTGATGTGATCTTTCAGGTCATTCTAGACGTTTAGGCGAACAAGACAATAAATTGTAATAGAAAGTCGAATATTAATAACGTGTGTGGAATTGATGTGCATCCGTCGTTGTTTATCAAATCGATCATGTGAAGGGAAGCACGCACGTAAAATAATACACGACATACCAGATAATATACCTTGGAAATAAGTAATTTCACATGAATGGATAAAGTTGGTGAACGCTCACACCATAACAATAATAATAGGAGGAAAAAGGGAGAGACTAAAGAGTAAATCGAAAGTTTGTGACGGCGGTATGAATGCCGGAGTTTCCGGTGCAGTTAAACATCGGCAAATCTGCGTGAAATACTAGGGGCGGGCGAAATCACGCTCAATTGCCTACCAACGAACACACGCATTAAACGCCCGTACCTAATAATGTGACCTCAACGCACCGTAGAATAGCTTCGATCGATCACAGTCTGACGCGCGAAGCCAGGTAGTGGTGCGTAGAAGAATAGGTCAATTTGTCTGAGCCGTTTTGTCCTGTAAAGCGATCCCGTATTTACTTTAATCCAGATACAACTGTCCGTCAGGATTTTCACACTTTGTACACACGAGCATTGAACTTATATTTAATACAAATCAAAACATATAGGAGCAGCAGATTCGAATATACGTTAGCCATGTTTACCGTGTTTGTATATAGTGTGCAGTTTAAGGAAAATAAAAAAAAGCGTGATTAGGCTTTGTGTGTTTACACGTCCTCGCACTAGAATTTTGGTAAGCTTACTTGAAAGACAGTTTATTTTGTTAAGTGTAATGCGAATGTATTTTTTGTGTATTTATATTTTTCACAATGCCATTAGCACCGTGTGATAGAAAAATAGATGCTAGACCTCTAAAACTAGAAAAGAAAAAGTAATTCTATCTAACGTATGGCTGTCATTAGAGAATTGAAAAGGACAGCTTTCGATTTTCGGAATTCAGCCAATTTTATTTTGTCTTAAAAATATCCTCTGCGATATAGAAATCGTAACACCAAGAAGGAGTAGGAATATGTTGACCAAACTTGGAAGAAACGTTTAGCTTCTAAACGGCAGCAATTGTTTATATTTCAGAAAATTGATCAAGTGGTAATGGTTTATCTGCCAGGCTCTTCAGTATTTTTTGACAATCTTCTTAGGTGTATATTTTGTGAGATTGTTCATTTATGACAACAGGTATTGCGTGAGTCAGATCCCTGTGACGTCACGACCGTGTAGCAACATTTTCTCGCTGCCAAAACGTAAACAAACCGTTAGGTTATTTAACTGTCAAACACTTTTGACAGCTGAGTACTTTTCAAAATAACATTTACCGTTAATATTAGTGATGACTGTCTTTGAAAATCAGGATTTAAAATAGGTTAATCAGAATAGGAGTAGAAAAAAATTACAAAAAGACATAAGTGAGTATACTAAATTTAACCGGAATCATTATCGCTTAAAGTATTCACAGTAACTATCGGTATGGAAATTTCCTTTCTATCCAAACCTATTTCACTACTTGTGAATTTCGTTTCCAATATGTTGTATATTGATTGTAACTATTACGTCAAATTTCCAGAATAATTTAATTTAATCTGCTTTACATAATTGTATGCATCGTTTTATAACCAACTGCTTTTTCTTTGAAAACACGTATAATCACGAAATATCTTCCACAGTGATATGTTGTAACCACAAAAAATATATTTTTGGCATTTTTGAACTGTACACAAAAAACTAGATCAATTTTACTTAAAGTTCTCTATACTTAATTTTTATAGTTTATGAGATATTTCAATTTATTTAAAAATGTAATGTTGCAAAAAAGTTAAGTATCTCGAAAATGAATAAATCTAGAGAAATGAAATGAAAACCGTAAATAGCAGATCCTTTGGCTGATTGAATGCGACGTTCAAGTACTTAAGTCAAGCTTTGTAAACTTTACTCGTGTGTAACTATTATTTTAAATGGAACACCCAGTATATCTTTACGTTGATAGATAGGAATTTTTATTTTCTTTGAACCAGTATTAGAAGTCCCTATACCTATCTCCGCTAGTTTTTAAGTTATTTGTTTTTTTTTTAGGTGGTCTAAGTAAATTGTCATTACCTGAATTTAATCTAAGTAGCTGATGTTTTTTTGAATGTGTCAATTTGACGTGTATCCCGTTGCTACCATGAAAGCATACTCGTTGCCCAGAAGGAACCGATATGATTTTAGTTGCTGGCGAACAAACTTTGTGAATTTCATTAGTTCCTAACTTTGTTATTTTAAATGGAACATCCGGTGTATTTTTACATTGATTTATTAAATAATTTTATTGTTCGAAGAAACTTTAATTTTCATAATTTACTTGAATATAATAAACGCTAAGAAGTGAATACAAACTAAATAAAACAACAGTAAATATTTTTGTATAAAAAGATAATAACAAAGGATTTTTGTATGTATCTATAAAATAAAAGCAAAAAAAAACCAATAAAATAAACGAAAAGGCACTAGCATTCAACATAATTGCCATTTTCTCCAATACACAAAATAACTCTTTCTTTAAATGCTCTTCTAACGTTCCTCAGCATATTTGGTGTTACTGAGCTGAAAGTATTTCTAATTCTCATTTTCATATTCTCTGCCGTAGTAGGAGGGATATTGTACACGATCCCTTTTACATATCCCCATAGAAAAAAGTCCATATATCTCAAGTCCGGAGACCTCGGCGACCAGTTGTATGAACCATCTCTTCCGATCCACCTATTAGGAAATTTTCTATGAAGGTAGTTTCTGACGGACCGTTTGAAATGCGCAGGAGCGCTGTCTAGTTGAAACCACATTCGGTTTCTAATATTTAAGGGAATGCTTTCTAAAAGGGCTCAAAAGTCCCTTTTAAGGAAGCTCAGAAATTCGTTTCCATTTGTGCCTATTGAAGAAATGTGGACCAATTACATAATTACCTACAATGCCTCCAAACATGTTCAAACTCCACCTATGCTGCCGATCCAAGGTACGAAAAAGATGCCGTTATCATAATAATGGAAATTGTGATTGTTTACTAATCCGTTATTATGAAATTCGTGAGTAAATAGAAATTAATGCTAGGGCATGAATTATTATTATTAGTGTTATTATAATTAAAAAAATCATTATCTTCTGCCTATCGAGCGCTCACACGCAAAAATCAACTCTTCGCTCATAATCCATAGCGTATAATTGTTGGTGGTGTTGAACGTAGTAGGGATGGTATTTGTGTTTTTTCAGGATCCTAGATACGCTCATGTGACTTATGTATATCCTATTCCTTAGCAAATACGAAATCTGTCCAACAGTTTTTCAAATACCCTTTTATCCGGATGTTTTCGATTAGGGTACTTCTGCGCATACACCCGAGACCCAAGGAAGCAATTTTCCTGACACTCACCAATACCCAAATTGGTAGTTCTTTCCTACAACGAGTATGCTTTCATGATGCTAACGGGATACACATCAAATTGACACATTCAAAAGAAAAATCACCAGCTACCTAGATTAAATTAAGGTAAGGTAATGACAATTTACTTAAACCAAAGAAAATAAAAATGTCTATCTATCAACATAAAGATATACTGGGTGTTCCATTTAAAATAACAAAGTTACGCACGAGTAAAATTCATAAAGTTTGATTTAGGTACTTGAACATCCTGTAGACTACTGGACAACGTTGAATGTCACATTCAATCAACCAAAGGATCTGCTATTTATGGTTTTCATTTCACTTTTCTAAATTTATTCATTTTCGAGATACTTGACTTTTTTTGCAACATCGCATTTTTAAACAAATTGAAATATCTCATAAACTTTAAAAGTTAGGCGTAGGGAACCTTAAATAAAATTGTTCTAGTTTTTAGTGCACACTTCAAAAATGCCGTAAAATATATATGCGTTCCATTAAGAAAAACATAACTTTGATGTACTGCTAAGTTTTGGAACACCCTCCATATTGCATATTATTTTTAAATTGTAGCTCTAATCTACCTACATGTATCCTAATATATACAATATTTCAAAAATTGTTACCATTTGACCACCAGAAACCACGGCGTTACCGCTGTTACACCCTGTATAATCATATTACCGTTATATCATTGTGTGTCGGATTTACATTTATTTTTCAAACACAAAGAAGAAATTTCCATTTCTTCCTATCTTTTGCTAAAATCGTTGCATTTTCTTTTGACTTGTGTTCTTGCTTCGTAAACTTTCTTCACTTGTCCGTTACTGTCCATTCGTCGTAAATGTCCCCACCAACTAAGTTGTCTTTCTTGAATAAATTCTAAAACTGATTGTATCCCTAATTCTGCCCGTATTTGTATGTTTCTAATCTTATCTTTCCGGGTTACACCTACTACTCGTCTCAAATATTTCATTTCGGCAGCTTATATTTTACTCTTTTGTTTGTTTGTAAAGGTCCAAGACTCACATCCGTAAGTCACATTAAAACTGAACGATATATTGTGTTAAAAATCTTTATTTTTGTTTGCTTAGAAATTTCTTTTTTATTAATAAATTTTTGGTTCATTGAGTAGTGCAACTTGATTGTTTTGTCAATTCTCTCATTTATTTCAGCTTCTTGTTTTCATGTTTCTTCCAATGTTACTTCTAAATATTTAAATTCCTTAATTTGCTCTATTTTAGTATTATTTATTTCTATTTTAGTTTCAACATTATGGTTTGTTATAAACACAAAAGCGAAGGTAACATTAAATATTTAAAAATGCTGCTATTTATTTTCTGCTTAAAGTTGTAATCTTGTAGGTATGTTCGAGAGAGAAAAGCCATCAAAAAAGTAAGAGGCAACAACTTCACTATCAGTTGTTCTCCCTAAAACATTCACTCTCCATTGTTTCTGAAAATTAATTTCTCTCGCCCAGTAGGGATTTTCAGTTCCAACTCCCAAACTATTAAATATGATTTTATCACTAAATAACACAGTCTAAGAAATTTGCATGATCACTTTCTCTTTGGAATCATTAATAAATAAAAAAAAATAAACAGAAACCGTATAACGGTTTACAGAAACGATGCTTTCATTCAAGTACATATAAATCACCGGCCATCAGAGCTCTCCCATAATTCACGTTTTTAAGTGTTTTTCAAAATACCATTCGGAAATACGCACACCATTCGGGCGACGCCAATAAACGAGCATCTCAGAAATAACCCACGCAGTACGTATTATCGCGCTATCGAACGTTACGCCAACATTATCGCCTCTGAAACAGACAGTAGGCCGACCTCGAAAAGTGTTAAAATAGTTCCGTTGGAGAAATTGATGCTTGACGACCACATATCACAGGGGTTCTTCTATAAATACTAACGGATTGTTATATCTCCGTGTATAAATAATATATTCGTTTGCGCTAACTGCTGTAAACACACGTATACGAATCTTTGCGAAACCTGGCAGGACGTAAGTGATTTACAAATTCAAATTATTTAGAATGGAGTAAGAACTATATAAAAGAGCATACGTAGTAGGTTTTGTAATTTTATCGCACAAACAACCACGTAAATGTGTACGAAAGCGTCGAAATTGTACATATAGGTGGAACCACGTTACAGTCACGTGACCGCACTGTTTATTAGTTTTCAGTGTTGTGTTCACGTGGCGCTAACTAAAGCACAACCATCATTCACATACTTCGCCACGTGGCTTCCTATCGGACATCCATATCGACTAATAGCCCAACAATAATGAGCATCCCGCAGACGAACCATCAGAATCGGGCGATCATATACCACCTATCGGCGGGTGGTATTCCCACTAATATCGGCAATATAATGTAATACAAGGTGATGTGCCATTGGGATCTTGCTTTTCTTACGTCTGCTATGGTAAAAATTAAATATTTTTTTTTGTTTGTTTTGACCTCATATAATATACATTATTCTTGTATAAACGTCAATATTATTGTATACAAATGTATCTCCCCGATTTAAATAAAACTTGGTGGCTTTATAGACTGTTGCAGTGGAAAAACAAAAGTAACTTTCTTAGTTGCTAAATTGACCATTTTCAATGGGCAGAGCGCCCTATTGGGAATATTACCCTTGGTTATTTCCTTTAATTTCTATGAGACATAAAAAAGGTTGAAACAAATATTGAACTGATAGGACAAAAGCAACACGAATAGTTTCCCTCTCACAATTATTATTTACCGGTAAAAACAATCAACCTCATGCAGGGTATCCCAACAGTCCGAAGATGAAGGATTGCTCTTAAACTAAAAACTTCTTAACAATATGTTGCTTTATATATGGTACTCCGTTTTTCAGCCATTTGTGGTTGTATTTTTTAATGGAACGCCCTGTATTTTATAGAATATTTAGATAGACTCCTAAAAAAATAAATTAATGCTAGGTGCTAAATGGTTTTATTTGTTAGCTGTTTGGTCTGAAAAAAGCACCCTAGTTTAATGAGTTACCACCCCGGCAGTTTTAACGATTAGATTTTGAAATATCCACTCCATTTTTTTTCTGTTACTACAATTTTTACCCGGTGTGCACCATATGGCAATACTTTGGTTTGTTTCTAGAGAATGTTGTAGAACTCAAAAAGTCGAAAAATTTAAACGGGACACCTGTATATTTTCATGCCCTTATGTTTGTTAGGCTTTGGCACAATAGTTACTCTTTCCTTTTTCAAAGGAGAAATTGACAACAAAATATGAAATTATAACATCTATGAAGAAAAAAAAACGCAAGACGGATTGTTGTCGTTTAGTTATTTCCAAAAAAGTTTGAAAATGTATATTTTTTTAGAAATTTTGTCCAACGTCACAACAGTTCCGCCCAATAAAAAATTAGAGATTCTGTTTTGAACCAATAATAAATTGATTAGCAGTTTTGCCTATTGCACAATCTCTGTTCCCGCTGTCAGTTAATGTGACAAATTTTTAATTGTGACATTGAGTTCGAGTTTCGATGTTATAGTATAGTCCGTGTTGTTTTTAGAAAGACATTATCCCTAAAATCTAGATTTGTTGGAAAAATCTGTAATCATAATATCATCAATAGATGGTAAATTTTGATCAGTTATTTTAATTTCAGGTTCTAATGTGAGTTGTCAGTGATAAATGACCGATTTGATTTCTATAAATCCTATTACACCAATAGTCTTATAAAACTTACTTTAGCATTGTTACAAACTATTTCCCTAATAGTTTATAATTGCCCAAGTTATTGTAATATCACGCAGGACATAATTTATCATTTTTTTGAATTAGTTTTACTCACAAATATGAAACCCAAATGTTGAATTGTTTTAGGCATTTGTCATCGTATAATACAAGCATGAAGTACAGTAAGTGATTTTTTGCATAACTTGTTGAAGGACCCGACCGTATTGTTTTAGCTTTATGATGATACAGCTAAAGCTTCACTTTTATATTACCACTTAAAGCTGCAGTTGTGTTTACTTCACAGTTAAGTTGATCGCAAAAGCGAGTTTCAGTCCTGGACTTAAATATTCAAGAGGACTTTTCTTAATAATGACTTTTCTGCGTTGGTACAAAAGAATTTGTATTTTAATAAATTCTTCTTTCACATATTTTTACTGACATCATCACTGGGATAGAATCAGTTTCTGTCAGATTTCCAAAGACATCACCGATCCTTAACACCTGAAATTCGATCTTAAATCGTTGTCCTCAAAGCTGATAAGAAAAACACTACGGTGATACAACACAATAATGAGTATGAACAAAGGATCGTATCGTTACTCCAAGGTGGCTACATACTCTTAAAAAATGATCCTACATCACGTATTGAATATTCCATCATCAAATCCATAAAATTCTCATCAATTCCTCCTGAATTTCCTAAATTCTTACTACCTAGCGATTCCAATGCACCTAAAGTACAGTCAACTCAAAACCCATGAACCTAAAATTCGTAAGCCCAATGTTCCTTTATGTCTTATTGTGAGTACTATAAACAGTCCCACTTACAAGCTCTCCAAATACCTCTCCAACATCCTCAAACCTTACACTGACAGCAGTGATTCCTTTATCCAAAACACCAAAACATTTCGTTTACAGAATGGACTGATGGTAGATCTCCAGGATTTACTTGTTAGCTTCGACGTCGAATGCTTATTTGCCAAAAGTTCCTATACTCTATACTATCAATTTAATCCCTGGAATTCTATCTTCCAATCTCCAACTTGACGGAAATTGCCATACCTATTTCCAATCCCGAGGCTTACATATAATAAGTTTCGGGTGCATCATGGGTTCCCCTCATTCTCCGGTTGTTGCCAACATTTTTATGGAGGAATTTGAACAACATATCTTCACACCCTATTCTCAAAAACAGATACAGATACGTTGACACCACCTTCGTAATCTGACCACATGGGCGTGATTTCTGGAACAATATTCTCACATTCCTTAATCCCCAATATAGTCCCATTAAATTTACCATGGAAGTCGAGTCAGACGGTACGCTTCCTTTCCTAAACGTTCCGGTGAATTGTTGCTCTGATGGTGCTTTGGGACATTCCGTTTACCGCAAACCTACACATTTCAATCGTTACGTAAATGCCTTTTCACACCACCATCCTGCCCAGACAAACGGTGTCATACATTCCTTAGTCCAAAGGGCCATTGCCATTTTCGAACCTAATTTTTTATCCAGAGAGGTGTTCCATGTTGCCGATACCCTAATCACAAATAACTATCACCAGATTCAGCGTACTATAAATCGGCATCTACATCCTAAATCCAATATATTTGAAACACAACCCACTTCGCATCAATCCACTGCTTATTTCCCTACATCCAATGTGTTACCGACCTTATTAGAAAAATCTTGTCCAAGCACAACGTTAAAACTGTTTTTAAACCTGTTTGGTTCCTTGATAATGTTTCACCTTTCACGGGGCGTAACACCCGAATGAACTTATTTAAATTCTTTGGCGACAGTTTTTTGATGAAAATAAAAGTTTGTTTACTATTTTAATTTATTAAACTCTTAAACTCCGCACTACAAGCTTAAACTAACTGTTGACTGTAAACAAAACTGACATTGACAATTGACAACTAAAGAAAAATGATAAATATATTCTTTCAAGCACTGAACATACCGCCCACCTTGGAAGGTTTAACTTTCAAAACAAATAAGAAAAATTATAGTTCGGTGATTTAGAAAATTAATATTATAGGCTTCTAAGGCAAATCCAACAACTCGCGAATACATAACCTGGACAATCGTTTCTCAACACCGGAGTCGACTATTGTGGTCCATTTATGATTCGGGAGAGTTAGACCTCTGTCAGGCAAGCTGATTAGTTAATTCCACTAGTTGAATGGGCGGTTGTCAAGGAGCATACTGATATAGCAAATGATTGGGAACCGCCTGAACCCTTTCATATGGAGTCAACTTATCCGCTTCGGCGGCTTAAATAAGGCTTCTTTCAGGCGAAGCGGTTTGGTTGATTCAACTAAGTTGCCTGGTTTAATCTCAACTAGTTGATTGTCATTGAAGATCTACTCAAGCCGCCAAAGCGGACAAGTTGACTCCGTGTGAATAGCTTCAGGCGGTTTCCAATCATTTGCTACATCAGTATGCGCCTTGACAAACGTTCGTTCAATCAATGGAATCAACTAATCGCCTCATCTGAAACAGGCCTAAGTTTTCAATGACAATCAACTAGTTGAGGGTAAAGCACGCAACTTCTGAAAGCTTCATCGCTTCATCTGAAAGAGGCTTAAGAGAAGCAATCTCAGCAAAATGTATGACGCGGTTTTCGTCTGTTTAACTACAAAGACATTACATTTGGAAATTGTAAGTGATCTATCCTCTGAGGCTTTCATTGCAGCGGTTTATAGCACGAAGAAGAAAGATAATCAACTTTTCAATTTTCAATAAACCAACGCATAATGATATTACGATTCACGCCTCTTCTTACCACCCCTTTCACCACAAACTAGCTGCATATCAAAGCATGATACATAGACTAGTAAATACACCTCCGCACAGAACTAATTTTCATTTAGAACTTATTGTTAGTAGAATTTATACAACAGCTGTTAATAATGGTTACTCATGTAACATTATTCATAATATTCTTTTTAAAAAGAGAAGTCCTTTACTTTTTCACTAATTTATCCGAAAAATTCAAATAAAGATGCCATTAATTATATCTCTTTAACATATAGGTAGTTTTTAAAAAAATAATAAGGACGAAACAGATAAAAACATTTGCTCGGGGGTCTATAGATCTAGACTATAGATCTATAGACCCCCGGATATCCGAACACAGTGAAGCTACAAAGATAAGAAAATGGATTCTACGGTCGCCAGTCATTGTTTAGAATATTTAGAATTTAACCATAACTTTAATAATAATCTTACATATTTATTTATTTACTTTCTTAGGGATAGCAAGGGGACGAACCCAGAACTGCTACCCACAGAAATATTTAACAACTTAAAAATATACATTCTACTGGCTTAATATGTAATTACATTTAATCATGAAAATACACTTAAAAAAAACAAGTTAATAATCCAGAACTACCAATTGCCCAGACAACTCCAATCATTATTGCGCATTAGTTAAAATAGATTTTAAAAATTTTCGGAATGAAAACAACGATATACTGAAAATATCAACAGAAGGACAAACAGTGTTAAATGAAGACATACATCTAATAATAGGCGAATTTGTGCGTTATTTATCGATGGAGGTGGTCTAAATGGCAAAACAGAACGAGTGGTGCAAGATGGAACATTAAAGTTAACACAAGAAAGTATTTCTTCGCAAAAAATCCTGTAGTTACAAATCTTAAACAGAAATAATATATCTCGGCGAGTACGGCATGATTGCGTAGAAAGCATTTTAAATTCAAGCAAGGTTCTTTCATAGCTGATAGGCATATGAAATCGGAATGTTAAAAATTTAACGATTTTTTTCTGAACAGACTATATAGCATTAACATAAACATTATATTGGGGATTCCACACGACAGTCACATATGAAAGAATACTATGGACATGGGTATAATAAAGGGTAGTAAATGTTGATAATTTGGAAAAAAAAATTGTTAAGCGGATAATAAGTCCCAATTTTTTAAATGCTTTATTAACCACATAATAAACATGCTTGTCGAATAATAGTTTAGTGTCGAGTAGTACCCCCGAATCACATATTTCAGAACTACCGGAAAGCAAATGGTTATGTAAAGAATAAGGAAAATTGTATTTAATTTTATTTCTAGCAAAGCAAATAATTTTACATATATCTAAATTTAAACAAAGAGAGTTTGTTAATAATGCAATATTCTTGAAATCGTATTAAATCCTGCTGTAAATTGAATTGATCAGAAATAGAAGTGATTTCAGTAAAAATTTCAATGTCATCAGCGCATAAGGGGAATTTTGAAAAATTAAAACATGCCGCAATGTCCTTAATATAGATAAGGAAGAGAAGCGGGCCAAGATGGGGTCCCTGCGGCACTCCCAATGTAACTTTAACCAAATCAGAGGTAAGATGTCCAATTCTCACAGACTGCAGTCTGTTATGTATGTATGACGATACCCAACGAACCAAGTCCCCATGAATTCCAGCAGAGTGCAACTTGCCAATCAAAACACTATGGTCGATCCTATCAAAGGCCTTACTGAAGTCCGCATATATGGAATCAACCTGGGTTCTACTATTGAAAGAGTTCAAAATATAATTAGTGTACATTACCAAAATAGTTTCAACGGATTTACCAAGGCAAAAACCCGTGCTGTTCGGGTGTTAATACGTGTTTAACATTTTGTAGTAAATATGCATAGATTATGGATTCAAGAACCTTTGACAGAGTCGACAATATCGAGATCGGTCGATAATTTTCAACCAAGTTGCGTCTGCCGGCCTTATACAATGGAACAATCAAAGATCTTTTCCAAACAGCAGGAAATACTCCTGTAGAGAGGGAGAGATTGAAAATTATTTGAACAGGTTGGGCAAGTACCTCCGCGCACTCGCGTAGAAGAATCGCAGAGATCGCATCAGGACCCGCGCCCTTGCGAATATCAAGTTTAACCAAACGATCGTGAATCTGTGATGCCGTTACCGAACGAAAAGGGCGGGTAGGTGCTGTCGAATGACAGTGAGAATTAGCCAACTCGCCATCAATAAAAACTGAAGAGAAATATGTGTTAAACATATTACAGATAGATAGGGTATCCGAAGCCCTAGAATCGCCAAAATGCATTACAGCTGGCATAACAGTACTACCGGGTTTGGACTTAACAAATTTCCAAAAAAGTTTTGGATTTTCTGCCATATTGTTCTAGATATTATCAATATATCATTGCGAATAAGAAACTTAGAACGTCCACGCAGTAGACTGAAGGTAAGGTAATCGGTCCTATTTTTATATTTTTTCCATCTGTTATGATATTTGTTTTTTCTCTTTTATAGCCTTAATTGTTGAGAATGAAAACCAAAGGGGAAAGCGCGAACCGCGAACAAATCTGACAGGGACATGTTTGCTAATAATTTCTTTCAAAATATTGTAAAATGTATTCAAAGTAAAAGTAAAAAACTAGACTTGTTAGAATACCTAGAGATCAATAGACATAAGTTAGGCTTAGTTCTGAACAACCAAAAAGATTCATATTATCCCCCACTACTATCTCTCACTGTATAAACAGAAATGTCTTAAAAGTGTAGTAGTTACATTTCATGCACTTGATGCGATCGTAGTGGTACTATTAAATTTGAAACTTTTAACGTTTTGTTATTTTACTCATTACATATGGAGTTTCAACAAGTATCACCCTCATCTATTAATTTTTAATCAACTTATACTCGAATAACGCGACTAACTTCGTTAGAGCAAGTAAATAATTAAAGAAATTGCACAATATGCCTACAAATGAGCTCACTAACAATAAGATTGAGATTTCAAAATACGCGCTAAAGAATTACATCAATTGACACTATTCCGCCCAGAACCGTGTTGGCAAAAGTAGAGGCAGTTCACAATTCCCTTCCTCCCCCCACTCACTTCCCTATCCAGTGATTCCAACGACCTTTCCTTTCTAAGTCCGGATTTCTTGGAGTCGCTTTTACTTCGACACCAAATCAGGATTTGGCAGAGGCAAAAATGAATAGACTTACCCAGTGGGCATGTTCGGAAAATCAAGACCCACTTTTGAAACCGATGGAAAGAAGAATATCTCAGCCAGTTGCAGCAGAAAACCAAACGGAAGTGAAATCAGCAGGGAGTCCTTTCCGTAGGACAATTGGTTATAATCAAAGAGGACAATGTCCTTCCCTTGCAGTGGAATCTTGGCCGCATCATAGAAATTCATTCTGGCAAAGATGGCATTATCCGTGGCGCTACTGTTCGGACACAGCATAGCATTTTAAAGCGACCTTCATGCAGACTTTGTGTTTTGCCTTTGAAGCATGATTCATAATGTTAACTTTCTCAATCACTGAACTATAATTTTTCTTATTTGTTTTGAAAGTTAAACCTTCCAAGGCGGGCGGTATGTTCAGTGCTTGAAAGGATATATTTGTCATTTTTGCAAATGCATGTCCCTATGTGAAACGAAAATGAATGAATGAAATGAAACGAAATAACAACGGCGAATTAAAAGTGGTTGATAGTTGATACATTATCAAGTCATTCACCATCATTAAGATATATAGAAGGTAAACAGAACATGGCAAAGGAAACGCAATTTGAAGTTAAAGCAAAAGCATTTTTTTAATAACAAGTGCTTTCCTGATGAGAGACAGGTTAACAGGTTTTGCTAACAAGAACGATTTTTAATGGCAATATCATTTTAAAGTTAACATCCATAAAAATAGTGTTGTACGTGCTAATTAGTAATTTTATGACGCACATTTTTCCACCCATTTCCACAATTAAAAAAACGTAATGAATCTAGAGAGCAGCTCTCAATTAGCTTCCATTAACAGCAGAAGATCTCGAGGCCTCGCCTCTTTTGTTTCCTAACGACTTATTTAATAAGACACGTAATGAAGAATTACGGAGGCAATCATCTGGCAGGCGCTCCCCGGCCAACTAGATTACGTCTTATTATCTCGTTAAATATCGCACGCCTGCCGGGATAAAGGTTCTTTCATTTTCTACTCCCGTTTTCGACTAGTGCTGTTTAATGAAATATATTCCTCTTTAGTAAAATTTATGGTTGTGCGTTTATTATACGACTAGTTGACAGCGCTTGAAGCTTTTGGGTACGCGAGAAGGAGAATTCGTTTTGCACCTCGAAGTTAATGAAGCTGTTTACACAGCTCCTTAAATGTTCATTTAACAGATGTTATTATCGAGAAGTAATAAGCAATGGCGCAACTGCAACATCTCCGCAGGGCATGTGTATAAAGTTTACAAAAAAATGTATAACATTATATATTAGTATTTTATGGTTAAATAGAAAAAGAAATTTAAGTCGTTGAAATTGTGTATTATATATAAGTAAATATTAACATCTGTTGTTTTACGTTTTTACGTTAATTTCACACACTTCAGTAATTTTAGGATCTAAACATTATAACAGTTATAACATAATCGCCGCTGATGAAATAGTTTTTGAAGCAAATAAAATCACATTTAATCAATTTATTCTAAAATGTGTAATAATTAACTATTATTCTTGTGTTTGATTTAAAGAGGACCAATATTACATAAAAATGATTTAAGCCTGACAAAGTCAGTTACGATAACTATACAAGAACATTCCTTCAAATAAATAACTTATTTGAGGCAACTGTTTTCTTACTATACACTTCACAGGTTAGTTATGGCATTTATGCTTATGGTAAGTAAATCTAATTAAGTAACAAGAGTAAAACAAAACATTACTGCAAGTAATATGGATATTTACAGCAATTAATACGCAGTAACTAATACCAACAAAGTCAATATCGACTTCAAATAATGTAAAACATTCGTTATAAATAATGTTTTTCATTTGTTCAATTTGTTTCGAAGTCTGCTGTATAGTACTGACGTTACTAGTTTAGCGTCGCGCACTCAGTTTGCATATTGGTCGTCGCTAACAGTAGCAGTAACAGCTATTTTAGCAAATTTCGAAACACCCGCGATACTTTCATGCAGTGGCGGTAGTAGTAGCGACAGTATTGAGTGGTGGAGCCAATCTCCAGCCAACTAAAATAATACCCAGGCAAAAAAAAATAATGTAGATAAATTTAGAAGACATTTTAAAATGAAAAATAGATTACGTTCTTATCGGGAATACTTACCTACTTAAATATAAATACTAACGTATTCCCTTCGAACTTGTATATATTTAGTCGTATATATTTAGTCTTTAAACTGTACGTACATACATGAGTCACTTGTTTACATTTCCCCACCTAACTATCGCAAAATTATTCAGGTGTTTTAGTTATTTTATATCGACGAAAACATAACATAACACAGAGCACATGAGTTATTTAAGCGAAGATCGTCGAGTAAAATATAATGGATATTTTATGCACAACCCCACGTATTTCTTACAAAGAAAGGAAAACAAAATTTTTATTTTCTTTGTTTATTTACCTAAGCAAATGGCTTGTTTTTTTTTTTTTTACTTAAAACACTATTATGATGTATTTTTCAGGCATAACTCCCTTCTTACATTTATTATTTTAAAGTATTATTTAACCCACCAATGATTATCTTATTTATGTATATCTTTATTATTTTTCCACTTGTGAACCTGTTGCCCTGGTGGCTGTACAGCTGGGGTTTCCTAAATCACTAGCTTGTATATTATTATGCCTTTACTTTGTTAAATACTGAATTTATAATTTAATTCCTAATAATTCAATGTATCAAATGAGCTTTCATTAATAAAGCAGTGTAATTATTAATAACATCTATAATTTATTATCAAGTTTATATCAAAACATATAAAGAGTATGAGAACTCTTATCCAAGATGAGTATACTTATTTGGAATGTTCAAAACAAATATTATCAATTATCCAGTATATATTTGGATTCTTTAATTCTCAAAATAACTTTTAAATATCCCGCGCCATCATAAGAGAAAAGAAAACCACCAACCACGTTTACCAACTTATACAAATTAAAATTTCAATCAACCGATATCTCACAAGAGTTAACAGTAATCTCAAAATATTATAAAAGTTCCAATACAATCATTTATACAAAAATTTAAGCAATGCTTTGACCAGATACCTCGTTTATCGGTTTGCACAGACGCCAAGATACCTCAAAATGGGATTTCCTTGTAGTGACAATCCAGATTAACTCAGATGTTCGCATAGACGAGTTCAGATCGGGAGAATAACATCGGTATCATAAAAATCCAGGACAACGAACCTCCTTCACAGCATCCGAAGTGTATCTTACACTTGTAACAGCAGAGACATGTATGATTCCATATAGATAAATGTACCCAGGTATAATAAACGCAGCAAATTTCTTATAATGTCCAACAATCTTGACGCTTCTTCTGTATATTTTCAGATCGAAGGTAATTACATGAATTTACATAGAATATCCCGTTTAATACCAGATATATCATAGAAATATGGTTTAATTCATTACACTTGATGAAAAATAAAACAGCTTTTTCGAAGATTTTTTTATCAACAACCCTCCGTAACCAAGGATTATCATTCATTTCCTTTCAACGAATTACATTGAGTCACTATCTCATTCAATTAAAGTGGAAACCTAGCATACCAGGATATCGTACAGTTGCCAGACGATAAATTATATTCAATTTCCATGACTACTAATGCGAATTAAACCAAATTATACTGGAGTTACAAACAGGTGCGTACATAAAATAATCATTACATCTAATATGGTTGATAGCTTTCCTCTTATGAAATACCCCAGTATATTCTTATGTATTTATAAGTACTTACAACATTATAAATTAGATTAAAAGTAGAAACTGTTGTTTTTTGCAATCATTCTTTATATTGCTGATATTTCTTTCATTTTACAAGGTAATGAGCCACAACTGTAATTTATATCATTGACTTCATATTACCTTATATTAATAGCAACATACGACAATGTTGGTATCTAGCTAACTAGGCTAACCTAGACCGGCTCCGTGGATAAAAAAAAATATTGCAACACCACAATAACAAAAAATAACATATTAGAAGTGTCAGTGTAAAGTTTCACGTCAAAAAGTCAAACCAAAGTTGCGCAATCAAATTTGAAAAAAAGGATGTCGATCGAAATTGTGAAAATCGAAAAATTGAGCCATCATCAAGTACCTGTATTTGAAGGGGTTAAGAGGTAAGCAGTTTTACGAAAATATGCTTAATACCCTTGGCAATCCTTCGTATACGATAGTGAAAAATTGGTTTGCGAACTTCAAAAGGGGTTATTTTCCCATTGAAGATGAACACCGATCAGGAAGGCCAGTTTCTGTGTCCGTTCCAGAAAATGTTGATGCAGTTCATATGATTTTGTCAGACCGTCAAATTGGGCTAAAACGAATATCTGAGGCACTGAGTATTTCATATGAACACGTCCATCATATAGTTCACGTCGATTTGGACATGAGAAAAATGTCTGCAAAATGGATCCCCAAACGTCTGAATGTTGACCAGAAGCGTGTAAGGATAGAAGCATCGTGTTCTATTTGCGCTCGCTTTGAAAAAGAT
The DNA here is from genome assembly GCA_004143645.1 of Protaetia brevitarsis. Taxonomy (NCBI): domain Eukaryota; kingdom Metazoa; phylum Arthropoda; class Insecta; order Coleoptera; family Scarabaeidae; genus Protaetia; species Protaetia brevitarsis. The sequence goes on from RXPK01000255.1 coordinate 1,032,789, forward strand.
GCATACTTCTTAAGCCATATTGTTGCTGTGGATGAAACTTGGGTACATTCTCTATCCAGAAACAAAACAATCGATGTAATGGAAACACTTTGCTTCTCCAAGGCCTAAGACGTTTCGTGTTAAAAAATCTGCTGGAAAAGTTCTTGCTTCAGTTTTTTTTTGGGATTACCATGGAGTAATTATGATTGAATTTCTAGACAAGGGTAGACCAATAATTATAAATTATTATTCGACGTTACTGACCACTCTAGGACAAGTTAAGAAGAAAAGACGCGGAAGGTTGTCCAAAGGTGTTTTGTTTTTACAGGAAAATGCCCCTGCACACAAATCGCATGTTGCCATGCAAACAATTTGTGATTTAGGGTTCGAATTACATTATTATCAGATTACATTATTTATCAGATCTGGCTCCATCTCACTATCATGTCTTTCTTCAACTGAAAGTTTAAAAGGTCGTAAACTTTCTTCCAACGAAGAGGTGATACAAGCTGTGGAGGCCTGATTTGTAGAGCAGGATAAAAATTTCTTTTTGAATGATCTGGAGCCGTTGCAGGTTCGTTGTAATAAACGTATCCAATTAAGAGAAGAGTATGTTTTTGACTTTCAAATTGTGTATGCTTCTATAGCAGGGTAAGAATTTTTCAATACATCCTCGTAACAACCTGGGAAGCAGTAGGGTATGCGTTAAAATTAATTACAATTGCCAATGATATATTATCTTGTTTGAGGATAATGAAAAATATTAGGCAATAATGTATTTGTGAGTTTAATTGATTTTGGATTATATTCATCTGGTTTTTAGGCTTATAAATTTGATCGACAGTAGTGACATAGTGTGAATTCATATTTAGAAGGTGAAGAGAAAAGAGGTCTACTTTACAATCATCTGTATTTAAGCTAAAGCTAGCAGATCATTGTGGAATAGACCTCCTTTTCTTCACCTTTTTTTGTAAAGTTCTTTTTTGAATTTGCAGCCCCATTTCGCGCGTTGTAAGTGCTGCCGCGGGCGACTTAAAGGCAAATAAAACTTTATGAATTTCCTTGTAGTAGTGACGTATGTATTTATTTGTACTGAAGAGTATCCAACTTTTAAATTTCGAATTGTTTATTTATGTGTACCTCTTTTACTTTAATTCTAGAAAGTTATTATTAAAATAAATTCAGAGATAATAATATAATTCCAAAAGAAAAGGTTTGATGCAGAACTGAAAATAAAACAAGAAAAACTAATATTGTGGTATTCATGGCAATAAATAAAAACATAAAAATTTAATTAAAGAAATGCACCAACATCGTTATTGCGAATCGTAATTTCTAAAAGTATGTTATCGTGAAACCTAATCTACAGTTTATAGCAAACCGCACTGCACTTACTGTACATTTATATTTCGAAGTTTATGTCCTGGGAGCAATGAACGACATTGTCATAGATCGCTGACTCGTTAGGAGAAATACGCTCAGAGCTTCACGTTGAAGCGTCGTATTTCTTTGTTTATGCCGGGGTAGTGGAAAGGATAAGCGCAACAATATCGAACAAACAGAAATTTATAAAATTGGACGACACGAATATAGAAAATTAACATGAGAATAATATAAACCGGCACACCTGGATTATACAGCACTCGTTTCCGAATCCGTGGGTGCCTACATGCATGCATTAATTGTATACACATATGGAGCAATTTACGACGATAAATCGCCGTATAAAGGGTATTCATTGCCAAACCCTACGTTATGATGTGTGTCTAATATAGATGCAGGAAATATAATTTCCTACAAAATCCGTACCCCCAGTAAATGAACGGTAAAATATTAGATCCACAGAAAAAATAATGTGGAAAAACTGAATAAAGATTTGGGTGTAATGCCTAAGCAGTGATGTACAACCTTTTATGTATAATGGGGCATGTATACACAGACAAAACGATTTTGTTGTTTTCAACCAAATATTTATGTTAACAGATACTTGGCAAAGTTTAAACAGTTAGGATAATTGATGAGTCATCGTGATTTAAATTTCTAAGCCTAACTTCGCTTCAAACAACATATTCCCAATATGGCAGTTTGTTATTGTTTACGTGATCAAAAATCGTGGCGTTGTGACAATGTCTATTTCAAGGGTATGCTTTGGTGCAAATATGTTTCTTAGGCTATATAATTCCACAGTAACGGTAATTTTCACATACAACGTACACTGCACCCTTAAAGCAAGAAGGGTAAAGATAATTTACGATAAATCGCATTATGTAATTTTTAGGTAACGTATTTTATAGTTAGACTCGCATTGTATAGTGTTAAATTGTATAAAGTAACTACTTTATTCAAAAATAGATTGTTGTGATGAAATTATTATTGCTGTATTATTGTATTATTGTTTTTAGCAAGAAAATTATTTCATATATAAGAACTAAATATGATTTCTTTTTTTCTGTACTGTGCAATTTTATTAAGAAAAAAAAACAGAAAAAACAAAAATTAATCAAGCAACATATGGCCAAACTTCCTCCACATCAGATTCATCTTCGTCGTCGTGGTCTTGTTCTTCTAGCTTTTTTTTCAAGATGTTTTCTCAGCAACGTTCAGCAAGCGTAAAACATCAGGGTCCGTCCACTCTTCCTTGCCTTTATCGTTGCTATTAAAAGACTAAAATATGGAACGCAACTTAGTAATAACCTCTTAAACAAATCTTCGTTTTTAATTTCGGTCGATTTTCTGGTATGATGTCCTCTAAATCGATGACTCTCTTTATCTTCTTTGTCTCTTCAGCCTCTTCGGACAATTCAATTGGTAAGATGATATATTCAGTAACAGTAGCTTCGTGTATTAATATTTTATGCATCGAGGTGGGCATGTAATATCAGTTATATGGATATATGTAACACATCTGCTGTTTCTAAACAGTATTTGTCGAATTCCATTACAGCAAACCTTCTTCAACTCCTAATATTTCTGCGGCCAAAGTTGGTTTTGAAACAAAAAATTGTGGCGGTGGTTCAATCGTTACTGATACCACAACCTTACTTAGGTACGTCTACATTAAGACCCATTCGTTGATCGAATGCATTTTGAATCGCTACTTAATGTAGTACATCTCCGATTGTAAAAGGTGGAACCTTAAAGTTAGTTAGTTAACAATGCACATACCAGTCTGCGCATGCGCGTTCCGAGACACGTCATCAGCATACGTAGTTGACATAGTTACTGGCATCATTCAAACTGGTTGTTTATGTGACTTAACTTGTGCGTAAGTAAATTATTAAATGAAATATTTCCACGCGCATTATCATAACCTGCGCAAGAGCATATCTACTGATGAATAATTTGCGTGGTCGCAGTTGGACGCAGTCCAATGTGTGTTTATTACAGCCCTCACCTTTTTAAACAAAGAATGTAACCAGATTCGTGGTATAATCTTGTGTACCATTTTTTGTAGAAACTACTTTGTGCCTATAACCCGCGATTTGTAACTCCATTAATCTTCCTTTACAATCCAGGTAATTAGGTAATTACAGTATTCATTGGGAAGTTATTTAGATACTTTAAGTAACCATTTCAAGATAAGTTCATTAATTTAACATAGGTATCTAGTATCTATTGAGAATGTGTACATACATCAATAGAAGATTGAGAGATATGACCATATTCATAATTTTAAACATCATTTTTACACTATTTTGAAGACATCTTCATTTGAATCAAAACAATGTTTTGACATTGAAATGCCAAAATGTGAACGTTGTACTAAAAAGTTAAAAAATCGATTTTCAATCACGCTTTTCGCATTTCGGACCACTGTCACCGTTTCTTTGGATTTCCGAATGAATCTATTATATACAACAGTAATTAAATTAACTAATTATCTAATCCAAAAATGTTAATACACAAAACTCAATGCATACTAAATATTTAGATAATTCAGCAACTGTTAGATTATCTAATTGTGATTTGCTATTGCAACTATTGTATTTTTTATGTGTACTAATAGTAAAATGAAATCAAATTTCTTTAAAACAATAAAATTTATTGTAAAATTGTTGTTGTTTACCTGCTTTTACATGTTTTATCTTTAGACTATTACCAGATTATGCAGAACCTCAGCCTGATAAAGACGGTTTGGTCGAAATTAGTCGCTGCTTAATCTCATAGTAAATAAATAAACAATTACGAAGTATTTATATTACTAATTCCATTATACCATATCTAATTATGGACATTCAGACAAAAAAAAATCTCATTGAACAGGTCTTTTACTGCGAAAAGGAATATTTAGACTTTAAATCATTGAACCTCGATTTTGTTTTAACTTATTGTTACTAAGTATAATTTTGACAGTGATATATTTATCTGTGATGTAAAGTAAATTTAGTGGTGAACCTACGCTCCTACCCATTTAATATACTGGACATATGTACGTATTTCTTCTTGACCTGTGTGAATACTTATTGTGTACCAGCACCAATAAATTATTTATTTGTTTATAAATACGTATATAATAAAAAAATTATAATGAATTTTATTGTTACAAAGTTTGGATTTCATTTTACCGTTAACGTTTCTTTCATTACATTCGCTGTTTAACACAAAATAGATACTAACTAAATCGATAAATAGCCAACTTGTGTAAAATACAGTCCCCCGTACGATATCTTTCAATTATTTTCTTTACTATTATATCTGTACAAACTTACACAAATAACGAACGAACAAAAAGCTGTGCATATACGTATATACGTATGTACCTGAAGTTCGGAGGAGACGTCATCGATCTTCGGTATCCTGGTAATTGTGGAGAGTGCAGTAAAGTTCGTTCTCTTCTTATGGGCGGAGGAACAGAATCTCAAAAGGAAACGCCCGACAAAAGTTACACGTGTACCCTATTCAGACTATCTCAGCTTTGTGCACCGCAAATATTGATTTTTTGGATGACTTTTGCTAGGTATTCATCTCGCGTTATGCAAGATTTCGTATATACGGTTCCGCAAGACGCTGTTTTCAAAAGAATGAGAACCAAAGATTCCCAGCGGAAGTGGCGATTCAGGAGACGCGCATACGGTTGCCGTTTCTTATAATCATAATAGCGTAGTTTAGAAGTCGTTAGGGGACGCGACAAACCGGGACTAATATTCCCACTATTCGGCATGTTATTTATTTCAAAAATTTGTCAGACGAGGCGCATTTACACTGTATACTAAATATTATATACAAGAGAAACAGATTCTAGAGTGATACAAAGTAGGTTTAGTGATAATTTCGGTTACTGCAAATTCAAACCTTAACTGTCGTCAAAGATTTCAATAATAAGGTGAAAGCGAGACTTATGCAAATAGAATGGTATGGCAAAGAAGAATTTTATAAGCAGATTTTCTATTAAGTATTTGTAATAGCAATTTTTCAATTACAAATACTTAAGAGCAATAGTCTTTTTTTCAGTTCCATATATACACAGCTATTATTACCTTAATATGTAACTAAGATACAATTAAAGCTTTAGATTGGGATTGCTTTTAAAATTATAATTGTTTTTCATCGTCTACTATGAATTAAATACTAATTAAGAGTTACATTTTCCGAAAATCACTAATCTTAAAACAACAGAGATAGGTATAAGAACAGCTACATCTTTTCGATAGAGGATTGAATTCTACATCACATACCTTAAAAATATACAGGACGTTCTATTTGGAAAAACCCCAACACCAACATTATAACTTTATTTGTGTTTCGACTTTTTTTACAGTATTCACATTAGTTTATAAAACCTTATTATCTTATTTTTTGATTTTTCTTCTACAGAGCATTAATCTATGGTATATATATTTTTTCCCTATCTCTCCTATTATTACTATGACTCTTGAATTAATTGTTGAGTTTGTTTATTGTTTCAAAGATTCCACGATTCTTTCCTTTAACCAATCCACTATAATTATCTGACGTTTATCTTTATTCCTTTATCCCCTTTATCCTCTGCTCCTATGTAGTAAAATAGTTTCGTATCCAGTCACCGACGGCAACACTCATGGCAACAGAGACACTCATTCACCTTCTGAGCGGCAATGCGGGGAGGATTGCTCGCCCCTATATATTGCCTCGGCATGACAGTGCCCGAAGTATTATCATATTAGATATATCAAGATAGATAACACTTACAGTGCCATATGCAGCCGCCGAGTGCTAGTGTCGAAAGGAGGCGAATAAAATATATTGGAATTTTCCTTCTCCACATCCACCCAATTAGCGCAAACAAGCCGGACATGGTAGTGCTGTGCCGCGAGTCGAAAACGATCCGAGTGGTTGAAATGTCATGCCCTGGTGACAACAATATAATTAGCAAAGAGCTGGAAAAATCGAAAAGTACAGGGACCTACTGTTCAATAAACATTCACTCTATCCTGGATCTCGTATCGCGTTTCGCCCCTCATCATTGGTGTGCTCGGTGGAATAAGCTGTAATTCTACAAACACATTAAAGAATACTGGAATTCCGACATCGGACACACAAAAGTGACCTACAGCATCCAGAAGTACGTCATCCTGGGATCTCTCCGCATCCTACGTGCCCACGAGACGAACCATCCACCACCCGAAGGTTGAGCCCACACTTACCATCCTGTCGAAGCGGACGTATGTGTGGTTGCATATTGGGGAGACTGTATTCGCGAGCTGCAGCCTCCGCCGTTTATAAAAAAAAAAAAAAAAAAAAAAAAAAAAAATAATAATATAATAATAATAATAATAATAATAATAAAATAATAATAATAATAAAATAATAAAAATAATAAATATAATAATAATAATAATAAATCGTTGCACTGCATTTTTCAAACATCAGGGACAGAATTTGACAAGCATCTAACATTTGCGTTCTAGCAGCACCGGAATGTATTGGAGACTGAAGGTTACATCGTTGCCGTGCAAGACGGGGTAATAGCTCTTAAAACTACCGAAAGATTGTATTGGGACAGGACTTTCCAGCACGCGCTGCAGGGCTTGCCATGCACGCGAGAGACGGACGATGCACATCCTCGCGGCAATGTACAAAGTATGCACCGAATCTTTACATTCAGAGACATGATGCGGCTCTGCGAGTCCTGTACGCCCATTTTCGACATCTGTATGGATTTGACAGTACCAATTACGCCCCACCAATGCCAGACATACTTCAATTATTGAGAACGAAACTGCTAAAATCTACTGGAATTCCCATTAATACTACAGTTTCAATTACAAGCCAATAAGCCAGACATGGTCATTCAGGACCTAAAAAAAAGAAGATGTATATTTTGGAGTTTTCATGCCCGGCGGAAACAACATTACACAAAAAGAAGATCAGAAAAAGAGAAATATAGAGAGATTTGCTATTTCAACTGCGCCTCACTCACTCCCCGTTTCATGTGTCGTTCATTCCCATCATAAATTGGAGTCCTAGGTGGAATGAGGACTGAATGACCAGACAGCTCCAAAAGAATTCCAAGATAGACAAAAAAACAGCACAAATACTAACCTTTGCCATGCAAAAGTACGTCATCCTCGGCACACTGCGAATCCTGCGAGCTCACGAAGCTAACTACCCAACAGCGATAGTTAGATCTCTCAATCACTAATCCTCAGTTGAGGAAGTGGTTGGGAAAAGACTAGGGTGCCACGTATTCGCGAGCTGCGTGGCATCCCAATCACCGCCGTCACCTTCACCAGCTACGAGAAACCCCTCAATAACACACCTAAAACAATACAAATTGACCGTATAATCAATGACACACTTCGATGATATTAGATTTAGGTATTATGTTATATACTTACTTTGTTGTTTCTGTTTTAATAAAGTAAACGACGCGCCATACCAAGCGTGAAAGGGTACTGTGAAAAGAACCCAGCCTTGGGCTGAGGTCGTGTGACAAGGCGGTTCAAAAAAAAAAAAAAAAAAAAAATAATAATAATAATAATAATCTTTATTCATTCGACACACAAAAAGGTGTATATGAAACATCATACATACAACACACATATACACAAACAAAACAAAGAACAATAAAATTACAACAAAACAAAATTGCATTCTTTAGCCGTCACTAGTCGCTGCCATTCGTGCAATACCGTCAAAATACTCTTCAGTTGAATAAATGCAATTTCGTATGAGAAAAGACTTAATTTCAGACTTAAAACGTGTTTCCTTTGGAATTGATTTAAGGTTATATGGTAACTCATTAAAAAGACGTAACCCAAATATGCGGGGGAATTACCGCTCAATACTAATGAATGTGAAGGTACATGGAAGTTAAACTTAGACCTGGTATTATATTGATGAATCTCATTATTACAAATAAAGTGATTTTTATTCTTGTATATGTATACTAATAGCTCGTATATATATATTGAACGCAATGGTAGAATTTTCCATTGCTTAAAATACGGCCTGCATGATTGCATATTGCTATACCAGCCATACACCTAATAATTCTCTTCTGTGCAAAAAAACTTCATTACAAACGCGTGATGTACCCAGATTGTTATACCATAAAACCAGTCTACTATGAACATTAGCATAATAAAAACACAGTAAACTGTTCACGTCAATAAAATTTCTCAGGTTACGCAGCAGATAACACGTGGAATTCAAATTACTAATGAGTTTAAAGCAGTGTGTACGCCATGTAAGTTCATCGTCAATATATAATCCTAGAAACTTAATTTCAGAGTCACGATTTATTCTACATTATTTGAAAACACATGAGTACTAAACTGCCGTTTGTTACGAGCATTGTGAAAAATAAGATATTTTGTTTTGTCAGCATTCAAAAGCAACCCGTTCCGAGCAAACCAATTGTTCATGTCACACAACAATGAATTTACTTTATTTTCACTATTTAATATATTATCACATGAAACTACTGCACTAGTATCATCCGCATACATAATGACGTCATAATTCGATAGAAAGTCTGAAATATCATTCATATAAATTAAAAATAAAAAAGGTCCTAATACACTACCTTGAGGAACTCCATGTTCAACTTGCAAGTTAGAAGATTTGATTTGAGCGATATTTAATTCCGACTGATACTGATTCTAACAAAACTGACTCCTACCCACTAAATACGATTAAACCACCCGCAACAACCCACGAATGCCACACAACTGCAATTTATAATTAATAAATCATGATTAACACAATCAAACGCACGGCTCAAATCACAAAAGACTCCTATTGGAAACTCACCAGTATCCAAGCCGTTAATAACATGACTATAAAAAGCATGAATAGCCGTCATTGTGGAGTGATTAACCCGATACCCATGTTGATGGTCTGTTAAAATATTGTACTTATGGATGTGGGAAATCAATCTCTGCAACATCGCATATTCAAAGATTTTTGAAAAACTTGAAGAAATCGTAAGGGGCCGATAATTATTAATATCAGACTTAGAATCCTTCTTATGCAGCGGAATAACATAAAATTCTTTTAGTTTCTGGGGAAACACACCACATTCAAAAGATAAATTGATTAGAAAAGTTAATGGGGTTATCAAACAAGTAGATACCCGTTTTAATAAATTACATGGCACCTCATCGGGTCCCGAGGAAGCTTTACTTTTCAGTTTTTTAAATAATTCCTCAACTTCATATTCATTGTACGGTACTAAAAACATGCTATTAGAAACACTATTGTAAGGAATATCAGCAAGACTGCATGCAGGAATTTGAGAAACTATGTCACGAACTGAACTCAGAAAAAAAAATCGTTAAAAGAATTAGCTATCTTATACGGATCATCAATCAATTCACCATCGCATTCCAAAGTAATATTATGATATCCCTCAACAGTACCCGATAATTCATTAATAACAGACCAAGCAGCTTTGGTAGAATTAGGACAATTGAAGATTTTAGTTACGTAATAGTCACGTTTAGTTCTCTTAAGTAATAATTTATGTTTACTTTTTTCCAACAAATATGTGTCCTTCAGGACAGGAAATTTCTTCTGGAAACTATATAAATCCCTAAGTCTATCACTTGAATGTCGCACCTCGCTTGTAACCCACTTACATTTACCATAATTTCTATTTAGTTTAGTTTTGACCAAAGGAAAACACATATTGAAACATTCCAATGATTGTTTCTTAAATTATTTATTATTGACAGGAGATAATTTATTGCCAAACAAAAACATGTTACATAAGGCTCATCCTTTTATTCATCCATATCTCATTAATATACAAACAGAAACACACTATAATCGATGAATTAAAAAATACGCCTTACACACTCGTTAGCTTGAAAGAAGGCGGTCACAAAGATCCTTGCTTTTGATTCTAAAATATACTGAAAATGTGTACACAAAACTCCTACTTAATATTAATTACTACGTGCAACAATTTCCTACGGAATTACATACACATTTTGGAGATGTCTTAACATTAAAAACAAAAATCGCTATCTCCTTCCAAGCCGACGATATATTCTTGTTTGGCAACAAATTATCCACTTTTAACTCGAATATTCATGTCGCGTCGATTCGTCGATGTAAATTTAATAACATTGATCTTATATTCTATTACGACAAAAATCAAAGTTCCTTTTATTTATCCCGTTGCCGATTTATTTAAGTACATATATTCCATGGAATTAAATACGTTGTCACCGGGTTCGCACGTTGTCGCAGATCCATTTTGATTGTTTGGCCTAAGACCTAATAGATAAGGAGTTAAAGAAGTACAGCTGTTGTAGGGACTGGCAATTTAAAACGCTACGTAAACCTTTAAAAAATAAAAATACCAGCTTTTCGATTTTAAATAACGCTTTTTGCACTAGATACATCACTGAGAGTTTGTAACTCGACTAAGCTTCCTTATTTTTCAATGCAAAAATAGGCTAGTTTACAGGGCATTTGTTAATAATTGAATATATAAAATGCAAATAATAAAGAAACCAACGTAAATATATTTCACGGGTAAAATCGAAAACAACGTTTGGGGCAGATGCATATATCGTGTTCACATATGTGATGCGGTCTATTATATTCTATATATCATCATCTATTTAGTTTGACTGAATCATAAATTTCTATTACGGTTAAAATATTGCCGGCTCAGTGAATTCATTAGGAGCACGTAATAAAATTGCTTAATATCGTAAACAGCCCGTTTAACAGGCAAAACATGCTTATAGTGTAGATAGTGAAAAGAAATTACCAAATAGTTTGTAACATTTAAATATCTGAAATATGAGAGAAACTTTAGTATCCAAAAGACATATACGTATTGCTGTGGTCTGGCACCCCGGTTTTCGGAAATTCAAATTTGTTTTCTTGTTCATTCCAATAATTTACTTTATCATGTGCCCAAGGTTTCCCACATTTATTTTTTATGTTTATTTGACAAGATTTTGTTAATTGAATTGATTGTTAAATTTAATTTAATTGTTCAGTTGTTTAAATGTATATTCTAGAATTTTCTTTGCGATTTATGCGTTGCGATTGCACGCAGCTGTTGATATATGTATACGACTGTTATCCCTTAGAGGCGCTCAGTTCTGAGATTGATGTTTAAGCGTGAGTACATATTATTTTAATTTCTTTGCTGCCATTTTGGTATTACATTTTTCTAAACATTTGTTCGTTTAAGTTGATATTTTATTCATCCATCAAGGAACTCTTTAAATAATAATTGTGTAAAAATAAAAGTGTATTTTTGTGTACACAAATTAGATATAAGATCAGTTATTATATTTGTTATGGAAGGTATTTTTTAGTTTAAAGAGCTAATTTTTGCGTTTTCTAGTTTAATTTAGTATTTTATAGTTAATCACCTCGGTTTAGGTGAAAAGAAGCTTTGTGCTTGTAATTAAATTGCAATTTTGTAAATTTTACTTCTTTTGTCCACGTTTAAATTAATTTAGTTTGTTTAATTTTGAAACCACGTGGATTTTTTGTGATAAAAGGATTTTCTTCTAGAACAAATTTGTCTGTTGTTTGTTGAAGGATTTACATTGTCCTCTAGTAAATTAGATTCTTGCAGTTTTTAATTTCGTCCAGGACTCTCAGTCCACGGTTTAATTTTTCCTGCAATTTGTATTTAAATGTTTTTTTTTAAATAAAATTTATGATTGTTAACGTCATTCAAAATTTCTGTTCTTTTATTTTTGAATCAGCCATTTCAATTTTTGGAGTAATTTAAGAAAGTCAAATTTTCAAACGCCCACATTTTGCTTTTCATGATAGGTTTAATTGTGAGAGTAACCCTGAGTTTAATTGTTCTTTTGCGCCCTTTATTTTTATCCGCTGAGCTAGTTAATTTAATTTTTTATTTTTGTAAATCCATTTTGCTTTTTCCTTGGTACCATCAGTACACAGCAGTATGTACATTTAAACCGTGATTTATCTATTGACAGCAGTTACAAAGCCAATTTAATTTGCCAATATAGCACAACGGCCATGGTTTATGAGTTAATATGGGTGACGGTCACCCTCGAAGTGCGACATTTAATCCTGAACGATTGTAAATTACGTTGCAATACAACTAGACGATCTTTCTCACCATTATTAAATGAACTATTTGCCCTGCTCGAACCCCCGAACATTACACAAGCATTACGTCGGGCTGTGTTTCGGTGGAGGAGACGGTGTAATCCCTTGTTCACGGGGAAAGAAGTCATGAATTGAAATGATCCCTGCATTGCGTTAGCGTTGAGGCGAATTTATTCTGTCGTAATAGCTACGGACAAACTTTTATGGTGAACTCTTCGTTTAAATTTAATGCTGTCATTAATGTATGCAATGAACATTTTATAAAGTGATTGAAAGTGTTGGGTATTTATTATTACACCAAGACATTAAGAACAATCTACCAGTTGGTATTGCAAGGAATGTGCCTTATTTATCCTTTTTTTTTAACTGCTTTCTTCATATGGTTACTTCTTGTTTAAGATTGTAATAGGATCGCTCTCAGCTTTGATGTTCCGCAGCGTTGCATTAGATCCTCTATGCTCATGTTAAATTTAGCATACTCAATTTTGAATACTGTCCAAATAACAAAGTATTTTAATTAGAGGTAGTGATTTTGTTTAAGAAAACTTCCTTTTGGGGTACGTATTTGTAGATATACAACCGAACAAGTTTTTTAGTGGAACTACCTGAAGAGAATATTCTGAGTAAACTTGGAGTTGATTAACAAGAGACTGATTTCCTCCCAGAATATTTAAATTAAATGATGGCATCTCTTTATTTTGTTAGGGTGAACAAATTAATGTGCGAAGAAGATGAAGACACTGTAATCAATATGCAATAGTAGTGATCAATTGGCGGAAGACATCAGTTTAAAGATGAATTATTACTATATGGTTCTAAACGAAGTAAATTACGTGATTCATTCGCAAAAGTGGGCGTTAACTAATTATTAATATGAAAAGAAGTACGGGCTCAGCTGGTTAGGTTCACAAAAGGAATAATGGATATACCAGCCAAATCAAACAAAATGCTCAAATGAGAAATTTTGCGTTTTCCCAATCTATTTATTGTTTCATTAGAGAATTAGCTTCAAGAATACAACAGTTAAAAGTGTAAGGTAAATATACGTGAAAAAACTTACAAAAGAGTGTACTTGCTAGTGAATAATACAAAACACCGTAGCGTAAACATCTCAACACGTTAAAAACCTCAAGTCATAAATTTTAAATTAAAAATCAAAATTATGAATTTAAAATAAGTGAATCAAGGAGAAGGCCAAGACGGCGTGCACATGACAACGCAGATGCAAATTCAGGAGAGGTTATGAGGAACAGTTGGCAATACAATAGGTACCAGTAACATTAGTAAATTCTTACACTCATTGATGTGTTGTGTAAGTCATGAACATTTTTATATTTAATTGAACTAATCCTATGTGAATGGTGTTTGGAATTGAATAATATAGAAATGACAATAGTGGTCCTTCCCATTCATAAGTTTTACTTAAAATATATAGCACTACATGTTTTGGCGATATGCCATCATCAAGTAATCTACAAGACGAACATTATATGTTGTTCAAGAATGGTACTATAATTAATTGATGGCGTTAAATAGTGTAAGAAGTTTAAAATTAAATGTTTGAAAAGTTGGAAGAAAAAGAAAGTACAAATATTTAAATAAATGAATGGGTGGTAATCAGTGTACAATTATATTATATAATATGTAAATAAAAATGTTAAAAATAGAAATATAATTAATAATTATAAATATTATTGAAAGAGTTGAAATATAAAAGATAAAAATAAGGTAATTACTTACGATTTAAGTTGATTATTAAAATACAATGAAAAAAATCGAACAACACTCCATGGAAAAAATAATTTTAGTTTAGGTCAATTTAAAAGTTAGATTAAAAAATTAAAAAAATTAAATTAAAATGAAGAGAGAGAGCTATATGTATACTATTTTGAATGATCGGTGGAGAGTGTATATAAGTAAAGTATAAGTATATTTAAATTATAACGTGTAAAAATATATTAAATATAACAAAAAAATTTTGTATATGTGTGTATTGTAACATAAGAAAATGTATGTGTACCTAGGCTAGGAACAACATGTAAATATGTATAGAGTAGTGTTGTAAAATTTAAAAAACAGTTAAATAGATAAAATTAAGAAGTGAAATAGAAAATTGTTTGTAGAAAGAATATTAAAATTTTTAAATTTTAAACATTTAGAAAAGGAAAAAGTGAAATAATAACATTTTGTATCTGATCCTTTAAAAGAGTTATGTCATTCTTGTTTTTATGTTTGTATATTTCATATGTTTCAAGAAAACTAAGCTTATGGCTTTTATCACAGCTATTCTTATATTTGTAATAAAACCATTACAGAAAAAGTCAAGAAAAGTATTGCTACAATTGTTATTAAAAGAAATGAAAAACAAACAGTCAGAAAGTCTCAAGCAAAACAAAGAAACATATTAAAACCAAATGCTAATTACAAAAAAAAATATATAAATAACTTTTCCTTCCACATCATAAACCACCTACCTACCACATGTTAAATCCGTCAGAAACGCCTCGCACATAACCTCGAAGTAGCACTTTTCGAACACTGTTTTTAGTACTTTGTTTTCATTTGCTCAAAAAGTGAATAGCCATTTTACACTCAGAAACACATGCTATTTCCATTAGTATGCGTAGAAATCGCCAAATCAGTTGTCCTCTTACGGAAGTATAGCCATAAATTGTATTGGATTTTGCGGTAGACTAGAATTAGCCTTACGAGGACACGATGATTTATGATTTAAAATTTTATTTGATGCTCGTAACATTACCCAAGTTTTTAATTCAACATTTATGTCTTTGTGTATGTACGTGCAGTTTAAAGACTAAATACCTATATGCAATTCCGAAGGAAATACGTTAGTATTTATATTTAGGTAGACAAGTATTCCCGATAGGAACTTAACGTATTTTTCATTTTAAAATGGCTTCTAAATTTGTCTACATTATTTTTTTGCGTCGGTATTATTTTAGTTAGGGTCATTATTACAATTGCGGTTTAAACCGTAGATCACTAATCCTCGGTTTAAACTTCACTTTAGACTTACAATCGATATAAATAAAAAAAAAATAAACTCTGCCATTTAATACTTAAATCGCGATTGTAATAATGGCTCTTACTAAATAAATGAGGTAACAAATTACTGCAAGCTGAGCTGACCTGATTCAAAACCTTGTAAAATTAATAGAATGGGGGGAGAGGGGAGTTGACCGGTGATTGGCCCATTCAATATTTCACGAGCCTGTTACTCTTTTTGTAAAACCAACATTCTGTGCGCCTCCTTAACCGACACTTGCCAAAAAAGGATCCTGTAGCACAACAGTGAGACGAAATATGCAAACTACGCTGCTCAAGTTGTTTCGTGATTTGCGATATAATTGATTCTTCTAATGACGTACAGAATAATCGACAATCTAGTCGCTAGTGCATCCACATGCTGATGCGATCTCAGCGATGAATTCATAGTGAGCCCAGAAGAACACTGCAGACGAGTGATCTGAACTTTTAGTGTTAAGTAGTAAATTTTGTGTCTTTTCAACGTTCACTTTTAGTATGTTGGCAGTAAACCAGTTTTCAGCACGATTTATTACACTTTTTTTTGTCAGGATCTGTTGCTTGCATTACCAAGTATGTGTCGTCGGCCTATTTTTTTCCGGCAATGTTTGCTTATTTCCAATATTTAACATCTATTAGCTCTTCATATCCAGAATGGTTATGTTGCAATAACTGATCATAAACCACCAATAGACTTTTCATTGTCTGTTTGCGGAATTGAATACTAAGCATTGTTGTTAGGCTGTAAATTATGCTGTGATATAAATAAAAACAATCAACTCTTCTTCAAATTTATTTTGTCTTTTTAGAAATTGAGATATCGATTCAGACAAAATATCTAGATTTAATTATTGATACCATAGAATTCTACAATTATTATCGGATATTCTAATTTTCAACAGTTCATAATTAAAAATATGTTATTGAGCTAATGATTTCACTTATCCAATTTATTTATTTATTGCACAAACAATCAATAATAAAAACCCTAGACACGTTGAATAACTGCTATGATAAGTTGGATGAGATAAAGACAAACATTAATAAAGTAAATGATGGAATACGATTTCTGTGATAATTTGATTTTCGACTTAGGTATGTTAATTCTTACTTTGGTTTAGCCAACCTAATCATACTTGTGTACAGCTTATTTTTTTGCCCAGATTAGCTGAAGCTTAAAACAAATTATTAAGAAATATTTAAATGAATATGAGTTTTTAACGCTGATATAAAACTAACAGTTTAGTACGAGCAATTTATAACACAGCAAAATTTTAGATGTATAAGCTCTAAGCAATTTATTAAAAAGAGGTTGACTCGCTACACAATTTCAAGACACGTCCACCACTCACACAATTTAAATGGAGTCTAAACGAATGAATCGAGAAGCTACACCTTTATAAAGTTTTTTATCGTCACTATTAAGAATAGTTACGCATTTAAGGATTCTCTTAATTTTGGAAACCATAAATTGCCTGTTGATTACAAAAAATGCGTGTTATTGAATTTTTTAAAACTAGCTAATCGTAAACCAGTATTTTTGATGCCATTAGCATTTGCAAATATATTGATAATAATGGCATATAGCAAATTATTGGTTAGTTATAAAACATAAATTTAAGGAGTAAACAAAACGTATTTTAATTAAAATTACTAAATCAATATTTTAATAACAACGTTCTCTATAGTTTTACATTTTTTTCGGTTTTGTTTATCTATCTATTCGATTAAGAGTTTTGCTTATTTCGCAATCAGGTAATGTTAGTTAAATGCATTGTTTTTTTCTTTTATTATAATGAAATTATGTTTCAAAAGTGACAGTGTTTACAAAACAAATCATAAAATGGATAAAATAAAATTTAAAATAAAAAACAAGATATATTCTCGTGTAAAAAGTTTTTCCGGGTTGTTGTGCCGTGGTCTTGTGGAATTACTTCCGCACGTTTCGTTCACAATACGCTTCAGGCGTGATGGACGCTTCCGATTGGTCTTGGTCCGAGTGCGTTCTGTTTGTGGTACGAACACGCAAGACCGGGTACCAGATCTTGTTTAAAGTACGTGCTTCTTCTTTCCGGTTGAAGTTGTTTCCATGTTAGTGAATTTCTATGGATTCCCGGAATAGCCTTGTGTGGTAGTGCGAAGTGGTGGATAGTACTTTTTTGTCATCAAATTAGATGTTATGGTCGGCGTTTTGTAGGGCGTGTTCTGCGATGGCCGAATTCTCAGCCTGTCCCAACCGACAATTACACTGGTGCTCCTTAATTCTGGCGTTGATGCTACGTTTTGTCGTACCTATGTAGGCAGATCCACACGAACTTGGTATCCGATATACCCCTGTAAATGACAGAGGGTCCCTGGGGTCTTTTACGGAGCGTAGAAAGTGCTTTATTTGCCCTGTCGGTTTGAAAACGATCTTCACGTGGTGTTTCTTTAGAAGTTTACTAACCCGATCAGTTACATTTTTGAAGTAGGGCAAGAAAACGGTACCCTTAACATCTTCCTGTGCCTCTCTGTTACCCTGTGAGTTGGCAGGAGTTGCCTTAGGATGCAAGGCTCTCTCCACCACCTTCTTAGACTACCCATTAGCAAGTAGAGCGCGATCTAGGTGCGCTAGCTCCTGAGGCAGAACCCGAGGTTCACAGATGCGCACGGCACGATCTCTTGGGATCATGACTCTCCTCTTCTGTCCCGGTGGATGGTTGGAGTTCTTGTGCAAGTACCGGTCTGTATGAGTAGGTTTCCTGTACACTCTATGGCTAAGCGTTCCCTCCCCATTTCTGCTGACTAACACGTCCAGGAAGGGGAGGCCTCTGTCCGTTTCCCTCTCTATTATGAACTGTATGCGTGGGTGAATGCTGTTTAAATGTTGGAAAAATTCCAATAGTGCGTCCTCTCCGTGGGGCCAAATAATGAAGATATCGTCCACATAACGGAACCAGCAGGAAGGTTTCTATCTGGATGTATCCAGTGCCCTGGTTTCGAATTGCTCCACGTAGTAATTCGCGACAACGGGAGCCAACGGGCTACCCATTGCCACTCCATCTAGCTGGTCATAGTGTTCCTGATTCCATTGAAAATATGTTGTACTTAGGACATGGTCGAAAGCTTGCCTCCGGAGTGAACCTTATTGATGCACCTATGAACAGGAAACCACATCAAAGCTCACTAGTATGTCAGAGTGGAGAAGTTTGAGCTTTTGAGATTTTCTTGACAAAGTCATGTGAATATTTTATGTTGGGTGCTGTGTGCCCTATGTGTGTTCTAAAGGGCTAGCCAGTATTTGACAAGGGCTAGGTCGGTGAACCGATCGCGCTAACTATTGCCGTGTTAGGCATAAGTATTTTTGGTAACCCGTACAGACAAGGTGAACAAGCTTCAGATCTTATCAACCGTTTTTGGTCTTCCTCGGGAATTGACGAGTTCCTGATGAGCAGATTGGTCCTCCGTAGAACTGCGTTTGTGGGATCCGTAGTAAGTTTTCTGTAGGTAGACGGATCAAGCAAATCTCGGATCTTTCTTTCATAATCGGCCGTGTATAGGATGGTGGTGGCATTGCCCCTGTCTGCCTGCAGAATGACAATGTCTTTGTCACGTTTTAGCTGTATAATAGCTTTCCTTTTCGCCCCTGTGAGATTGCTTGTTGGTGGTTTTGCCCGTTGTAAGATCCTGGCTGCTTCGCACCGGATTTCTTCCGTAGCGTCCGTGTCCAGTTCATGTATTCCAGATTCGATGTTGGCAATTATATCCTCAACGGGTAGAGATTTCGGAGTGACAGCGAAATTGCTTCGTTTCGAAAGTACCTTAGTTGCAGCTTCAGTTAATTGCTTTTCCGTCAAGTTCACTACAATGCGAGGTGTGTCAAGCTGTGGAGTTACACTCTGTGTTGATGCCAAGCGGTCAAATTTCGGCTTTCGGATACCGAAAACCCAACTGTTAAACCAGGTTCCGAAAGGGATGGGGGTCTTGGCTTAACTGCACGGACCGAGACGACACAACTTCAACAAAAATCTAAGTCCTAATGTGGCGGACTAGGCTGATGGGATGCGTGGCTGGATAGAAGACCAGTCCTTGGGGCATCTCATCGTATTTAGCCTTACTTCCGGAGCGGAGCTCTGTGGAGGTGGACCTTTCCTTCCCTAGCTACTCCTGGGATCAACCATGGAGGAAGGACGTTTGGACGAATTGGAGCAGGACCTCCATAAGAAGCCTTCCGCTTCCAAAGTGAGAATACCTTACAAAGAAGGAACAAGGGAGGAGCAAAACAGTTGGAGCAGATTGGGGAACAGGATAAAACACTCATCCATCTCCTCTCAAATTGCGTAGCACTGTGCAACTTAAGGGTGTTGCACCTGGGAGCATGTGAAATCGTAGAGGGAGACTTACCTAACCTGGGGCCTTCTGATATCCTACATTTTTCGAAAGAAATAGAATTGGAAGGCCAGTTGCAAAACAGCAAGAATAGGCGACACTCGATAGATCTTTTAGGTCGCAGTGTAACATCATTCTCGCTATATACATACATACATAATATAATGTAGAAATTGAGCTTAATTTATAAAATCATTATACTTGCAAATAAATAGCCTTTTGCAGATTTTAGTGTTAAATCTAGCTACGTACGTGATTTTATATAAATAAAAAGTTAATAGAGAGAATACGTCCCGATTAAAAAACAACTATGAGTGACAAGAGGTAGTAAGTTAGATGTAGTTTCTTTTTTCATTCAATGTTTAATGTAGAAGCACTTTTCTTAAACATTTGCCCAGACTTAATGTAGATATCCTTTCATAAGCCTATCACGCCATTGTAATGGCAATAACATTTGACAAGTAAAGCCTCTCTCAGCTAATATCAGATCCGCGCAGGGGATACAGGGTGAATGCGTGCCGTAGGGAGCGCTTATTGAATATCTGATGTGATCCACTTAGTGTAGTCACCTCGACACCTAATTACGTCCTGTAGACGGTTCTATGCGCCCCTGGGGTGGTTTTCCAACTTCCGAATAGCTTAGTAACTCTCTTAATGAGTAAATTTTAACAATATCATTTGAAACTAACCGAAAATAATAATCTATTTGCTATAATTCCGCTTACAGTGTGTGTATCTTGTCTATATCTTGCAAGCATTTTTTTGTAAAAATGATATTATTTAGGGATGTACATATTTTTCGTCGAACGGATGATGTAGGTGCCGTCCATCGATAAAACTGTAGTGCCGGAGGTGGCGTTAATGCTCTCGGATATGATATTATGACATTAAAGCGGAGCGAGATAAGAGAGCCAATGGACTGGACATGACTGTGCAGATCCTGGCCCCATTCATCATACACAGCATATTGTGTATGCACTGGCCACGAGAGTCAGCCGACTTGAAACAGAGATAACTCGGATCGGTATTTATTATTGGGGAAGCGCCGGACAAACTACCCCTATCTAAGGGTTGAAAGCGATTTTTGTTTCGGTCGGACGTACACATTTCTGAAAATATGTCTAAACACGTCGTACGAACCTATGTATAAAGCAAAACTGATATCATCATTTATAAGAAATGCTATAGAAAACCAAGTTATGTGGATTTTTTTTTAGTGTCCTTTTTCCTACCCATTATAGCTGGTTGTTGTGTTACCAATATTTTCAAGCGCATAAATCTAAAAATCGAACAATGAGTGTTTGTAAAATGAAGTGCATAAAAGGTGCGTGATAAAATTCAAGAAGATGACGAACAAATTTAGGAGAAAAAACCTAAAGAATTTGCAAAAGAATTACTTAAAATATGTAATATTGTGAATAATGAAACCAAATGATAAACTTAAAAGTTCCGAGAAGCCTAAAAGAAAAAAAAAAAAACATTGTAAAAAGGAAGATGAGAGTTTAAGAAGACCTAGTGCACTGGGAATGTATCAATATTTCAGGGGAGTTAAAGGTATGGACAAAAATGAAGAATGAAAGTGCAGTTGAAAACATTTGGAGGGAAACAAGAAATAATAAAGTTAAAAATAAATTTAAAAGATACAAAAGACATAAAGAGCAATGATCTGAAAACCGAATCAATGGATGAAAGATATGCATATTTAGCTTGAAAAGAATATTTTCCCTGGAGAAAGAATAAGGCAAAGAGTTCAGGATAAAAATAAACTGCCGAAGGTAATTTATGGGAAAACCTAAGGTCAATGCGAACCATCAGTAAGGGCAAGGTAAGGAGTGTTTTGTATCGATTGGAAACTGGTTTATAGTAGAACTTCAGAAGTACTCAGCAATATTTAAAAATATTGGCGTTAACCAACTTTGGTTGCGGGTAAAATAGCCATGAGACAAAGATATGTCAAAGCATTTAACTATCGGATTGGCATATGTAACTTGATGACCATGATTTACCAAGAACAAAGGATTGACTAAGGACCTTATATTTATAGCAGAACTAGACTTTAGTCTAAAAGGCACGAAAATGGAAGACAAATACAAAAAGCCAAAAAGCTGCAGTGTTCCGTAGACTCTATATCAGACGGCTCCAACCAAACAGAAAAAGGACAATATGTAAAATATGGACTGTATTGAATATGCAAGTAAATTTGCAACTTACAGATAAAGCTGAAAAACTAAGACTTTCAAAAAAATAAGCCTAGTGAAGGTTATATTAAACAATGCAAGAAATCAAATTTTATAAATAGATGTTACGCCATTACTTGGAGCAATACAGGGTTCTAAAAGGTTAAAACAAGGCAACCTCTAGACGAATTTATTTAACCTGGTATTGGAAGTAGTAATGGGAGATAGTAAGACACAAACATCAGGTCTGACTTGCACGTCTGTCCCACGCACATGTGCACAGGGGTACGTAAGGCTATACAACAACTAACAAAAGTAACATACAATGGCCTGAAGGAACAAAAAACTGTACAAAAAGTAGAATATATCAAACCATAGTAGAAGAAATTACAAGAATGGTTCAGACACTTGAAAATATTCAAAAAAAAAAAACCAGAAATTTAGACTGTATGCCTTGGAAATGGACGGCCTCAGACACAGTTGCAGGGTATCTGAATGCAGTAGAAGATATAATAAATAGAGTGGAAAGAAGGAGATTGAATCGAATGGTAGAGGAGAGATGGTTGAAAGAGATTTGGCAATGAAAATATATATAAGCGAGAAGAAAATGGCGTATTGTTTGCAAGGAATGGCGCCTGCTGTAAAGAAAACCGCTTTATACAGGGTGAGTTTTTTAGCTTGAGACAACGGAATATCTCTAAAACACCACATCAAATCAAAAAAAGATCTTAATAAGATTTTGCACTAAATGGTGCCGCACTCGATCGCATTCGGATTCTACGCCATCAAGTATGTAGTTTTTGTTTGAAACTTTTTTCCGATTCGTAACAGATTGCGCTGTAATCGCGAAAAACATGATTGTGAACGTCTAAGAAAAATACACAAAAAAGAGCAGCAAGCAAACATGATTTTGTGTTTTTTCTTATTAAGATATTTTTTTGATTTGATGCAGTGTTTTAGAAATATTCCGTTGCCTCAAGATAAAAAACTCACCCAGTATATATATACTCAAAATAAGTGCAATATTTCTTCTTCAGAATATTAAAAATGTTTCCAGACATCAATGAAATAATTTAGAAGTAATCTTTGTAAATATTACCCGATATTCCGCAAAACTAAGAAAAAATTAAAAATCATTTAAAATGGAAAATTCCTCAAGATTAAAGATAAAAATAGATACCCAGATATAGTTTTTCGGCAGATATTTTATTATTTATTATACTAGCTATTAAAATGTTAACTAGTGATTTTGTATATTATTGTATTCTATAAGGTTTGTGGCTACGGCACGGACTTTTTACCGTTTATTAGACACAAAATATTGCTTACAATGTTTGTGGAATATACATATAAACCCTCCTGATAATGGAAGTTAAAAGATTCTGACATAAATAGCTTATAAAGCATCTAAAATTATAGTTCTTCAATAAATATTTTTTAACTTTGCAGTTCTTTTCTTTATATGAATGAATACTAAATAAATAAATAAAATGTAGAGATACATCTATTTTTTCCAAGTGCGCTGGCTGGGAATTTAGAATTAAGAAGTTAAATAAAACGTTTATACGTAACAATCATTTAAATAATTAATTAATCTTTTTAACTTGAAAATAAAATAAGAAATTATTGTAACCCAAGCATAAATGTAAACAATACATACACGACATTATCAGTTCTTCCGAAATAAACACACAATACTCGAATTCAATGGCGACCGTTTAAGAGATTATAGAATTCTATACAAGTTGCAAAAGTGCAATAGACATCCATTTAAATCATTTATGTGCGAACGGAACTGACAGCTTCTCTTCGGGGATCGCAGAACCCGGGATTAGAAAAGTTTGTAATCCTATTTGGATCTTTAATTTTGTTCCTTAAAGGAAAGCCGGACACTATAGACAAGCTGTCGCCTCCTGAATACCAAACTGTCGCTGATTGTGAGTTGTTTTATTATAGTATTCGTTATACAACCACTGATAAAAAATATATTTATAGCAGAGGTAGAAATTGTTGTTTTACCTGAATTACGGTCTCTAAACTCCGATAACTGCAATGCAAACACCTGGTTCAAATACAAGTATGTATTTATGGAAGTATTGTGTTTAAGTTACATTCTTAGGTTTCGACAATCAGTGCGGTTAACATAAAATAAAATTTTCAAATATCAATTGTCATATGTATATTTAAGAAGCACGCCTTCAAGTGCCTGCCTTCGGTTACAATTTTCAGATTTCATACAAAGCGTGCAGTATGTTTGTACATATTGACGTCGGTTACGCCCCTGCAAATTCTTTTGTACCGTATTCCCATTCAAAACTGCTTCATTCATAGTTCATTCAACGGACAAATTACCTTGACCACCCACGATAACCTACGTTTTAGTGAATTTAGGGCTTACACCAGTATTGTCCCTATTATTGATATAAAAGGTATGTATGTATTATCATTTCATAGGTTAAATTTGAAATTAAACTTATCCTATAAAATTGCATGTAATATAATTCACCAATGCTTATGTGCTACATACATAATCATATTTTAATTTCAATGTTCCCTTATAGAAATCTTTAAAGTAATTTACTAGATCCTGTAATTACTGACAAAAATAGGTGCAGTGGGCCATTCTATGGAAAAATTAGAAGAAGTACCTATTTTATTTTAATTATTCTTATTTTCTACGTGGAGGAAAGGGAGTGAATACTTATAACAGCAAAAAGGTTAAACAAAAAAAAATGTTTTAGGAGATATATATAGATATAAAATATCTATTAGAGACGAGGCAGAATGAAATTTGAAATAAATTACAGAAGTCTAGTGTGAAGTGTAGAAAGCTGTAGTCAAAATTAAGAAGAAATTTAATATAAGTTATTGGAACTTCTAAAGGAGATGGTCACCAAGAATAGTGTAATACCATTTGCAAAATATATCTTAAAATGTGTTTCTCCAGAAGGCTAATTACTCTAATATTCTGTTTTAGCTGTTTCTACATTAATAGAAGGGCTTCTTTCCTACCAAGAGTTATTCTTCACATTAAGGAATTACAGGGAGACAAATGTGTTTCTTTAAAACAAACAAATATTACCTATTTCAAACAACTGTCTCGTATTTGTTCCTGTAGTTTAAAATTGTTGTACCTAATTATAAAATATGATCCCTTAAATTTTCTCTCTAGGAAGCCATGATATTATTTATTTAAATACATTCAGTATTACATCATTACACTACCCTTGAAATAATTAGAAAATGTGTTTCAAGCACCATTGAAGCAATGTAAAACGCTTCAATGGTGGCCATCTTTTGTATGGACGTAAGTTTTACTGTGGCTTTGGCTTGCTGCGTTTTTTGCTATTAAGCTATCTTTCCATAAGTTATGGTTGAAGGTACTCATTCATTCATTCATTCATTAAGTTAGGGTGGGCACTAAAGTCCGGGCACTTGAGCTAGGGGCTATCCATCCCTATTAAATCTCTTATTTCCACTCGAGCAGCTTGGTGTTCTCTATAAAGCCCAGTATCTTGCCCAGTGGAAACTTGAGAACCTTCGAGGGCTTCAATAGATCTCTCCGAAATATTTCTGCCTGAGTACCTTCAATTCCTCACATGTGCAGATTACATGCAAACTCGTTTCCTCCTGTAGTTCGCATCTTTTGCCTGTGTTGCATAGATGCTCTTTCAGGGGACAGGGATGAACGTACTATTATCACAAGTCAATAGAATAACTTTGGGGATAGTCACCAAGGCCTCCAACATTGTGAGTGATCTTTTCCAAATGTGGATTACAGGTTAGTATCTTATCAAATAGGACGCCTAAATATGTTACAGTATCTGCAAATGTTTTACATCTGGAGTAGTAGAGGATACCAAGTGTTCTATTGTCTTTTTTTCTAGTGAACGGTATTATCGTAGTTTTGTTTGGATGTTCAGGGTTTCTCTGCTACACCAACTACAAATGGCGTTAATTACCTGTTGGAGAACTGAGAAAATTTTTCGCTCTCCCGATCTTGCTAATAGCATTACCATATCATCCGTATAGGTTTCAACCTCGGCTCCAGGTAATGAATGATAACCAGCAGATCTACCAGTAATGACCACAGTAGTAGTGACAAAAATCCCCTTCCTCTCCATACGGACACCATCTAATCAGCCTTAATTTGAGTGACCTCAACTTAGAGGCTAGTAATCTAATACAAAATGCCAACTAATACTACATAACGAACTATAAAAACTGAAAGAAACAAGATTAAAGCGTATATGAAATAAAAAAAAAGTAAGAAAGTAACTACTATACGGCTAAATACATGAATAGAAAGGATCACTATATAAGAAGTTGGCGTTTCTATACACATGGCTTAGCGGAACCTTGTAAAAAGTGTTAGTGCGAGCTCTAATAGTGGCGAATGAAGCATATGACCTAGAACTATAGTTAGGGACAAAAGATATTTGACGAAGAAGCGAAGGTGAGTCAATACTACCATGTATTAGTTTTAAAAGAAATTTGGCACTGACTTCATCTTTTCTCTGAGAAAGAGAACGGATGTCATGTCTACATACAGTAGAAGGCATAATCTGTCAAGTTTAAACGATAAGTATTTAAGAAATCTTTTCTGAAGTCGCTCGATGAGCAGCTAATGGTAAAGATAGTGCGGATGCCAAACAATAGAGTTATACTTCAACTTGGACAGCACAAATGCAGAAAATAACATCTTGATTGTTAAAATGTTAGAGAAATCTCTACAAGACCGTATAATGAAACCTAGAGATGCAGACCTGCAGAAGCAGACGAACACAAGGAAGTGATGTGAGGGGAAAAGGTTAAGTGTTGATCGATAATTACACCAACATCTGTAAATTGCGTAACCCTAGATATCTCCAACTGGTGTGCGCTGCATGTGAAAATGTAGGGGCTCACACTTTTGGTGAAGCAAAGTACCGCATACTTGCTAATATTTAAGCATATACTGTTAGTATTACACCAGTCCTCAATGATGTCCAAATTCCTCTCCGAAGCCTAGCATCAGCTATAGATGTTATACGACCATAGATCTTAAGGTCATCCGCATAAGTCAACACTTAGCACTCCAATCTGTGCAGCAGGTCATTAATATATTAAAAAGAAGTAATCCTAAGATCCCTGAGGCACGCCAGATGAACTTAAAATGGAGAAAATGTAAAACCATTAAATTAAACATAGGAAGATCGGTTATGTAAGCATGATATAAATTTAGGTGTAAAGCCAATAGAAGATAATTTAGAGATAAGTAATGAATGATTACTTTTATGTCAAATGTCTTACTGAAATCAGAATATAAGACATCAACCTGCCGCTTCTTATCATCAAAACATTTGCTTATAAACTGTGTAATTTCTATTAGGTTTGTAGTAGTTGATCTTTTAGGAAAGAATACATGTTGGTAACATGACAGGTAAGGTTTGACACAGGCAAATATTTTAGTGTGCAGCAGGATCTCAAAGACTTTCTTACATACCAAGAGAATAGTAAGAATAGTAATGGACCTATAATTTTCTGCGCAGCAACAATCACCTTTCTTGGAAGCCCGCGTTATTCTATCAGCCTTCCAGCACGTCAGAAATGTATTACTTTGCAGAACAAGGTTAAATATTTGTGTAAGCAGGTGACAGAACACGAGAGCACAATCACGAATAAAAAATGAAGGTAATGTATCATGTCCTGTAGTCATACTAAGTTTCAGTCTTTTCATTGCAACTTCATTACAAGTAAAAAAGCCTACATCTAGCGGTTAAGAGTGCTCAATGTGTATGTGTTGGAGTTGGTGTATTAGGAGGTTGAGAAGAAGCAGAAAACAATTCAGCAAAAATTGAACAATATTAGTAGGTTTATCCAAAGTTGTATTGTTACAGGAAATATATCCAGGTATACGAGAAGAACTGCATTTAAAAGTAATATATCGTCAAAAGAAATTCGGATCAGTATGTGACGTTGAACACCGTTCAAATAAGTGTGATAAGCAACACGAATTTTAGCTTTGACCAATGACATAAGTCTGGAAAATTCATTATAATCACGTAAAGATTTAGTCTTCTTCCACTTATTGAAGTAAAATTCCTTCAATTTCAGATGCTCTACAACATCGCCATCAAACTGGGGAAGATATGAGCAACGTGACAAGCATTTGCATCCGGAGCAATGATGGATCTACATCATGTGTTACTGTAATATCGCAGTTAATATTAGAAAGCACAAGATTCTAGCAATCTACTAGTAATATTTGAAATATTGTTATATTGAAGTAAGTTTAAGGTATTTATAAAGTTAAAAAAAGCGTACTTGCGGTCAGTGAAATCACCATTAGTGAATTTAGAGCAATTAAAATTACCACATTTGCTTTCCCACAAGTTCTAAGCTCAAAACCTCCAGAACGGCTTCATAATAATCTGGAGATACATTTGGAGAGATATAAATATTTACAAAAAACCTTTACAATTAGATGTAGGTATATTTAGATATAATAATATCAATTAAAGGAAACATTGCGGAAATTTGCAATTAAATAAATATTAAATTATTAACAGGTTTAAAGTTCAAGTCATTAGTAGCAACGAGAAGCACACTTCCACCAGTAGATCGCTCCACCACAGAAGAGTTCCGATCACTTCTAAAAATTTGATTCAAAGGTGCCACAACTTGAAGTCACTGATTTTTTAATTAATTTATTAACTAAATTTATGTCCACAAATGCTGCCATTGCTGTTCCCTTAGATTCGAGAGAGTTCAAAATCCTGGAGATTAGATTGTTTAGTGTAAGATTCGTGAATTTTCCTGCTTGATACGCATTTTGGTGTACATGAAGGGGCTTCTCTGGAATTATTATTTCTCAGATATGACTAACACATTTTCTGCAGTTTTCAAAAGAAATGACATCAGGCTAATCGGGCGAAAGGAACTAGGAGATTCCGATTTTCTCATTTAATGAATATACATCACTCTCACTTCCATCCACCTTGTTGGTATATAATTCCAAGCAAGACTAGCTCTGAAAAGTTTCACCAAATGAGGGATTACTATCCAGCTTACTTTTTGTGTGAACGAAGTGACCAAAATATACCGTAATCGCCTGGGGTTTTGTCTGGTTTCAGTGATTTATTCACCTAACTAACAGCATTGAATGTTTCCACATTCCTCGTTGCCTACCAATCAGTCAACTTAGTATTAACTTTGAGAGGTATTATTAAAAAGAACTTGTTCTTATATTAAAGAGGATCACAAGAGATCATCCTAACACTTATCCAATCTATACAACCCTTCTTAGATCTTTTGGTCACCAAATTTGATATTATGAATAGATTATTTTAGATTTTTTCTTATATTTCCAGTTGTTGTAATCATATAAATATTATTGCAATGAAAGTGTTAGTTTTCAAAGAGCCAATTTCAATATATTTTTTAAATTTGATCATGGTATAATAATTCTTCATTCCCCTGTCAAATTAAAATTCTATTAGCATTATTGAGATATCACATCGCTGATCCGTTTATATTAAATTTCGCTCCCTCCGCGATTTTAAACTCGATAAGCCGCACAGCATATGCGTCGAGGTTTTAAATTAAACGACTAGTGGAACCAGAGCCTCTACTCCGCACACAAAACTTTTGAACTCGTTAGATGTCGTCAACTTTACAGACTCCGTTTAATAAACTGTGCACTGTGTAAAGCAGGCCGAGCGATAGGACCAATATGCTAAAAACAAGGGATGCGTCTAGTAAATTGAGCGCATCGACTTGATTTTACAGTCGTTTGTTTTATGTTATGTATATGTATATATGTCTTGGGGTTGAAATTTATGCGAAAATGTTTTCATCCGACAGTATTCCTGGACTAATTTATTTGCGAAGAGATAGTAATTTAAAATGTCAATTTGCCTACCCATTTATTTGCTTTTTCGCAATACTAAGAGATTATAAATATATATTATAATATTGTATTATTATTTGTATTATTATTAATAATAATATTGTTTTCGTCTAATCGGCAATGTTATTTTAGTAATTACCATCTAATGTATGTAGGCGCATAATCGCTAACGAACTAGGTTACAAACTCTTTGTTTCCCAGAGAATCGATAATCCTGAAAATAAATGACAATAGCTCAGTTTTTACTCTTTGTAAAAAGGATAACGCATAATTGTAGTACCGATGGTAAAGTAAAAATGATTTTAAATACATGTATGTACACAGAAAAAAAAAATGTAAATTTTCAAAAACATATAAAGTTTCGAACATATAAGAACGAGCACAATTTGTATTAAAATTTCCCATAAAATTGTTGACGAAAGTTTTCGCATTTTTTTGCAATAAAATGCACTTGTATCATACAATTTATGTTGGCAGAACCTATATGTTACAGTAGCATTAAGTGCAGATCACTTTTTGCAAATAGTACGTTTAGACTAGTGGTAATAGTTTCAACTAATCGTCAAATATCAACAAATATTTACAGTATTTTTGCTACTATTACAAATCTGTGTAATGAACCGACATTAAGACTTGCGTACAGATTAACTACGCCGTTGCTATAATTAATATACCTGGTTGTGAATAATTATTTACTGTATAATGTGTTTTTTGAAATATAATGTGTAGTTTTGTTGCACAATTTGTTGACATAACCTGCCTATAAAAGAAACATAAATTGCATATTGCTTGCCGCAAATGCAATGGTGAATTTTTAGTAAAATTTTGCATACAGTAAAGCTGGACTGTTGAATCAAGGAATAAAGGGTCCTTAATTGGAGAAATATTGATCTAATTAATTTATTTTGTTCTGTATGTGACGTATCCGAATATTTGAGTGAAATAGGAGAAGCGCAATCTTCACAATAATGGCTGTATCACATATACCTATTGAACGTAATTATATGGGTAGAAAATTTTGCATCAATAATAATGTTTAAATCACAAAATCTCGTAGCAAAGCTGTGGGCTAGGTTTGAAAAAAAGAAATTTAAACATAATAACTACATTAAATTAACTACAATTATCATAGCATAATCCTTATTTCTTAATAATATTCACTGTCTTAATTGAAGAGTACTTATTGTTTAAGTGAAATTAATGGGTTTGTGAATTATTTTCTTAGTTTTAGCAATGCTGGGAGTAATAGATTGGTACAGTAAACCTACTAATTCGGGTAGGTTACTAAATTTTAATTATAATCATCCTATGAATCATAAAATTAATACGATAAAATAGAATATCAACAAGGATAAGTCACCCTGCCTTGGTAAAAAACCATTTAGTTCACTTGCATTTATTTGGTAATAACGGTTGTCCCAAACCGCTTATAAGTGGAGTGGATTTTTGTGCTCTAAATTACAACAATGCTAACAATAATAATAATGTAGTTTATCAGCCTGATGATGGTGCTCATACGTAAAGTATCATAGATGTCACCAACAAATATTTTAAATTATCATACATTCCTCGCGTACCCCTAAGTTAGCCAAAATTTTAGCCCCCTATAACTAATAGGAGGGTTTTATAAAAGCAATTAACTCTTAGAAAACTTAACTTAGAAAATATGGTCCCACATAGTGGGTGTTCCATAAAAAAGGTACTAATATAATTCATTATTTTAAATAAAATCTCCTGTATATGTTTAGATTATGAAAGGTTTCTAATCACACTCCATTCTTTCCAAGGTTATGAAAGTAATTTGTTTTGTGGTTTTCGAGTTACAACTGTTTCTCATCAAAGATTGAAAAATTACCTATCCTAAAGAAAGTATTCTTACATTCAAGCTGCTTCACCATAGCAAATTGGATCAAATTTCCGCACAACAAAGCTGGGGTTTAGAGGCATGTTTGACGAAAGTTTGGTGATTGTGCTCAGAAGAATGACTCCCTTTCTGAGAGATCCTAAAAATATTTTAACTTTTTAAAACCAGTTAAAATTGTCACAGCAGGTTCAATTTTTTCAAATAGAAGTATTAGTCAAACCAACTATTTCAGCAAAATTTTAAATCAATTGGGTAAAGAGCGATGAAGATAATAAAATAAAGTATTTTGGAAGTTAATTGCTTCTATCAACTCCCCTATCAGTTGTAGGAAGATGGAAAATTGCACATGTCATTACCTTCATAAATTGCGATATTTGTATGGATATGCAATTCCATATCATCGGAGACACACACATCGGAGGTTATTATAACTGCAACCACTTCTAAATATTTTCCTAAAAAAAAAGATACTACTGACAAATCACATGGTCACGATTTCATTTATTCAATTCCTTCCGTGAATTGTTCGTTGCAAAACGTTGCCATACATCGACGTGGCTAAAAACTAGAATCAGTCTGCACAAAAATAACATAAGAACTGGTAAACAAGGGTGTGCCTTGGCCTTACACGTCAACAACAACAAATATACGCAACATGTCAGCAATGTTAAAATATTAAGAACCTTAAGAGACCGAAACTGCAGAGAATTTTTGGAGATGGTTGAAATTAACAGGCGTGAAAATACTATGAATTTTAAGTACGACATAGATGGTATTAACTCTGTATATTAATTTTTATTAACCTTATTCGAATAATAACCGTATATACTTTAACTTTTTTTAAGTAAAAACATTGTTTTTTGTTTTTGCAATATTAAATGTAAGTTGTATGTTATTTGTCTGGTGTTTAAAGCGCTATATTTTATTAATATTGGTACTTCGAAGTTAAATTTTAACATGTCTTAATTATTTAATTCATTTAACATTACATTATTATTATTATTATTTTTAACATTCCTTTATTTACGATTATTTGCTTTGATATGATGCTTTTGTTGTTCTAAACTATGTACGTTCTTCCACACTATTTCAAATTGTAAGTAGTTTCAAATCAATTTAAATGTTCAATTAACTTAAAGTTATTTCTTTAGTTGTCTCTATAAATTTACACCCATATGCGAAATATTGGTGAAAAAATAAAGAAATTTTCAATTGATATCAAGAATTTTTGCTGAATTCTCCATCACCAAATTATTAGTAATTGTTATGTGCATAAAAAAGAAAGAAGTTGTTTGTGAGTGTAGGTTTTTGAAAAAAAGGACAGAGAAATCCCTAAACGTTATGATTTTATAAAAATTCCAGGAGAAAGTATGTTTGAATGTATTTCCTTTTTTAATTAAATGATGTCAAAAAAAACAAACTAAAAATAAAAAAAAACTTTATATTTAATATTTTACAATTTATAATGCGTAACATAAGTTTTATTTTAATTCCCAAAAATAACATGTTTTGGGAGCAGAGAAAATAATCTCATCAACTTCGGGCAAAGAAGTAATTCCAACAGTTTTTTTACCATCCTCATAAATTGTACCATACGAATCCAATCACTTAATATAGCACACATACATACATCTATCGTTTCAGCAACATTTACTCCAGGCACCGAATACGGTGATTTACGGGCCTCGGACATTCCACGGACCCCCGTCCAATCTACAACTAAAAAAGACCTCCCGCCGCTTAAATTTCACGGCTTGCTCGGTCTTCTTGTTCGCCCCTCTTCGTCGTACAGTAGCGTCGGTGTCCGCGAGCGACAAAGAGGCATAAAGAACGAATTGACCGGACAGAAATTAAGTCGGATTAGAGTCCGTAAAAAAGAGGAAACGGAAAAATAAATAAGAATTGTAGAAGAGGGAGCTTCACGGACGTCTCTTCATCGCAACGCGTCCTCGGTTTGTATAGACACTCATTAAGAATGAAGTAGTTGAACGAAGAGATTGCTACTGGAGATAAAAATGATCGGCAGCTCTCGTACTTATAGCCTTGTCAATTAGATCCGTCGACCTTGTAGTTAGTGAGTAGTTAAGAGAATATAATTACGATTAATAATAACCATTCGTAAGGGTTACGGAAATACTAAAGGTGATTTCATTTCCGTCGATGATTTTACAACTAGTACTTTAAGTTATTATCTCAACAGGATATTTGATTACTTCATGGTCTATGGAACGAATATCAAACTTCTAAACGATAAATTCCTATTAGTAGGGATCTTGTTGCAAAAACTTAAAAAAAATAGTAAAAGTTATGACAGATTGTTCTTATATTATTCATTTATGAGCAACTAAAAGTCGATATTATTACAATGAGAAAAAATAAACGATGAATTATTTAAAATATCATTTTTTTATATTAGTATGTATGTTTATTAGTCATTAATGCGTAATTCTAACAACAATATTGAAATTTGTATAGAAGTTTTATTTGTTTACAAGTAAAAAAAACTTTTCTTTGTAAAGTTCTGCATTTCTTTAGCATCAATGTTATCAACACTAACTAATTTGTATTGGACTAATAATTAATAATCTAAATCGCGATCGGACAATGTGTAAGTATTCACAGCTTGTCAAGTACTGAATAAAGTACGGTTTTGTATCGTTGAATGGCATTCCAATTGCGAATAAATAAATATATCAAAGTGAGGGGGCACGGTTTCGAACACATGGCTTTTTGTTTAGTTTATGTTAAAATAAAAAAAACACAAAATCATGTTTGCTTGCTTCTCTTTGTTGTGTATTTTTTCTAGTCTAGTTTTTCACAATCATGTTTTTTGCGATTACAGCGCAATCTGTTACGAATCGAAAAAAAAAGTTTTAAACAAAAACTACATACTTGATAGCGTAGAATCCGAATCTGCAATACAAAATGGGGGTTCCCATTTAAGATTTCAAAGTTGTCCCTCCTCCCACTCTGGGGAAGAGGGGATGAGGTGAGGGATCGAGTTCGGTACCATTCAGTGAGCCCCCTACATTATAACAAATCTTATTAAGATCTTTTTTTGATTTGATGCAGTGTTTTAGAGATATTCCGTTGTCTCAAGATAAAAAACTCACCCAGTATAAAGAGGATGATCCTGATTTTTGCTAACTCATCGGTTTTTGGTTTCCCTCGATTGCTGAATGTCCAGGCACCCACAGCAAAGTGACTTTATTGTGGTCTGTCAGGCTATTTAGTTCTCGAATACATTCCCAAACCAGCCGTGATTGTATCTTGGGGTTCATTAGTGCTCTCAGTGTCGCCCAGTTTTTTTTCTAGTAGAAGTAGAAAAGTAAAACCGCAAATTAATTTTTATACATATGGTTGATCAAATTCCTTCATTTTTCTTCTAATGTTTTTGTGATTAATGGTAAATATCCTTAAGGGCTATTGCTCTTAACGAACCTTAATGTTACTTATTTGTGCTTATTAATTACAAATTTAATTCAATATGAGTAAGCCACAATATATTTTTCTACACTAAAAGAAAAAAGAAATAGTTTAGTTAACTGTTTAAAGCAGAAAAGAAGAATCTTATATGGGGGAGGCTCATCTTCTTATTGATATAGAAAATGATATATTTTATAGTAAAATCAATCACTTTACATGCAATACTTCCATTAGCTTATAATTTAAGTAAATATATGTTTTTTATATACATAATAATCTTACAAGTATTCAGTTTTTTTTTTGTATTTATTTGAGCATTTAGGTGTAAGATCAATGCCTCTCTATAAAAATATTGAAATAACCTTTTTATTTCCCGCAGTAATTAAGGATTTAGGACCAACCAAATAAAAAATCTACATTTTAATATATCTCGTTTCAGTAAGTGGAATCCAGGTTCAAGCCAGTCGAATTCTGCTAATGAACTGTGAAATCTTTTACAATTTACACAAGTCAGACGACGATACTAACATCTATTACTAACTAATTAACTTACGTTCTGTTTATTGAAGCATATTAATAGGACTATTTAGCCATTATATTCAAAGCAGCCTTGGTGTCAAGAAATAATGATGATTACAGGTTCGAATTCTCGTAAGAAGAAATGAAGCTGAATGCATTTAAGTCTCGGCGTGTATACCTGAATAACTGTAATAATTAGGAGCCAGTGTAAAATGTACATACATAAAACAAGATCTCTTTTTTGAGTCGTCTCCTTTTCAAGTGGACTCCACGGGTGAAGGCACGGATTCACATGCTTGGTGATCAATCATCGATTGTGCACAACGGCGGTTAGGAGCTGTTTTGATTCTGTATAAAAGATCCAGTCTGAAATAGTATATTCCTCTGAGCCATATTTATTATGAAGATGGTCTTTCTACTACAAAGTATCGCTTATGGCCGTATGGAATGAATTTCTTTTATAGAGATTAAAGGCAGGCTTACAAACAGCAAACCCTTTATTATTACGTTTAGATAAAAACGCAAAACAAATTATTTTCTAAATACAAGTTTTAGCCCAGGCGATTCCTTCTGTGATTTTTTTTTTGTTTTTCATATTATTAATTATGGAGTTATAGGAAATATCTTTAAGACGTGGCATTAAATACACTAGAAAATAGTGCTTATCCGACATGACTGCCCTCCGCAGTGAAGTCGTCATTTTAATGTTTACAACACAGCATCAGCTGTTTAGAAAAGTGGGAGATAGATATAGGAAACTTTGTTAACTTCATAATTACATTGGATTAACGATTAACTGTAATTTTGGTTAGCGTAACCCTTATTTGTTGAATAGCACTCTCATTGTTAATTGAGAACACTTGTGCACAAATGAACGCATAGGCTATGTTAAATTAATAATATAGGAGTAGCGTTGCGAACGAAGCTCTCACCGTCATTCACCGCAGATCCTTTGTATCATAGCAGGGCTTCAAAGCAGTATATTTCATTCTTTACGTGAGTGAATGAAGCGTTGTGCATGAAGCAAATTTCTCATATTGCCTTCACGCGTGAATATGCAGTGTGAACCGACGAAAGAGTGAAACGAGACTTATTCTCAAGTGACTATATGCATTGCGCACGCACTACCTAATATTTACCACGAATGACGGTGAAGGCATCGTCACCTACACTATACGTTCATGCCATACTTTGAGAATAGGCGTCACTTCATTCGTTCGCTTCACATTGCAATTTTCACGCACAGCTATACATATGAATGAAAGCTACGTTCATCACAACACTATATAGGAGTAACAAAATACGAGCATTGCTTTCTCTATGTTTTTCTTGTTAGATTAACTAGAATTTTGATTAACAATGATAAATATGTGGAAACCCAAATATGTTTCGAGATTTCTCGATGTGTTTATTTTTAATACATAACAATACAACGTGTCATTACAATAATAATAATACTAAGAGACTACACACTCTGAACTGAATGTGCTGCCATCTATATTCAATATTTAACACCCCCTCTCAATTTTTAATGTATTACAACAATTCCTTTTCTTTTTAATTCATTAAGATTGCTAACATAGTAACCTGGATCTAAAGTATAAAAATTTTTCTTTTCCTAGCGGTTTAGTAAACATATCGGCACAGTTTTCTGAAGAGCTAATATACTTAATTGTAATTTCATTCTTTAAAAGTAAGATCTTTTATGAAGTGGTATTTTATGTCAATATGCTTACTACGCTTAGAATTTTCATGATTCTTGATCAAAGAGATTGCACTCTGATTGTCAATTCTTAAAGTTGCGGGTTTTGATTTCCCAAATTCCGATAGCACTCCTTTCAGGTTGATCAGTTCTTGAGCTGCAGATCCAGCTGACACGTATTCGGCTTCCATCGACGACAACGCTACACAGGTCTGTTTACGAGAATACCAAGCTATAGGGTTGTTGTCCTGAAAGCATACAAAACCACTAACACTTTTTCGAGTTTGACGGTCACCTCCCCAATCTGCATCGCACATAGCTTCTATATCAGCGACTCCTTTCGAGTACAATAATCCATAATTCTTGGTGGCACTTAAATACCGTAAAATCCGTTTACCAGCTTTCCAAGCGCTCATGGTCGGTCTATCCAAGTATCTGCTTAAATATGAAACACTATAGGCAATGTCCGGTCGCGAAACAATTGATAAGTACATCAAACTACATATCAGTCGTCTATAAGGTATATTTTGCACAATTTCTTCATCACTATTTATTTGAAAGTTTGTTTCCATTGGTGTAGCTACTGGTCGACATTCTTCCATGCCAAATTCTTTTAGCAAACGTTCTATCATCTTATTTTGGGTAATTTTAAGTCCATTTTCCATTTTATTCAATTCCATACCAAGGAATGTTGAAACATTTGTTACCTTCTTTACTTTAAACGCATCGTATAAGTTTTCTAGAAATATATTTACTTCTTTCTCAGGTCCAGTTATTAAGGCGTCATCAACGAATAAAACCAGGTAAATGTTGTCCTTTGTGTATAGACAATAATCATACTCTGATCTTTTAAAGACTAGTTTATTCATCACTTCATTGAATTTATTGTTCCAGCATTTTGGTGCGTTCCGTAGCCCATACAACGCACGATTTAATTTTAAACATGTTGAGTCTGTTTTTAGACCTTCGGGTGGTTTAATGTAGACATCATTGTCTAATGTACCGTTTAAGAATGCAGTCGGTACATCTATCTGCTTTAATTTCCAATTTTTCTGTACCGATACTGATATTAGAATTCTGACTGTGGGTAGTCTGCAAACTGGTGCGTAACTATATTCCTCTTCGGTATTAGGTACTTGAAAACCTTTAGCAACGAGACGGGCTTTCTTCGTTCCGTCACCTTTTATTTTAAAAATCCAACGAGTATCGATTGCTGTATGCCCTTCAGGCAAAACCGCGGGAGCCCATGTTTGTAGTCTCTCATGTGAATTCAATTCATTTTTGATAGCTTGCTGCCACTCTTTTACTTTACAGGCTTCTTGGTAAGTTTCAGGCTCTTTATTCGTCCTAGATAATAAACAATAGGCTTCGTAGATTTCATAATCTTGTAAATTCTTCGGTCGCACGACGTTCCTCCCGGATCTTGTTATTTCGGTTACTGGTAAGTTGAAGTCTTCACTTTCACTTGCACTTCGGTCGTCTTCTCTTTGTTCTTCATTTTCTGTTTCTTCTGTTTTACTTTCTTCATTGGTTCCATCATCTCCAAACATAAACTTTTGTTCCTTCTGTGGATTTTCTTTAAATCCCATATTTATTTCATCAAAGCGTACGTCTCTGCTTTTGATTATTTCTTCTTCGTCTGGTAAATATAGTCTGTAACCACCTCCACAGTATCCTACAAAAACACATCTTTTTGCTTTTGGTTCTAATTTGTTTCCCTTTGGTAACACAGTGTGCCATGCTCGACAACCAAATACTCTCATTTTACTCAGATCATTTCTTCCGTGCCAAATTTTCGATGGTGTTTGGCCTCTCAAAAGTGTTGAGGTTGGAGTTCTGTTGAGTTCATACGCGGAGCACTTTAATGCCTCCCCCCAAAGAAATTTAGGAATAGATGAGTCTATAATTTTTGTTCGTATCATGTTCAGTAGGGTTCGGTTTATTCTTTCAGATTTTCCATTCATCTGCGGACTATAGGGCATTGTGTACTCTAGTTTAATTCCATTTTGTTTACAATAATTTTGAAAGTCTTTCGACGAAAATTCACCCCCGTTATCTAATCTAAAGCGTTTCACTTTAACATTTTGTTGCCTTTCAAGTTCTATTACATAGTCTTTTAAATTATTTTCGGCTTCATTTTTATTTTTCAAGATTTTTACTACTACAAAGTGTGAATAATCGTCTAAAATAACTTGGAAATATTTTCCTCCATTCATAGTACACGGAGTTATTGGTCCACAAACGTCGCTGTGGATTAACTCACCAATCGTTCTAGCCCTTCTCCCATTTACCGCGAAAGAAGATCTTGTCGCCTTCCCTTCAACACAAGTTGAGCATATTTTGTCTGACATCTTTAAGCCTAGTTGTGCCAGAGCATCTTTGCTGGCGTGCCCCTAACCTCTTATGCCATATATCTTCATCGATTGTCGCGTGACAATTTTCGTTTTTCTTAATTATGCTATCTATACTCAATATATACAAACCGTCTTTATTTTCGCATTTTAATTCAAAGTTGGACCCACTAATAGTTGTCTTTTCCTTATCAACTATTATTTTATGCCCTTTTGAGGTCATTTTGGATGCAGAAATTAAGTTGT
This sequence comes from Protaetia brevitarsis, assembly GCA_004143645.1. NCBI lineage: Eukaryota > Metazoa > Arthropoda > Insecta > Coleoptera > Scarabaeidae > Protaetia > Protaetia brevitarsis. The sequence continues at coordinate 1,072,897 of RXPK01000255.1, forward strand.
GCTTAATTTTTGGTACTATGAGGGCTTCAATGTTTAGTGTTTGACCTTGACATTTAGCTGTCAGTACTCCTGATTTATTAGTTTTTAATATCTCCCCATTAGCAATGTGTACAGATACGCTATTTGGTAATATTTTTACATTGTTCATATATTTTTCCAAATCTTCTTGCACGAAATGATTACTAGCCCCTGAATCTAATACAAAAGTAATCTTACCTTGTGCTTCACTGCATATGTTCGCTGCATACAAGACTATTGGTTGCTCTGCTGCATTTGCTGTTTCATTTGAGTTAGTTCCTCTGCCTCTACCCCTATGTACTTGACCTCTTCCACGACCTCTGTAGTTTCTTTTAAATGTACCTTTATTCCTTTGCTCTTGTCTCTTCGGGCACTGAGCTTGAAAATGATGCGGACTTCCACAGACATAACATTTCTTACTATTGCTGTAGCCACTGACCTGAAAGCTGACTTCCTTGCTATCTTCTGAATTTTCCAAATTACTTTCTTCTTTAGATTTAAATTTGATTTCTTCGTCTAATAATCTTGACTTCACAAAGTCCATTTTCACATCTGACACTGTTTCTACAGCAGTTACTACCGTGTCGAATTTGGATGGCAGTGATAGTAATAAGTGACATACTTTGTCGCTCTCATCAATGTTGGAACCGGATTCCTTTAGTTCTCTAATGATAGTGTCGAACTTAAAAAAATGATCTTCTAATTTTTCATTTACGCCTGACCTTAAATTTAATAATTTTCTCCAAAGTGAAAGTTTAGTAAATGAACTTTTCCTTATAAAAACATCTTTCAGAGCTGTGAGCTGTTCTTTAGCTGATTTACAATCTTTAATTATGTCTAGATGCTTATCTGTAATACCTTGTACGATAATGGACTGTGCTTTTGCATCAGCCTTTTTGAGTTTATTCCGAGTTTCAGCACTTGCCGTTTCCTCAGGTGAAATTTCTAGGGCTTCTTCACATTGTTCACGTTTCAATAGAGTTGTTATACGAAATTGCCAATTATTGAAATTATTCGATTCAAGAATGGGTACCATAAAACTAGCATTTGTTCCCGCCATTTTATTCTTGCAGTTACGTGCTTTCTTTAACAGATTTATTTGCTTCGATACTTTTATCACAAATGGTTTTCCTTCGACTTTTTAAACAGATATCCAATCTGGGCCCATAACCTGATAAATATGTGGAAACCCAAATATGTTTCGAGATTTCTCGATGTGTTTATTTTTAATACATAACAATACAACGTGTCATTACAATAATAATAATACTAAGAGACTACACACTCTGAACTGAATGTGCTGCCATCTATATTCAATATTTAACAAACAAATCCTGTAATTAATTTAACAGCTATCATTCATCCAGAGTAATACTATAATAATGCTATAACAGACCAACAGACGTTGCTGTCAAACAGTTTTCTGTTTTATCGACATAATTACACATAGTTCCGTTTTAATAGAGTTGGGTTTATGTAAGAGTGCAGATAAAGTTTTACGTCGGTTTTTATACATCAAAGAATAAGACTAGGTTAGGTTTTCTAGAAATCACTTTGTTTTTCAATAAAGCACTATTTCTACTTATTTTTTACTAAATTTATTGCGAAAACTCACTTCTACGAAATAAATTGACGAAATTGCATTCTTTTAATGACGAATTTAAATTAATTCTTGAATTTATGGTCAAAACGATGTCAAATTTATGAAAGAACCTTATTCCTCCATGTCGGATTTGGATTTACTAGCAAATAGTAATTCTGTTTTTTGTTTTATTTGTAGAATTTTTTTGATAACAATGGTCTGTTGAGAAGACTGTCGGTGGCTAATAGTGATAAAATATTTGTTTTGTTCTTCAAAAACAAACAATAGAGTTCTCTTTTACAGTATTTGATTATGGGACATGTACAGTGTGCTTCTTTTCTAATGTCTCCCCCTTACGACCATGTATCTATACTTTCTACTATACGCTCTAAACCGCGCGCTTCGGCTATTTTCAGATTCGCAGATGGCAGATATAAACATTATATTATATATTTACCTTATCCCCGGTTTAGTTTACGAAAATCCATGGTGGTGTGTTTTTATTACATATTATTAATAAAAATAACCCCAGTTACATAGGACGTGTATTGCATCAATCCACCTGAATTCGGCTGTCGAAATCGTTTGCCTCATAATGATGAACTCCAACTGCGTTTTTTTCGTTGATATAAATAGCCAGATAATAGAACAGTCGTGCCGTTAACGATTTATTACCTGTTAAAATTTTCATCTCAGTACCAGTTTTTTTTTCTATATTTGTATACCTCTATTTTATGTATGTATTTTATATTTCTATAAATTAAATCTTACATTAAACCACAGATCGAGATAATTATAATTACCTGTAATTATAGTTACCTGTATATTACCAAGTTACTGTATGAAACAAAATTATATTTTGCTTTTTCAGAACTTATTCACAGATTACTAATCCGATGCCTTCTCTCATTATTATTATTTACATTATCGTTGTTTCTCTTTCATTCTTTTTTTTCAGTTCTGAAGGTTAACCTGTTAAAATTGTAATAGTTTTAATACGATGGTACTAATTATTAACAGTTCTATACATTTTAAGTAGCCGAATGTTTTTATTGTATTCAATTGTATTGGTTGGTAATTTTGTAAAATGGGTTTACAAAGACTATCCATTGCCGCGTATCGGTATAATAACATCTGTTAATTTCCGCCTCGATTTAGTAGGTGTACATATAATAGTGTTAACAACATATATACAGTATAAATGAGAAATAATTGAATACATTAAAAATAGATATTGAGGAATAAAACCAAGACAAAGAAAAATTAAAGGAATAGAATCACCCACGGTTTAGTGAACTTGTGATAACAGCCAACAGATTAATATATGCAAATGTTTCATTGATAAAATTCCTTTGTCCTTTGAATATGTTAAGATCATCAAGACATCCTGCTCTATAATGATAGTAGCCCTATATGCTCTTTTTCTACCTGCGAATTCGAGTCGATCCGAAGTATTTGACCTTGCTATGCGGCAAATGATATCGATATTTGGTCGTTACAAGGGGGAGACATTGAATCTGGAGGGCACTGTACCTTATAACGCTGTTAACTGTACCGCAAATATCAAAGAATCAGCAAACGGCAGGAGATATAACTAAACAACAAGCTGTGACTTAGCAGGGTAAATAGCCTAATATAGGAAGGCAAATTATAAGTGAAAATCCGTAAACAAGAATAAACTAACATCATAAGGTAAAAAACCTAAAAATGCACCAAACACATTACATATTAGGGGGGAAATTAATAATATAGTAGCCTCCAAAAGCATAAAAACGTAATTTGACTTGTTAATTCAAAACTGAATATGTAAGAAGATCACGACAGATATATTACTTAATCTTTTCTTGTCTCTTTTAAAATTAGATGAGTTTAGAAGACTATTAATGAACCATATTTTTGGAAATGACCGTTTGAATAGATTCTATATTCCTATTCTCGCATTATCGAAACAAATCTGGTGTTTAAAATTAAAACAATAACTACCTAAGGCACTAATGATAGGTTAAGCCTATGCTTAACATCTCTTTTATAAGCAGCCAGTCTACTACTAAATTTTGAGCAGCCTGGTCTACATAGCAGTTTTTATGGGTTTGCTAATAATCTATCTTAAGTATCAATCATTGATTGATTTTTGAAATGAGCTATCAACGCATTTGTGCATCCTGGGCTAATAAGTCATTCCAACATTTATAACAGCCTACATCTGGGTAAACGTACAGTTTTTGATAGTTTCCTATTCCTTCAAATTATTTGTGTATCTAACTCTAGCAGGTTTTCAAATATTTATTTTACATTTTTTCTTATTAACTGTTCGATGATTACACATAAAGTGTGCTAACACTCGTTTTCTTAATAAACATCTTGCTTAAAGAAAATTCATTCATTATGTTTTACTTTTAAATTATGTTTGTGATATCTGTATATATGTATGCAATTTCTTGGAACACCACTAATTGCGAAAAATTTTGCCGGTAATAATGTTTTAATAATTATCGAAAGCGATCTGTGACTGTCCGTCTTCTCTGACTGTTTACTATATTCTTCTGCTTTAGGTATTGCCCGTTATGTCGATGAAAAGATGGGAGATGAGAACTATAGCACAAAAGCTCGGTGTGTGGTTCCATTATCGCTAATTGCTGACCAGGTGCTGGCACAATCAGATCGCCGAGTGTGTTTTATGTGTATTAGAGAAATAACTTTTCAGTGTTATGTCGCTGTGTCCTGTGCTGTATTTTACTAATTCTTTCTTCTGAATAGATGAATAACCGACCATATATTCATACTCGAACAAATTATACGTAATTGATTGTAACAAAAAGTAATTTTGCAACCTTTTTAAATCAACTATATATAACTCGTAGTAACCGCCGCAAGTGCTTACCTCATTTCTCTTGTTATTTGTAATAATAATAACCAGTGGCGGCTCGTGACAATATTGAGTGGTGGGATCAATCACGGGCCAACTTGCCTCTCCTCCTCTCCCTTCTCCATTTTATTAATTTTACAATGTTTTAGGTAAATCAGTTTAGCTCAACTTGTAATAATTTATTACTTCATTTATTGCTAAGGGTCATTATTACAATCGCGATTTAAGAATTAAATATGGCAAGATCGAGTTTACTTTTTTTATTAGTATCGAGTCTAAGTGAAGTTTAAACCGAAGACTATTGATCTACGGTTTAAACCGCGATGTAATAATGGCCCTAACTAAAATAATGCCGATACAAAAAAAATTAACGTGCACAAATTTAGAAGCCATTTTAAAATGAAAAATACCTTAAGTTCTTATCGGGAATACTTATCCACCTAAATATATATATACCATATAAATACTAACGTATTTCCTTCAGAATTGCATATATTTAGTTTTTAAACTGCACGTACATACATAGGTCACTTGTTTACATTCTCCCAACGCAAAATTATTCAGGTGTTTTTGTGATTTTATATCGACGAAAACAACACAGCACAGAGCACATGAGTTATTTAAGCGAAGATCGTCGAGTAAAACATAATGGATATTCTAAACATAACGGACGTATTTCTTACAAAGAATGGGAAATACCATTTTTATTTTCTTTGTTTACTTACCTAAACAAATGGCTTGCATTTTTTACATAAAACACATGATGCATTTTTCAGGAATAACTCCTTTATTATATTTATTATTTCATTTTAATAAGTTTTACTCTAAGAAAGATATTTTTATGACCTAAAAGCCAAGAAAAAGAAGAAATTGATACCGAATGCTTATTTTGTTTTGATTGTTGCCAGCTTTAATCAAGGTTTGTACAGGCTTTCTCTAAAGCTTGCCTCAACATTGTCATTCTAACCTTGTCATATGCTTTTACAGACAAGCTTATGAAAAACCTTGTCCTGTGTCGACTAGCAACCTTGTTATAACCTTGCAGCAAGCTTACACACCTTGTCCATGATAAGCTTACCGACAAGCTTTTTTCTCTTGTCAGGACAACCCTAAAAAAGCTTGCGTAAACCTTAAATAGTTTTCTGGTTACTATTTTTTGTAATTGATTCCGTTCTTTAATTATGTCCTGATGAAGTTTACATAATTTGGCGAAAATTTGGCAATGCAATAAAAGATTGAGAATATTGCTTGAGTGTACATCTTTTCTCAGTCCTCAGTTTTTGTTGGAGTCGATATTGGTAATTATTCAAAGTTTGATTTATTTATATATACATTTGTCCTACAGGGTGTATAACTGTTGGGCAATAAAGCCTATTATAATTATTAGATTATTATTATTATTATTATATAGTGCTTTTTCTTTGGTTTTCTTAAATATTCAAGAATTCACATGTGAACATAAAGATTCAAAGATTTATATTTCAGCATTTCAGTTTCATATGTGGTTGCTTAAAATAATTTGTTTATTGCTAGGGTAAATTATTTTCTGAATTTTTGAAATAGTTCTTTGCCTCGAAGTAGTGATAACAGGGCAGTAAAATTATGGTATAATAAACAAAGTACAATTTCTGATTCTACCTGTATAAAATAACGTTTCTCATCTTCTCGTGTCAATTTCTAGTATGTGATTGATAAATACAATCCTCAAAAGCCCGTGTGAATTCGAATAATCGAATGCGGACGCATTTAATCGCATCAATTTGCCCCGATCGCTCTTCAACAACAGTTTAACAACATATTCTGTGCGTGATCGCAATCTAAAACAATGAGAGCGGGCAGATGCACAACCTAATAGACGATAATATAGAACGGAGGGTTAAGTATCGGACAGCTGATTAGACGTGATTCACACCACCTGCACGCTAAATAAATGTAGACGGGCACGTCCATTCTGTAAACACGACATTACCCTGTACCCTATCGTGGTAATTTATGTATGCAAGTCAGAACGGTAAAAGCATATGAATATGAGCTTCTCCTACCGAAGTAGTGTGCACATTATATTGAGATCGATGATTCACAGATCTATATCAATTATCTGGAATGAACAGTGGATTAGTAATAAATACTGAGGTACTTTATTGCTTTTTAGTTATTCGATAGTTTAATTTAATATGAAAGTTACTTCTAGCGGTGCTTCTGAATTTTCCGGTGCTGCCACCACATTTCATTATTATGGAGAAATATTTACAAATGGTATAGAGTGCCGGACATAAATGTTTCAACGTGCAGGATGTTTTTATTGTTAAAGTATGGATAAATTTCTTTGGGGGAATAGATTCGGTTTGTCCATCGAATCCAAAATTTATTTTGACAGACGTTACGTGACCACTAACTTAGTAAGGCCACAGCCACAGTATAAGCAGTAAGCACAATGGATGAGTCATTCGGGCCTCCCAATATGGCAGTTTGTTGTGTAAAAGGTAAGGTTAGTGGTCATAACCACAGTATATACCCTATCTAGTAGTTTCGCATCGCCGGTAACCGTTTCAAACATGGCGTCCAAGGAAATTCGAGGTGTCGCATAGGTGGGTGAAATTGTAACTAAAACTATTTGAATCTGTTTACAAGCAAAAATCTAACCTACAAAACCGTTCCATTCTGTCATTTTGACATTGATGTTGTGCGATTTTCTGTCAATTGTCAGTCTGTTTGAGTATATAGGTTATTTTCGTAGCCACTTTGCAATTATTAGTTGCAAATATAGCCGCCAAACGCCATCGCGAATTTCCTTAAATTGATAGACAAAACATCAAAGGCGCCGACACTTAGTGAAACTACTGGATAGGGTATGTACTGTGCCATAACATTTACATGCTTTGTTATATGTTATACTGTTAAGTTTAAGTAAAATAACCGTGAAAGGAGACGCCAATGGACATCATGCTATTGTGCCATTCGCTCTTGCAAGATAAATTCTGATGTTAACGATGGTCGCAGTTTCTTTGGATTTCCGAATGAATCTATTATATACAAGACAAGAATTAAGAAAGTACGTAGATAAGAAAAATTATTGTCGTTTTGCAAAGTCACATTAAATCAATTTATTTGTTAGGTACTCATTTTAAACTGTATCACAATAACTAACTTAATGCATTTCATGTTCACTTTGTGAGGTTAAGTGACACGATATCCAAAAAAAAGTTATTTAAAAACATTGCTCAGAATTTAATTTTTAAAGTTATACGTAAATTTCTCTAAACATATATTATAGTTCCGTTTTTGTCACTTTTGGCAGCTTAACCGATATAAAATCTCCGAATTTGGTGAATACTTAAACAATTGACAGAGCAAAATTTAAAAGTAAATTCAACGTCAATAGAAAATATGTAGCTTTAATAAAAGATTTCCAACTGTCATTTAAAAAAAAATGTGCAGCTTAAGTAAATCCTCATATACAATCTGAAATGAAATTTGTAGAAGAATGTTGACATATCGAATTTTAAGTGTTTAAGTGTTTATTTTAAGCAAAACAATACTTGTTCATTCTTAACTATTATTTATTGTTTATTAATTTTAAAACTAAATATTTTTAATGTTTGATGGCATCAATAATTTATTGATGCGTAAAGTATGCAGTGTTAATATTTGATGTAACGATTTCTACATCACTATAGGAAATAAAAAAGAAAAGAACTCAGTAAAAATAAGGTTTGTTATATGGTTTAGAAAACCGATTTATTTGTCTTGAACTCAGTCTCTTGCAACAGCAAGTATCACAGTGATTTTTTTTTTATTTTAGCTCTGTCAGTAAGGCAAATTCTTGGCAAATTTATTTCCTTTTGCAAAGTATCAATCAAATTCACACATTTTACTTAGCTTGAACTACTATGTAAAAGCGAAAAAAAATGAAATATATAATTTATTTAAAACAATATTTTAAAAAAAATGTGATTTTCAAGGTATATTTTTACGAAAATTATGCCACAAAACTCTATTCGAAGAAACGTTTTCAAATAACTTTTTTTCATATCACGTCATCTAACCTCACTTTTCACGGATTCATAGGTATTACTTTTTAAATTTATCGTCATACCTGTCATCACTTGACCTGTGCCAAGATCAATTGGGTAGTATTAGATATGCTGAACCTATCTTCACAAACAGAATTTACCACATTTTAATAATAAAAGAAATCCCAATGTTCCAACATCTATGGTAGTCACTGCACCTCTATATAGACGGTTTGGTAAATCAAAAATTGTTCTATAAAATTTACGTTTCATACATACATAAGTGGAACTGTGCTGAATAACTATCTCCATGATTCATCAACACCAGTGTGTGAAACAAGGAATTTTATTACCAGATACCTTAAGAACTGAAATTACTGCGAATTTTTCATTATTTTTATATCCCTTTTTATTATTTTTCACTTTCTCTCTTCATTTTAATATTCCCGTATCTTTCTCTATGAATATTATTGAGGTTAGGGCGCCAATAAATTTTATCAAACGTGGAATCGGTGTTGATACCAGAAATATCTCGTTATCTGCCTTCAAAGATGTTTGTCATTAAAAAAAAAGAGTTTACTTTTCCTTATGAGTAAGAAGACCGTAAAAGCCCTACAACATTTATCCACCTTTTTTTAATATTTTCAAATCAGTGCTGTTCTATAGAGGGTTAAATATCGAGAGCAAAGGTTAAAGATAACTGTATACTATTAAGCTAACAATAAAAGAAAATTGTTGTCTGTATGGGCATTTTTATGTGGTGTGCTTTAATTCAAATGCATTTGATTCGTTTTGAATTTCGTATCTTGAGAAAAAAAAATCGAATAACTTAACAATAAGAACAATTAAGAGCGCAATGCTTGTCTTCCATTAGGATTTAGTGCTGGTATGCTTGATAAACTTTGGCCTAAGATCACAGGATTAGCGAATTATACCAAATAACTTTAATGCATCTACCGCTAGTTTTATTCATGTCATTTTTTTATTTTAGACTCTTTAATGTATTTAATGAGATACGAACACAATCATGTTTTTTGTTAATACCCATTCAAGTTCTCAAATATTCACCGTCTGTTCAAAATATGCCCACTAGTTGCTAACGAAGAACTTATTTATACATGTCACGTAAAACATACAAATAAAGGAGATAACCATAGAGTCAAACGCGGAATATCAACAAAAAGAAGAATCCATGCAGACGTAAATGAATGTTTATGTTTATGCACAGGTAAAAATACATTCAGACGGTTCTGAAATAAAAAAATCAAGTAAATGTGTTGTTGAATTCGTATACTAAACTCCTTTTTTCCTTATAAATTGTTTGAAATTTACTCTAAAATTAATTTTGACTGATAACCTTCTTCTATTAAAACAGTTTTATATGTTAAAACATCAAGATATTTTCTTATGATGTTAACATTGTTTTGAAACTTAAGGGACCACTTTGGATTCAATCAAAATTGATACATCCACACAAGTAAATTTCACATTTGCATCGGTCCACTTAGACCATTGATCTACTATTTTTCCTATTGCAGTTTCATTAATACAATAACCAATTTAACAACAAAATCCCGCCTGAAGAATATTGTAAAATATTTTCATTTTTTCATTCAATATTTCGTTATATTTTACTTTAAATAGAATAATGTCGTGTTTCTTACTTTATTAAATTCCAAATACATTATTTGTTTGACGCTCACAATCCCTTAATAATCCATTTTACGAACATTAACCAGCTGAATTTTAGTATAAATTCCTAAATCATATTTCAATAGAGAGTAGTGACTTACAGGAACAGTTAAAATATGTTTTATAACAGTGGGTAATTTGGTATAATACATTTTCTTTTAGTTTCTACCTATATGCTATAATTTACAACAAAATTTGTAGAAAAGATTATGTTTTTAAAACATATATAGCGTCAAACACTTTTCACTGCTGCAGAGTTAAAGAAAAACACGGCAGATCTTTTGTTATCACAACACCGTTAATGTAATGGATGGATACATGCATTCAAAGAAGAGTACTTCTGGTTGCATAGCCTCTACGTATTCCTTTTCATTACATCTTCCGGGACACACTCTTCCCATTCGGATCATAGCCAGCCGAAAAGCTATAGGTACATTATTTTAATCGTTTCTTATATTTAATAGAACCAGGCATTTGTAGATCCTGTGAAAATTACATACGCGTCGTATTTCGCTTTACTAGTGAGCACTATGGATATTTTTTCGATTACTGACATGATCGTCGATAGACTGCGACCAGGATATATGGCAATAGTGTCTCTGATGGTATAGTCTGTCTATAGATAAACGATTTGACTTATTCACTAGCCCTCGAACTTCAGTAAAGAAGTATTTACCCAATCCTTCGAGCACGGATGGTTCACAAGGACGTATTCGCAAAGATTATTATACTAAACGTCTTTTACAAAAACTTTTATGTTCGATTTTAAAATATATGATATGCATATATGCAGGGTGAGTTTTCTTATATCACAAAGTTAATTTATTAAATAACTGTTAGCTGAATTAAAATTTTGATAATTGGAATACATATTGTTGTAACAGCTTCATAATTTGAAAATATTCTTAAGTACACAGAGTGATGCGTTATAGAGAGTAATAATATATATTTTAAATGAAACACCCTATATATAAGCAAGTTACTGTGTTTCATATTAAATCTTGAATATATCTTGCTATGAATATTTTTTCAAAATGGGTTCGTTTCCGTTTATTCTCAATTCTTTTTAAAAAATGGCGGAATCGCATCTGCGGATTTATCTGATCTTGATCCAAATGCTCAAACGCTATAAATTTAGGCAGTCAGCTTCTGTTGTGTTACGACATAAAGTTCTCCGCATCTTAAAACCACATTAGTGTGATCGTAAACCAAGGTTCCACTAGGAAAACTTTAATTGCTGAAAACTTACCACGGCTACGATGCAAATTAATTAACACCCAATATACTGGGTGAGTTTTTTATCTTGAAACAACAGAATATCTCTAAAACACTGCATCAAATCAAAAAAAGATCTTAATAAGATTTGTTATAATGTAGGGGGCTCATTGAATGGTGCCAAGCCTGGGTCACCCCTCCAGAGTGGGAGGGGAGACAACTTTGAAATCTTAAATGGGAACCCCCATTTTATATTGCAGATTCGGATTCTACGATCTACACTTCTCAGTTGTGTGCAGGGCACATTTTCTGAAATAGGTATGATAAAGTAAAGTTCTTCGTTGTTGAATGGCTTTTTGAAACGTTATTTAATGTTAAAATAAAAAAACACAAAATCATGTTTGCTTGCTTCTCTTTTTTGTGTATTTTTTCTAGACGTTCACAATCATGTTTTTTGCGATTACAGCGCAATCTATTATGAATCGAAAAAAAGTTTCAAACAAAAACTACATACTTGATGGCGTAGAATCCGAGTCTGCAATACAAAATGGGGGTTCCCAGTTAAGGCTTCAAAGTTCCCCCCCCCTCCCACTATGGAGGGCAGGTGGAGGGGAGGGGGTCGAGTTCTACAAATTGAAGTTTTAGGGAAAATCATGAAATGGACATATGAGTTTTAAATCGATATTATTTATGTACATGTTATTGAAATTACTTTATACAACGGTAGATCTTAAAAATACAGAAAGAAAAGTTAATAAGGCTACAATACCTTTACAAGTCTTTGTAGTGACGTTTGGTACTTTTCTAGCTGTGGGGTTGAGGATTTTCCGTTTTTAACATCCAGCAGTAGTCAGCCATCATGTTAACGTTCCAGCTCCCTTGATATCTGCGTTCCATTTCTTTTATATCTTGGTGGAACCGTTCTCCTTGTTCCTCACTTATTGCTCCAAGATGTTCCAGAAAATAGTCCAGATGAGAATAAAGGAAATGAACTGTTGTTCTGAACTCATGTTGCAGCCCAACAGTTTGTAGTCATTTAAAAGATTGGCAACAATATTCTTGTAGTTTGTATCTTTTTTACTTCCTAGGAAACCAGTTACCACTTGTTTAAAAGACTTTCCTTTCCTGGTCCTCCATTTTCAACTCCAACTTTTCATCCTTCATAAGTTTTGCCTCAGAGAGGGCGGGAAACTGCTCACAGAGATATCTGAACAATCTTTGAAATTTGAAATATATTTGGATATTTACCATAAATAATGAAAGTATTTATTAATGTTCGGCACATTTATTTGAGGGTTTTGGTAAGTGACTTATGGGCACCATAGAATCTCCTAAGGGTCAATAAAGAATGTTTATCAAAATTTAGCATTTAAAACTGTTTTAAAGGCAACGTGTAATCAAGTATTCGCAACTTTGTAGCTTATTGAAATAATAAAATTGCTTTCCTATTACTGAAAGATAAAATTTCTAGCATTGGGTGCTTTATAGTCTGTTGTTAAATTCACTTGCGTTATTTATTGCTTACGGCGATAATTTAGCTGTTTCTCTTTCGCAAAAACAATGAATACGCCCGCAGTAATAAATAGGTAAAATAAATATATTATCGCGGACGCGCAACCCTTTGCCGCGGCGAGGGTGGTAAAAAAGAACCATGCGCGAGGGCGTAGAAGGCGAACGATAAATCATAAAAGGGGAGCGGAAACGCGGAAACCGAGTCCATAAAAATAATAAGTCAGCTTTTTACATGGGCGGCAATTAGAACTGAAAGATGATCAGTGCATTATCTCTCTACCCCCGAGCTCTTTATTCGGACGACGGTTCGAAGTTCCGGTTCCGGTCGTCCGTCGGAACAAGATTTAACACTCTCGCGGTTATGATGCGTGCGTAGCCGCCTGCCGCCCCGTTCTCCTTCCCCCTCCGATTCTTCCTCGCCGAGGAACGAGGCAACCCCAAATTCACTTACGCACGCACATCGTTACACGTTCCTCGATACAAATTAGTTTTTAATGGAAACGGCGCTCGTCGCCGTCGTAATCGACTTTCTACCTTTTAAGGGACGGACGGCTCGCGAGACTAAACAAATAAATCAATTCGACAGTAACGAACGAGGAAGTTCCGATGATGATTCGTATAGAAATGCGATTTACGAAACACTCCACACGAATTATATTGAATAAATTCACATCTACGAAAAGAAATTGTTAATACAACTCTTTGGTGCAGAAATCTTTACGATAAATACTCTGGCTATTTATAATACTGTTCTGAAATTTATTCTAAACATTAAGGCGGAGTTTGCTTGCAATTAACCCCTTAAGCGATTATTCTGTATATACAGCGTATTCCACGTACACTGTAAAAAAAGTTGCAGTAAAATTACATGTAAAATCGTTGGTAACAAAGTTGCCTACAATTTTACAGGTAAATTTGCTTCATAAGGTAAAATTTCTACCATCTAGTAAATTTCACATGCTGATGTGTTTTTCAAAGATTGTACTGTAAAATTCATATGTATAATATTTATATGAACTTTATATTTACCGAACACTGAAGTAATTTTCATATGTATTTTTATAAAGAGAGCAAGCAATTCACCTAATTCTTTTATAGCACCTAATAGGTCATACTGAATCGCTTAACCAGGGATCAAGAATTAACACGCTTACGCGAAACCTACGATTGTTTGTGACGTAAATGATATCATTGAGCCAATAATAAGTTCGACAAACGAATAGAATTACCTACGCGCATAGATAAATAATCCAATAACCAATCACATTGCCACGTATGAATTTCGTATTTTCCATATTTATAGTTTTACCCGAAAATTCAAGTAAAAACAAATAAATATAAAAGATCCTCATATTTTTACAGCAAAATTAATAGATCACTAGTAAAATTACTTTTAAAGTGCACTAAATACCCCAAAAAAATGTCAATTTTACACTTTTAAGTAAATTTTGAGAGTAAATACAAATTGTACATGTTTTTTCCTGTATTTTCCTTTTGAATTTTTATTACATCTTAAACTTACATGAAAAAGCTATAAATCTTATCGAAATTCCTTTTTCCATGTTAAATATTCTAGAAAAAGCATGTAAAATATAATTTACATGATTTATTGTGGTAAATTCACAACGTTATTACATGTAATATTCCTGATTTACCATGGCAAAATTACTGTAATTTTTTACAGTGTAAGTGGTTCATTAAAAGTTTATGATATTCTACTATTTACTTATATTTGAGATTTTAGCACCATTATATGTACGATTGGAACTATAAATGTGAAATACTTTTACCAAAATATCACTTCCGGTTGACTGGAAATGGACGTCAACTTTGTTATTTTAAATAAAATGATATAATTTTTTATTCATTTTTGGATTCTGCGGCCATAAATACGTCAGTCTTTATTAGCTATTACTATAGCTACATGTTGCCGTTTTTGAGTTATTTAAGTTTTTCTTTTTTTTAGTAATAATCATTGCCTTATTCAGAAATTAATATCTCGATTAATACTGCAAGTAGAGACTCCAAATTTGCTATGTTATGAATGTAGATATAACTCTAAGAAATGGTACGCACACTTTACAATCTAACATACAGGTTGTTCAAAATTGAGAAATCAAGTGACATATTTTCGAATGCAGTATACTCAATTTTTTAAAATGGAACACCTGTATTTTAATTTGAAATTGGGAAGTAAATATCATCCCCTATCATTTTGTATTAGCACTCTCTATACCTATCTTTAATAGATTTTGAGATATGAAGAACTCTTTGTTGAACAATCTAAGTAGCTCTAGGTTTAAATGTTCGCAGATGGCCCTGAATGGGATTAATGTCAAATTCATTGTCTAACCATAAGTGTGTGTGTATGTCATCGTAATTACACTTTTGAACAACGTAATATGAATAGAGACGACTATTTGAACCGCGACATTTCGAATTTATTCTACATTCACGGAGAATGTAATAAAGTATTAAATAGAGCATGTCGTGTATTTAATGACAGATGTCCACACCTTCCACCCATTACAAAGAAGAAATTTCGAAATATTGAAAACAACTTTTTACACTCGAGAACCGTGAAAACAAAGAGATAAAATAAACTAAAATTTTGAAAACACACTTCTAGATCTTCATATTTTCTATATGACCGAAATTATTTCTAAGTATTTTAAAAACCGCGCTTCTACTGTGGCTCTATTAATTTGATTACGCGAAATTCTTCTGATATGTGTCGTAACCCTATCTAAAAGTTGCTCTCGAGATCGCACAGGTGTGGCATACACCAATGATTTTAAGTAGCCCCAAAAATAAAAATCTAGAGGCGTTAGATCCAGTGAACGATGAAGGCCATTTCCTAGGTCCATTGTTACCTATCCATTGGTCCTCAAACATGGCAGGGATCTAGAAGTGTGTTTTCAAAATTTTACCTTTTTCTTTACGCAGTTCCCGAGTATGAAAAGTTGTTTTCAATTTTTCGATTTTTTTTTTTGTAATCGGTGGAAGGTGTGAATATCTGTCATTAAATGTACGACATGTTATATTTAATACTTTGTTACATTCTCCATGAATGTTGAATAAATTCAAAATTTTGCTCTCCGAACAGTCGTTTCTATTCATATTGCATTGTTCAAAAATGTAATTACAATGGCATACACACACACACACTTATGGTTAGACAATTAATTTGACGTTAATTCCATTCAGCGCGATCTGCGAACGTTTAAGCATAGAGCTTCATATCTCAAAATCTATTAAAGATTGGTATAGGGAGTGCTGATACAAAATGATAGGGGATGATATTTACTTCCCAATTTCGAATTAAAATATAGGGTGTTCTATTTAAGAAAATTGAGTTTTCTGCATTCGAAAATATGTCACTTTGTTTCTCAGTTTTGAACACTCTGTATATTAGAATGCGAAGTGTGCGTACCATTTCTTAGAGTTGCATCTACATTCATAACATAGCAAATTTGGAGTCTCTACTTGGAGTATTAACCGAGATATTAATTTCTGAATAAGGCAATGATTATGACTAAAAAAAAAGAAAAACAAATAACTCAAAAACGGCAGCATGTAGGTATATGAATAGCTAATAAAGACTGACGTATTTATGGGCGTAAAATCCAAAAATGTAAAGAAAATTATATCATCCTATTTAAAATAACAAAGTTGACGCCCATTTCCGGTCAACCAAAAGTGATATTTTGGTTAAAGTATTTTACATTTATAGTTTCAATCGAACAGATAATGGTGCCAAAATCTCAAATATAAGTAAAAAATAGAACATCATAAACTTTTAATGAACCACTTACGTGGAATACTCTGTATACGGGCCAACCGCAATGGACTTTGGTAGTAATTCCAGTAATAAGAGGGCTCAAAGCATAAAATTGTCAATTTTGAGGCATTTACCCCAAAAAATAATTATCGCTTAAAAGGTTAAAGTAATAACAAATGCCTGAGGTCCGTCAAGTTGCCTGCCACACTTTCGATTTTTGGAAACTCAACGATGCCATCTTTTTGTGCTCGTCTTGTGCTGATTTCTGTTGTAAAGAAAAAAAATGTACTCTCTCTTTTCTCGAGTTATTGATGACAAAAAATAGACAAACCAACTTGACAATTCGGACGCACTTTGAATTTTCAAAATTTCACTATGTCACTGTTTTGTGTTGATTTGTGCTGTAAATAGAAAACCTTATCGCTCTAGAGTTATTGACGATCAAAGATGGGCAAGCCAGCTTTCAGTTACGAGCACAAGTTTGAATTTGACAAATTTAATAATATGCCATGGTTTTTTAGGCATTTCGAGCACCTCGCCCCTTAGCCACCTATCCATATCGACAAAACTATGTTTAACTTCAGGTAGAATGCAGGACACGATTCAGGACCGATGAAAACACTTAAAAGAACACTTACTCAGTCAGGACAACGGAAAACAGGAACAACCCACCTAGGATTGAAACAATAAAAACCTAAAAACCACGGCTTGGGCAGTTTGCTTTAGACAGCCTGTCAAATTATTCAAATTTACATTAAAATTCAATGTTGCACCAGATTCCGGTAGATAGCGGCCAACAAACTATATAAAACACTGGAACGCGCGCTGTGTACTTAAAAAACGGTCCGCTAGAGAGTTGGCCCCATCTTTGAATGTGGCAAAATCCCAACGACAGGACTGCATTTATACGGAATTTTACTTTTCACATATGCTATTCTCTGTATTTAGTAAGAAATAGCTCATAATGCGTTCTCATATTTTCTATACTTAATAATGTTCTGCGAATAGTATTTCCAAATCACAATTAATCCATTATTTTTTATTGTTAGTAAGACGACCACAATAAGAAGACAAAGCCTGTTAAAACCATCAAGATTTGCATAATTTTCAATCTTATATGTGTAGAAAGAATTGGATTTAAGCTTAATTATTTTAAATGCATTGATTTTATGTAAATATTTATTAAAATTGTTCGTTTTGTCATTTAGTAGTATTACAGAATATTGTAAAAAATGAAAATGTCAAACGGGGTGTATGAACATACCAGAACTGCTATCTTCTAGGCCAAAGCTTTAAACTTGAATTGCTGTATGTTTCTTTTCGAGACATGCAACAAGGCATATAGTCGGGGAAGTCGCGTCCCTTTATTTTGCTGCCTGACTGTTAGATTCGTATCCTATATTAGGCACATTTACTAATCATTCCCCATTTTTTCAGACAGTTTAGAGATGCTAATTAATTTTACACCTTTCCGAGTGTCCCAGCGCGAGATGTCCCGACAGCTGGAGTGCTGACTCTACGGTGGCTTTCTGTCACTAAAATACAACTTGATTTGAAAACATCAACCTTCCGAAAATTCTTGCACTTTTTTGACGCCAGCTCTTGGACTAATACGGTGGTTCTAATTCAAAACCTTAATATGTAAGAAAATGACATTTACTCGTTTTGACAGTACACAATATGAAAGTGCAGTCTATTCGCGTCTATACGTCAATTTGCCACATTCGAATATGGCCGAAACTAGATCGTTTTTCAGATATTGCGTGCACCTGAAAGCACGTTCCGGTGTTTTATATAGTTCGTTGGTAGCGATAGATGCATGTCATTTAAGAACATGACACCTACCATAGACCAACCAACTATATAAAACACTGGAACGCGGGCTGAGTACTTAAAAAAACGGTCCGCTTGACAACTGGCCACCATGTTGAATGTGACAAAATCTCAACATCAAGATGACATTTATGCGGAATTTTGCTTTTCATATCTGTTCATTTCCTGTTTTTAGTAAGAAATAACTCATAATGCGGTCTCATATTTTGTATACTTCATAATGTTCTGCGAATAATTACAATTAATCCATCATTTTTTATTGTTAGTAAGACGACCACAATAGGAAGATAAAGCTGTTAAAACCGTCAAAATTTGTATTAATTCTAATCTTAAATATGCAAAAAGAATTGGATTTATGCTTAATTATTTTAAATGCATTGATTTTATGTAAATATTTATTGAAATGGTTTATTTTATCATTCGGTAGTTATTAAAGAATAATGTGAAAGTTGAAAGCATCAAATGGAGTACGTATACGATGATTCTAATTAAAGATCTTAATATGCAAAAAAAATACATTTACTCCTTTTGACAGTACACAATATGCAGTCTATTCGCGTCTATACGTCAATTTGCCACATTCAAAGATGGCGGAAGCCAGACCGTTTTTTAGTTACTGTGCACCCGAAAACACATTCCATACTTCGTTGCCATAAACCTACATTATTGACATGTCAAAATCATAGTAACGGCAGGCACGGCTGATGTAGCCTGGTTTATGTCAAATCTGAATAATACAAAACTATGCAAAAGAATAATTATGTAACTTAAATAATCAATAGGAAGTGAAACGCAACTTTAAAACTTAATACTTCGGTTTTTGACTAAGTTTTAGTATAATTTTGGAAAATATTAACTTAATTTAGCATTTGTTAGTATAACATTTATTCAAATTTAAATTGACATTTTGCTGTCGCAATCTTGCCAACCCAAGGGTAAACATTTTTTTCAAAAAAGTCCGGTAAGTGGCGCCAGCGGCAAACACGTGCAACTCATCATAAAGCAAACTGTCAGTTATTAAGACAGTTCTGGTAAAAATATAGGTATAATTGTATAGATACCAAAACAATTAATAGTACAGTTAATAATACAAACTAAAGTAAATAATTGCAGTTTGAGAAATAAATAATGCCTACCATTTTCATTCCCCGTAAATTTACATTTGACTATTGACTAGTCGGAAACAAAAATTTGGCAGTCAAAGCTCTATCAATGCATGACAAGGGAGGGAGGTTCTTAATTGGAACCCTTTATGCTATTAACATAATTGTTTCTTCATCGTAACTCCGACATTTGAACAAATGTTTAAATAAGATTTAAACTTTGTAACAGATATTTTTCACCATTTGAGGCCCAATAAGCGGAGACAACTAACTTCTTATGGCAACAAGCAAATAATAATACGTAGAGCCTAATGAATAAAAAATTTAAGTACTGATTCTTCTAAAAAACTATTGCTATTTCTTACTTTTTAAGCAAATGCTACCTTTCCTCATCTCTGTAGCAATCACCTACGCAACAGGTCTAGTTGACGAATTGTATCTGATGTTAGATTGTCGTTTAGCGTATTATGAAGCAAAACGCAAGTAAACTATTATCGTCAACGGTATTTTGTCCAATTTACTGCTAATTTTATACTGAGGGACAGGGAACCTTTTTTTTATCAATTGCCACACTAGAAAAAGCAATTTATTAATTTGCTCATCACTTTTTAAGCATATGCAATTACTTCTATTTTTTAAGAAAAAAATTTGACTAGAAGTAATTGCTGTACGTTTAAGCAATTGCTGGCAGCAAAAGCAATTGCTTCAGTTTTTATTCATCGGTTTTCAAGTATTTATTTTGAATTTATTAAACAAAACGATTCCTAAATTTTCATTCATTTAAAAACATTTTAATAATTTTATTTAAAATGATTGAAATAATATTCCCAACTTTTATGTTAACACTAGAAAATGTATAAATTAAAGTATTTAGTTTTGCCTAATACCTAATTTTTCGTTAATTCAACTTTTTTTTGCGTTAACCAATTCATTTTTATGTTTTCTCAGTTTAGTAGAAGAATTTACATTATCTTGAACAAGTTTTTTCAAAAATACGTGGAGGATCCGTATAGTTAAAAGAAATTACGATTTAACCTTGTATTTAAACTTGTATTCACTTCCTTAATTGACTACGACTAGACGAGCAGTGGAATATATTTAGTAAGATTTATGGGCAAAATTTGAGTGGCAAGACCAATACCAGCAGGAATTGATGTTCATCATTTCTGGAATTAGCATATAATACACAAACAATTTTACTTTAAAAAAAAATAATATATTGAATTCGTAAATTTAAACTAGCTGATCGCAGTTACTTCTACCACAAAGCAGGTAATTTTAAAATAGAAGATCTAATGAGTAATTTTTGGAAAACGTACATATGACTATTTTACTAAAACTGTAATTAACGACTGCATTAAGCCAAAACATAAAATTCTCCTATATATGATTGTGATATTAGATCATGTGCGCGCACCCGAATCAAATCGCATTTTATCTAACCACCAATGTTTATTTCTATAGACATATCTGTAAGCAGTTTTTTTCGAAGATTTATCGATGCCAACGTATTTATTTTTCAATTATGCGCGAGATAGATCGACAAATAATAGATAAAGGTTTATGTAACAGAGAAAAAATCACCAACTGTATCTACGCGTGGTAGGTATTTGTACAAATACATTTTCCACTAGCTTCAATCTACACATGTGTCCGTCCACATCTAGGTATCGCCACATATGAATTTATTAAAAGATTAGATTAGGAGTTGCTACATATGTGTGCCGTTATGATTTTTTCGGGCGATAAAATGTTATTTTTGGACATTTTACCATATTCGATTTTTGGTGTGATACAACAGCGAACTGTAAATCGTAGATTCTGACGAAAGTTTGTTAGCCTATAAAGGACACTCTTTTTATTGCGGCAAAATTTCAACTTTAGAGGGTGCAATCTGATTTTGAGATTCGATTGAAATGTCATTTATCCGAAATAACTTTTGAACGGTGAATGTTTTAATGTCGTTTGTTATAGAACGTTTAGGCAGCTCTTTTAGCTGGTGTAGTTATTTATATACAAGCTGTTACAATAAGCGGAAAACGTCATATGTTGTGCTTATTGGAAGGAATTTCAGTAATCAGTTATAATAATATACAAGTTCCTGCAATAGTGTATCAAGCTTCCACAACTCCTTTACCAATTAAGTTAGGAATTTCACCAACTGCGACTTATACTCTATTATAGGTTGTATCTCGAAAATATTTATAGCAATGAAGGACAGTTTTACCGGAAGTAGATACAAGCTTTATTATTTTAAATTGAATAATCGCATCTTATTGCAGTTTTAGATTCCTTGTTAAATTTAAATGGCACTTTTATAAGCATACTCAAAAAAGTTACTGTGTTGAACTAACAAAATGCTATTTATTGAATTTTTTTGGTTATTATGATCAAAATTCGAGATAAATCAAAGCAATTTCTCGGGTTCTATAAAAAAAAATTAGCTTGAATCGGTTTAGTTAAATTACAGTTTGAACTTGTTCCAATTAATAATGAAAGTGGTTCCTTTAAAATTACTAAAAAGTTAACACGTTTTTTCCATTCAACTAAAAATGTGGTTAGATAGACAAATCTGAAGTATTAAATCAAATTACGTTTTGGGTTGTAGAAATTGAAGAATATTAGTACGATAGCAGCACATCTATTTTGTAGCAGTTTTCTTCCTATATGGCACAGCAAATACGTTAAATACTTACATGCTTTTCATAAATTGTCTTAGAGATAGCATTTCTCTTATTTCACTTCAGTAACAAGTGTATTTAGCATGACTAGGGTGCGATAAGTCCGTTTATAAGATATTAGTTTGTCTAATAGGAGTTGAGGCGCGCGGCGGAGTGATCCTCGCGATCAACCCCCAATATGCTGACCAAACACTTAGCGTGTTTACAATATCGGCTACATGTCTCCCTCAAAGAAGTACGTTGTTAAAACAAGATTAAAGATAATAGTTTGTTCAATTACATATCCATTTAAATGGAATATTCGAAATTTGATAAATTGAAGCACAATATATATTTGAACTAACCAAGAAGATTTGGCTAATTTGACTTAAATTTTGGTTAGCTCAATGCAGATACTTTTCTGAGTGCATAAATTGAATTTAAAATGGGCCATCGACGGTATGATTTAGCGTACTACAAGATATACGACTCGACAGTTTCAACTACAACTGCACCCTATGTGCGACTCTTATTCAATCTGCACTCCAATACGGTTGGATCGTACGGCAGTATTGCATGCATAAAGTTTGTACTATGAAATTGGCGCTTAAATTTGAATGTAAGTCAGGAATGTATCAGGCTAAAATCAGTAAATTAGTAGCATAATCAAATGTTTAATCATTCCTCATTGCTCATTCATTCAGTACTGGGACCTTTTTTTAGATCACAACATTGATTTTGTTTAGTATATTATCTTATATCCTATTCGTATCATTACATAAATAAGTCCTTGCGAGGATTTCTCTTGTCAAAGAAGAACAAGAGGACACAGTCTCAAAACGAGGACGGGTGGCAACCCTAGTGTGCATTCATCTGCCTGTCGATATAATTATTATAATCTAATGGTCATTAACATGTAGTTTATGTACAATATGTATAATGTAAATAGATATGCTAGGCCGGTTCTGACGCAAGATCCCATAACGTTTGCATAAGATATCTACAATATATCTATCACTGTCTCGCTGTGCTAGAGAGCTAGGACGGTTGGGGCTCCACACCAAGTGGCCCTGGGTTATACGACGGGGTATCTTCGGGTCTCCAACTAAAAACACGGAGGGCCGTAAGGATCACCCTCATGGGGGGTCGATAATAATGTCAGAGTACATGAGATCTGTGTAAGGTATTCCTGAAACAGTTTAAACAACTCAGGGAGCAGCTTAAACAGCTCTTGTAACAGTTCAACAGTTTCTGGAATACCTTAAACAGGTCCTGTAACAGTTCCATAGGTCTTGGAATAACTCCAGGAACCACTTGAACAACTGGAATAGGTTAAACAGTAA
The DNA here is from genome assembly GCA_004143645.1 of Protaetia brevitarsis. Taxonomy (NCBI): domain Eukaryota; kingdom Metazoa; phylum Arthropoda; class Insecta; order Coleoptera; family Scarabaeidae; genus Protaetia; species Protaetia brevitarsis. The sequence goes on from RXPK01000255.1 coordinate 1,096,515, forward strand.
CAAGCTTATCACCAGCGCAACTTTTTTTTTTCGAAATGCTAGGAGCTATGACAGCAAACGTGTGTCCATTTTATTATAAATTGTGCAACTGCTTGATCCCCAAGTAATTGCATACGTAAACAAGGCGCTCTTACAATGATCAGTTTAATTGTTTGTACAACCCGCCGTACAACTTGTGGTGCGACAAAATGCACCATATGTGGCCCATTTAAGTCGCATGGTATCTAAATTGCATGACGTTTTTAAAAAAGTAACATTTGCAGCATCTTCGAAATTGAAAAATTTCGGAAACTGAGGGTTAGAAAGATGCGGTTTTCAGTTTTTGCTTAAGCATGAAAGATTCTTTATTAAACAACTGTCGCGTTTAAATTACAGGGTTACTTAACAAGCATCTCTAATATTCTAATTCTAAAATTATAGATATAGTAATTTTTACATAACTAGTAAATACAGAATTTTCTTTCGATTTTATATCTACAAGTATCATTCTGCCTATCTCCAATTCTTTAGTATTTCGCTATACATATTATAAAGAAACAAGCGCGACCATGGAAAAACAAGCATGCTGTTTATTGATACAAATTTTGATATTTTTTTTGTCCGAATAAGTAGGTATACTTAAACGGATAATATTTTGCATGGTTATGTCCAAATTGAGTTAATGTTTAATGATAAAGGAACAGGTAAGAAACTCAATCAAAGATCTAGATATATGTTGGCTTACATTTTTCGGCTAAATAGCGGTCTCCAGAGCCGTGTCAAATCAGAGGCAAAGAAAATATAATATTTTGTTAAAAAAAACGAATTATTCAATGAAAGAACTCATTGACATAATTTTTGCGTTGACTGAGAGTGAGAAAATTGTTTTCTTACTATTAAAATTTATGTAACTCGGTTTCCTGAAAGGTTACATCTAGAAGAGATTAGTTTTACCAAATCTTCTGAACGCTTAAAAATGGAAACGTTAGCTGCAAAAGCAGAAAAAAATATTGACAATTGCCGAAAATGAAAATGCTAATCAAGCAAGTGTAGAACAAGAAGTTGTAGTAGGTGAGAAGCCAACCTAAATAATTCTATACGTACCACATTGAGTTCCACCCAGCTAACACAATTGTGGCGTAAGCACAATTGCTCCCCAAGAGTGCCGAAGCGGCTTTTCACAAAACTGGTTGAATTAACAGCCATAATTATCATTATTATTACTTCGAAAGTTCAAAAATAGTTTAACAAATAGATGGCCAACAATGCTGGTCAATAAACGTGGGGAGGGGTTACACACACACAGCTATTATGTATCTACAAATATGTATACTAGTTAAAATACAAAAACCATAAAATATAGGTAAATTAACAAATAAATAAATAAAACAATTAAATTAAAATATTTAGGTCTTGAATAAAGTAGAGTATGAAACAAAGTAGAAATGAGATAAACAAAATCGTTTTATTAATTTTAAATAAATTATTGTATTAAAAGAATTCATGAATGGCATTGAAAGCATGATGATGGAGATGTAAAGGAGATAGTTCCTCATCGATTTTCGAAATTATATCTTACCTTGAACAGCTTCAAGCCAGTGCAATTAGTGGTTCTTTTTGACCTCTCTATTTGTCTTTTTATCAATAAAAAGTCTGGATTCTGTAAGATAGCTGTGTTGGGAGAAAGGTGAAGTAAAAGTGATTCGTGACGATGAATATATAGTAGACACGAAAGTATAAAAAAGGAAGGGATTATACGTATGCTGTGCTGTTCACAGATACTTTTACAGCTTTCTCGCTGTTCTGTCTTTGTCATTGCTCTTAACGTTGTTTTTTTTTGTTTTAAGAAAATATTTGTTGCGTCACTTAACTCGCCTTAGCATGAAGAAATATTAAAATTAATAATAAAATTGAATCTATTAAAAATATTGAAAAAAAATATTAAAAAATACTTTTAATTACTTGAAATATGACATTTCCAATGATCATTTAAAAATTTATTTAGATGTCGTTTTTTCTTCCACTTTGCGTTTGTTCAGAGTGTCACCTTTCAACTACTCATATTATAAAGGACTAACATATCTTAACTATGTAGTAATATTACTTGGTGTGTGTTTAGTCGAATAAATTCATTTTTCAGTAACGTCTAACAATAATATTTCACTTGCAAAGTTAGCGAAACATCTACAACCTTTGTATTTCTGAAGTCATTTGTCATTTAAGCGAACAACTAAATGTTTAAACTTGCATTATACATACATGTACTGTACTCAGATTTGTATATGTCTAAGTTAGTTCTACTCTACAATCAAAACTTATTGTTAAAGTTTTCTGCATAAAGCGCCCGGCGTTTTTTTTTCCCTAAGCGAAGCTTTATAAACTTCTAAAAGCTCGTTTATTTTCATTACCACTGTCGGACGCGCCTTGTCTCAACTCCAACGCGAGGGTGATCCACATGCATACTGGCATATACGAAACTCGGGTACAGTCATATTCGTACACACACAGGGCTATCGTGGATGTAAATATGTTCCAAGCAGTCCACAAAAATATATTATACCGCCTGGTCATGGTGAAAGACTAATTAATTTTAATTTTATATTAACGCAACTTTGACTTAATTAGAGAATAAATCTTTATTTTGTTCAACCTTACATTTTTGATTTGCAATTAAACTGTAATTATAATTACTGAACCGGTAATTTAATCTAAAACAAAATTTTTAGGTAGTGTGGCAAGGTCACTAGTATGTAAGCATTTTTTGGTTTTGCTCATCCAAAACCCTTAATTGATTCGAGCATGGGATTTTTGAAAGGCAATCCTAAAGAATGTTTTTGTAGTAATATCACAAGAGAGAGAGAGAGTGAGAATAAATTGAAAATAATTTGGCCGAACCTCAAAACAAGTTTCTGTTGGGCGATAGAGAAGCTATTGTCGGCTGGAAACAGATTGGAAAGAGGTTCTAAAAAATTATCCTCTAACTCTTCTTGTGGTATTCGATAAATGTTTTTTTGCGCCTCCGTCCAGAAACACTCATTTTGCACTACTTAAAAGCGGCAAGGAAACTATAGTTTTCCCGCGTAGGCAGGCAAAAATGTCACTAAAGGTTGGCCATACTAGATTCCGCATGACAGACGTGTAATAAATTGTCATTAAGTTACTGTTCAACCATGCTAAGATTAACTGGTGTCTTCATTGCACTTATTATTAATAAATAGATATTAAACTAGAAAGAAAATTACAGAAAAAGATTTGTTATGGGAAACGTCAAAATACTAAGGTATGTAACATGTGTGCCTACTTGTACTGTCAACTCCATAGTGTCAAAATTTCTTTTCTATTTTCAATTCAAAATTAAGATTTGTCGGCCCAAAAAACATTGTGTATCACACGGCCAGAAACTCTTTTGCGAGTATTCGTACAAACCGTACTCATACTCGCAAAACTGTAGTGTCTAGCCTAGTGATACAAATAACTATTTTGACACTATAATTAGAAACACTATCGTAATGTTATATATTTATTTTAACAAATTAAAGTCGCTCAGCTCACTACGTATAAACAAATTAAAATGAAAAGCCTAAATTGCATTAAAATTTTGCACATCAAAGGTAAAAATATTATAAATGTATCGTGTGGATAATTTTTTCAACATTGTATTTTTTTAGGGTATTTATTGATATTCATTAATATATATTAAAATATCAATAAATTAGATGAGTTGTAACCCGTAGTTTTAACTGGTAAATTATTTTACCATCCTAATAAATATGATTCATTTTAAGCAGAGGCTACTGTCAGAAAAATCCTGTGAGTTTTAATATCATTCCGCCCACTTAATAATTTCTTAACAATCAAAATAATATCAGAATTTCGGGTATTTGGTATATCTGTTAGTATGTTCTTGTGCTCCACTTTGTGTTGTTAGATTGGATTACATTCCATGCTTTGAGAGACCAACCCGCATTTTTTATTTCTTCTTGTTTTGTAAAGTCTGACGCACACTGAGAAGAAAGGCTTTAAAGAAAGGCTTTAACAATTTTTTTACCAAGATATTAACACCAAATCGACAGTAATAACAATATGTATTAAAACGTTTAACAACTAGCTGTAGTGTTCGATCCTGAAAAGTAAATAATAGGGAATGATCAGGTGGATACCAAGTTTTATTGGTGCGTGGTTGTTTATTTGATATGGGGTAAACTACGCACATACGAGTTAGTTCTTGCCTGAAAGTTGTTAGTGTTTAGTGAGGTTATGTATCATATTTGTGTGTTTCATTATTATTCATATTCATATAAAAGCAGTCATAGATATGGTATATAGACATAGTTATTAACAGATGGGGGGATTTGAAGAACTGATGTAAATGTTTGACCCCAAGTATCTATATATTATTTAAGTATTCGAGTTAGTAAATTGCTATTATTGCTAAACATTATATTTCATTCTCTCCTACAAACTGTATCTTAGCAATTGCTGCCAGAGTAGATTTTTTCCATGGTTTTCCCTTACTCGTTAGCGAGTACTGGGAGATGACTATAGTCGTTGCATAGGCGCAAACATAAGCAACAACTGATAGCTGTGCGATCTATTACATTTTTGTTACTATTGTTAATAATAATAGGAAACTTATTTATTAAAGTAGGAACATTTCAATTGTTATGGAATCTATATTGTACTTAAAATATGTAGATAGCCTCGTGTAGTACCTTTAGGTGGAGCACCAGATTTAAGATGAGTTATAATTTTTAGCTTTTCATAAATAAAGTGTATCTGTACTAATAACTTGTATTACTTCCATACATAGTTTTTTTCTGCGGTAACATCTTCAATTAGTAACACAAAGAACCTATCTATCTGTCCCACCTCTTTCACATATACACATTCTACACAATTTTATTTCATACAAAATAATTTGTCATATACACTCCCACAAAAAAAAAATTAACAAAAGCAACCCAAGTTCTACATAATATTATTTTGTCATAATTTTTAGAAATATTTGGCGTCACTTCTACTCAATAATTTCTGATAATTACCCAGCTGTCATTAAACTAAATGAAGTATAAATATATACATAGAGTAACAAAGAAACGAATCAGAATACAGTTCTATAATATATTCTATAATAATTAACTCAGGTATCATGAAGAAACTACCAGATCTACGGACTGTTTGTTAAATTAACAAAAAGGCTTATCCTAAATAAATAAAAGTCATTGCTAAATTAACACGTAAAACGTATATAAAATAAGCTATAAGTATGGCTAAATTCATACATAAGGGTATTTAAAATAAATTAAAATTATTGTTAAATTGATTTCGTATTTGATGTAACTTATATAACATTAAAAATGTATTTCATAAAGCTTTAAAACTATCTGATAGTAATTTGAAAAATAAGGGAACGTTAATTTGAATATTTTTTTTACAAAGAAATAATATTTGATTTAAATACATTTTGTTTTTGTCTCATATCTAAATATGAGACAACTTAATATATTTCTATTAAATTTTACCAAAATTTTTCCTCATTACAGAGTTTTATTATTTCGAAGATTGATTCTTTATTTGAAACTACTTCATTTTTTGTAACTTCGCTTTGTGTTTTTAGCATCTTTTGCTTTATAATCTTTTTCATTCAATTTTTTAAATCTATATTCTTTCAAAATGTCAGCCAATTTTATTGTGAGTATATTTTCGTCTAATTTGTAGTTCCTTTCTTTGCAAAAAAATTGAAATTGTTTTTAAATAGATACGTTAATTAGTGTAGTCCATGTATTTTTACAAAATGGTAGACGTCAAACGGGAAAGAACTACATTATTATTCAATATAAAAAATAATTCAGATTATCCTCACAGTAATAATCTAAGTAGATTATTCAAATTAGAATAATATTTTGATTGACCAAAAATTACAGTTTTAGACACAACAAAAAATAATCGCATAAATAAATGTATTGAAATTCACATTCAGTTATTAATTATCGCTACAACACACTACATGAGGATTTTTCGCGATTATCAATAATTCAGTGCTAAAGCCATATAAAGATGGTACTTAAACACAATTACTTAATGACAATTATTATAGTATTTATGATTGTGTAGACCCACTTCGACCCACTATAATAACAAAATCGAGAGCTGGTATTAAACGGGCTTAAACATAAAGTTTTATATACACAGAGGCAAGATTATTTTTTGATAATCACCGCTTATGATTGAAGTGCTTTTACTCACAACAAGTGTCAATAGACTAGAGACATGAGTGCTGGTTGGAAGCTCGTATTAATATTTGCATACATATGCTTATACAAACAGGCATGTTTGCTTGGATATTTTAAAATACGTCATTTTGTAAATAGAATCTCAAAGCAACATGCTCTTCCTGGTATGTCTAAATTTAAGGTGTCATACATACTTTAGTCCGTAGATTCGAACTAAATTTAAGTATTGAAAGCGTTAGCAATGAGGAAAACTTGTCAATGCAGTACGTTTTTATCGCCTATTGATGTATTGGAAATGTATGCCATTAGCAATTCAGTATCTAATAAGAGATCTTCGGACATTGATGGGATTCCATATTGGTTGTTGAAAGGGGTTGCACAAATTATAGTTGAAACCATGGTATATATCATAAATGTGTGTTTCTCACCTGGAGTCTTCCCAGATGCATTGAAGATTTCTAAAATTGTTCCAATATTCTCAAAGGGAAGTCGAGTACAAATTAATAATTATAGGCATGTGTCTTTGCTCTCTGTGTTTAGTAAGATAACTAAAAAAGCTTTTAATGATCGACTTCAAAATTACTTACATAGGCATGAACTTATAATCATACCTACTCAATATGGGTTTGTAAAAGACAAGTCAACTACAGATACCTTATATAATGCCTTAATTTTCGTATATGATAATCTGGACAAAGGCAATGCTGTGTGTGGAATATTTTTCGACTTGACTATGGCCTTTAATCTGGTTGATCATAACATAGTATATAAAAAAATTAGAGTGTTAGTTTAGATTTGGGTAAATGTTTTTTAACCAATCTCTGTGAGATTACTTGCCTAACCAGTAGCGATGAAAATGTAATACAAAGTTGGCACTCTGAAAAAATAAATATAACTAAAGGAATAGCTCAGGACTGAATACTGGGTCCTACTTTCTTTTTAATATATATAAACAATCTCAAGCAAAATATACCATCTGGAACCCTTTCTCAGTATGCTGATGACACTTCATGTGTGGTTTCCACCGAGAGTATCGATGATACTTGTATTGTTCATTCAATGGTGGACTAGTGTGGTAACAATCGTTTGTTGCTGAACACTGAAAAAACGCAGTCACTACATTTTACATGAAGAAGTAAAGATTTCAGCATAAACGTTAAATATCAAAGTAAGTCCATACCAAAAGCGAAGTTCGTCAATTTTTTGGGAACCACGTTGGATCACAAATTAACTTTTGCTGTCCACTCTGGTAAACTAAATGGCAGGCTTGCATCTTTGTATTACATTGTATCAAATCTTCGAGAGTATAAATCTCTTGTTTCTTTAAAATATTTTTATTATGCTAAAGTTGGTTCGATTCTGCGTTATAGCATTATCTTCTGGGCCCTCAGTAGAGGGTAAGAGTGTTTTTGTAGTGCAGTCGAGAATTCTTAGGTGCATTTGTGGTTCAGCAAGCATAGTTCTATGTGGAGATTTATTTAAACATTTGAATATCTTACCATTGTCAGGTCTATATTTGTTTGAACTAATTATATTTTTGAAGCAGCAGGGAGTTATTGTGCAAAATTCAAAGATGACAACTAGGCATTGCATAATTTTAGTATTCCCAAACATAAAATCGAAAAATTTGAGAAAGATCTTTACTTCATGGCTAAAGGTATACAACTCTCTACTAATGCACATTAAAAATCAGCTAGGTCAAGTTTTAAAACCAAAGTGACACAATATGCTAGAAAAACCGTTTTACACTGTTGAGAAATATCTAAGTAACAGTTGATGAAATGGTATTACATATAACTTATGTACTAGTGGGTTCTCGGCATGCAAATAGTATAAGCTATGTGTGTGTAAAAACTTTTGATTTTTTTATTCTGATTCATATTGCTTGTACACCAAGAGAAAAAAGTATCCGCAGAGCTTGGTAGTAAAGAACTAACATCCGGGGGTATGTATTGACGTGAGCCGAAAAAATTACCTACCTATTTTTTTTCATTTATTTTATTCAATAAAGTTAGATATTTACAATATATCCCGTAAAAATTATGTTCACGTCATCTTTTCCTTTACTACCAAGCTCTGGGGATACTTTTTTCTCTTGCTGTACTCGAAATATTATAATATATTATATAAATGTGCATTACTTATTGTATACATACTGACGATGTCTATGTTCATTTTGAATTTTGACAAGTAAATATCATACCATATCGTACCGTATCAAATATCTGTTGAAAAAACACTCAGATACACAGACTTTGTCATTGAGTAATGATGATGTCTAAAGCCCGTCTGACAGGGTCAATTTTAATATACATTTTTTTGTAATTGTAATTCAAGTAATTTTTTTTTCGACGCAAGCGCAAAACTCTGCTTTTACTGTCATTGTTGTGTAGTTTTTGTGGTTTGGAGGTTATGTAAACATTATTGTTATTGTATGAAAGTTATTATTGTGTACAAAGAAGGTAAGTAAACTCACCACTGTACCTTTCCATAACTACACACTTTTAATTACATCTGGACTTTTACACCCTTTTACAATATGCGCATTAGACTTGTGCGCAGAAAAATGACAAAAATTTCCTATTATTTTATTGTACATGATAATTGAAATAAAAAATGATAATTTTTTCTGTAGGACATGTTAAAATGTCAGACGGGTTTTAGATTATAACTGCTGACTGTTGTCATGTTTTGTGTATATGAAGCAAAAACTAAAGAGAACACTTCTTTAACACATTAAAGGCTTATAACCACAATAGATATTAGCCAGTGAAAGGTTTATAAACTTAGTATACGTTTAGCTAGTGAAATGTACGCGTTAATAAAGAAAATAACGTTAATGAATTCGACAATTACCGTATGAAATTGTATTTTATCCTCTGACCGAAATGTTGACACCTAACTAGAGCTTTATTTTTATGCAACGCGAACTAAATAGACGCTATCAATTTAACAACAGTAATTTCAAGCATAACTGTCTGGCATTAACATTTAATGAAATCATTATTAGCACCGGCAATTGCGGTTCAACGCGGCTGTTGGCCGTGCGGTCGGAACACGATGGTTCCGGAACCATCACCGATACCATGGAAAATCCGGCATCGATCCTATCTATCACGCAAGGAGCGATCCCCTTGTGTTTTATCGTTTTTTTTTCTGATCTTTTTTCTACGTCCTTGTCTTGTTTTTGACAAGATATTCTTAATAATTTACAAATACTAGGGATGAATGTATCGTGTAAAACGTCTAAGTATATTAGATCATTAAAAAAAAGCAACTTTTTCCTGTCTTTTACCTAATTTGATTAAAATTATTTTACAAATACAAAGTTAATGGTCCCAACCCACAAATTTTTCTTAAGATAATTGTCAGTAAGCAAAAAAAAGCAATACATTTAAGGGAAAACATGCATAAAAATAGAAATACACACCTTGTAAGAAACTATGCCGATTTTATTTTTCTTTGATATATTACTCGGGCGAAGCATTTTATATTTTATGCGAAGATTATTTTCAATACGCAGGGCATCTGTGTAGTGTCCGATACGTTACGTAGAATTAATTTTAGAAATGTCTATCAACAGTAGACCTGTCTTCCGATTGTTTCCGTTAAGTACATATGTGTGTATGAATATACAGGGTGAGTTTTTTTACCTTGAGACAACGGAATATCTCTAAAACACTGCATCAAATCAAAAAAAGATCTTAATAAGATTTGTTATAATGTAGGGGGCTCACTGAATGGTGCCGAACTCGATCCTCATTGGTTGCGCCAAGTTGAACATCAACATCCTTGGAGCGTAAATGTTTGGTGTGGAATAATTGGCAATAAGCTTATTGGTCCATATTTCATTCATGGAAACTTAAATGGTGAAAAATATCGAAACATCTTGCAGAACGAACTTCCAGTGTTACTTGAAGACCTTCCCTTGGACGTACGACAAACAATGTGGTTCCAACATGACGGTTGTCCGGCACATTATTCAAGAATAGCACGAGAAGTATTAGATCGAGCCTGCAATCGTCAATGGATCGGAAAAGGTGGTCCAGTGTCTTGGCTTGCAAGATCGCCAGATCTTACTTCCCCTGATTTCTTTTTGTAGGACCACTTAAAGTCTGAAGTTTTATACAGAAGTGCCAACTACGAGGGAAAACATGATTGAGCGAATCACCAACGCTTATTCAAGGATTACGCCGGAAACACTTCTCAGTTGTGTGCAATTATTCCAATTGCGAATAAATAAATGCATCGAAGCGGAAGGGCACATTTTCGAACACATTTTCTGAAATGGGTATGATAAAGTGAAATTCTTCGTTGTTGAATGGCTTTTTGAAATGTTATTTAATGTTAAAATAAAAAAACACAAAATCACGTTTGCTTGCTTCTCTTTTTTGTGTATTTTTTCTAGACGTTCACAATCATGTTTTTTGCGATTACAGCGCAATCTGTTACGAATCGAAAAAAAAGTTTCAATCAAAAACTACATACTTCCGAATCTGCAATACAAAATCGGGGTTTCCATTTAAGATTTCAAAGTTATCCTCCCTCCCACTCTGGGGGGCTGAGGTGGGGGATCGAGTTCGTCACCATTCACTGAGCCCCCTACATTATAACAAATCTTATTAAGATATTTTTTTGATTTAATGCAGTGTTTTAGAGATATTCCGTTATCTCAAGATAAAAAACTCACCCAGTATATCTAGCAACAAAAATTCCTTGTGTAAATTATTCTAAAGAATATTTTTTATGTAAAATATTATCACCAATTCTAAGTAAAACTATATTTTGTATGAAATCGAATGTTCGTAAAGGCTCAAAAACCTCTGCACCCCATTGTATAAGTTTTGTTGTAAAGCTTAACTGCTTTAGTCACATGTTCCAGAAAGTATGTGTTCTCTTTTTGTGCTCTGCTTTTTGTCATACTGCGTGCTTTGTTTCTTCGAGTTCACGTGAGACGTGTTCGATTCGTCACGTAATTGGTGCTTTTTCAAAACAAGAAAGAACACAACCTAGAAATGCCGTGCTGAAATTGAAACGGCACGTGAATTTTATTCAATTTGTGTTCCGCTAGCGCAATAAGAGCACATCGGTAAGTGCGTGTTTTCCACATATTTCCGATCAGTTTCGCCCCGTATATATTTCGTGATAAACGGATTTATTCCGCGATTGTCTGGAGACGAGAACAAGCTTTGTCGATAACGTTTTCCAAGTCGTGTTGAATATTTGATTTATTCGTTTGTTTACTCGAGTTCACTCGTCAACAGGTTGAAAGCGAATCAATGTAAATTCTGTGTTTTTCGAACTTCGTGCGTCGGTCGGCATCGGGTTAGGAAGAATCACGCCTGCTATGGGGTAATTAACGCAATAATTGAGCACGAAATGCTTAATAGAACCGTTGGAAATGATGTATATTGAGTAATTGAGACTATTTATGCTCCAAAAACAACTGACGTTTCATTATGTTTTAAAAGTTTACAGTAAGCATTTCAAGAAGTGTTAATATTGGTTTCTCTTGATCGTCAATTGTGCTTTTTTTATTTATGAATATATTTCGATTGTCTCATAGGTATCCTAAAGGTGCGATTTTGTTGCATCGTCCAAAGATGGCTGTCTCGACAGTCTAGTCTTTGGCCTCACATATAGTTCAAATATGTATCACCATTTTCATCGCGGCAAATCGTTATCAATCACTAATATTCCAACAACATAATAAAACGCCGTTACCAGGGTCGTAGCTAGTAGTACGCCAGTGGTCTGCCCTAGAGAAACATTTGCCTGTGCTAAATAATTCGCAACTAATAACTGAAAAATAAAGCATGGAGGCACCACCAACAAAAAATTGTCAGTTGCAACAATTCTTAATCACGATGTTCTTAAACGCCACAGATTTTACGTCAGGTGCATTGCAGATCGTTCAGTTTCTTGCTGTTAACGAACTAGCTTTTCGTGGTTCGTACGATATTGGTTAACAAAATAATTTACTTCAAAACTTATTTCAGTACACACTACAGAAAAATGAGAAATTTGCTGAATGTACTAAGCACATTCCAGCAAGTATTTATTCGCAAATCGCAGGGCAACCTTCTCCTCCTCCCCTCCTCCCCATTTTATTAATTATACAAAGTTTTGAATCAGTTTAGCTCAGCTTGCAGTACTTTATTACGAGAAATTAAATGTAGACAAATTTAGAAGCCATTTTAAAATGAAAAAAGTTCCTAACGGAAATACTTATCTACCTAAATATAAATACTAACGCATTTCCATCGGAATTGCATATATTTAATTTAGTCTTTACACGTATACGGGCCACTTGTTTACACTTCTCCATACGCAAAATTATTTAGGTGTTTTTGTGATTTTATATCGACGAAAACATAACACAACACAAAGTACATGAGTTATTTAAGCGAAGATCGTCGAGTAAAATATAATGGATATTCTAAGCATAAACGGACGCATTTCTTACGAAGAATAGGAAACACATTTTTCATTTTCTTTGTTTCTTTACTTAAGCAAGTGGATTGTTATTTTATTTAAAACACTATTATGATGTATTTTTCAGGAACTTATTACATTTATTGTTTCATTTTCGTATTTTTTTACCGTGAATGGTACTTCATTTTGAAATACTATACTTATTAATTTGCGTGCGATGTTATCCTAGAATAATACACTACTCAATTTGCATTGAGAGCATAACGTGTTTTTTTTTTTAGCAAAATGCCATTTACACTGGACCAGGATAAATTTATTTTGAAGGCGTACTTTCGAAATGATGAGCGAGGAGGTGATGGGCAGTGGAGATATTCTGCTGTACATTATGCTGAAGAATTGATAATTTGATTGACTCTCCTTCGACATATCAATCGCGTTGTTCATCGCTTCAGAGGAACTGGAAGTGTTTTGAAGGGAAAGTCACCAGGTCACCCATCAGTTCTAACTGAAAATGTGGTGGAAGACGAACGTGCTCGTTTGGATCGCATACCTGGAAAACCATTATGGCAAATTGCACAAGAAATACGCATACTAAATGGTATTATAAAAAGTAATGTACATTTTTTTGTAGGCTTATTTTATGGATCATCTCAGAAAGATGTAAAACGGAAGCGTCATTATCATCCATATAAAATTTCTATCGCGCAGCAATTACTGACAATAGATTTCGAAAAACGTATGGAATATTGCCATTGGTATAATGCAAATCTAAGAAATGACGATGTTTTAAATCTTACTTTTTTTCTGATGAAACTAATTTACCAGGTAAAGTAAATTCTCAAAGTATTAGGATTTGGTCCGCGCAAAATCCTCATGTTATTCGGGAAACGAAATTACATCCTGTAAAAATACGGATATGGGTTGCAATGTCCAGGAGACGTATAATAGGGCCGATATTCTTTGAGGATATAATAACAGCAGCCAGATATAGACTTATATTACATGAATTTGTGGAACAATTATTTGATGATGAATTACAGCTATGCTATTTTAAAAATGACAATGCTACTACTCATACAGCAAAAGAAATAAGAGAGTATTTGCAGGAATTTCTTGATAGCAGAGTTATTGGATTTGAACGTTGGTCCCCTAGATCACCCGATCTTACACTGCTTGATGTTTTTTTTTATTTGGTCACCTAAAAGATAAAATTCATCGGAACCGCTTACATAATATGGATCAATTGAAAGAAGCAATAAGAAATGGAATAGAAAATATTACAAATGCGCAATTAATAAATGTTTCTCAAAACATGAAGAAGAATGGTGGTTCTCACTTTGAATACAGCATGTAAGCAGTGCAGGTATGTTAAAGAAACGTGTTCCCAATTTTTTAATTTATATTATATTTTTGTTGTAGAGCGTATGGATATGAATCATTTATCCATTATTGTCCATTCAGTACCTCGTATAAATTATGAAGAATGTCTGACATAAGTTAAGATATGACGTAAATGTGTATATTTACAATATATATTGTTTAAACCTTCTATACCTTTAATTAAACCTGGTTGTATTTGTTATCAGAAATATACTGTTTTGAAAAATGTTACGTTTCTCTTTGCGCGGGAGTTAGTTAAATGACTTATACCTTAGATGCAATTTTGGTGCACTACACTTGTTGTCCAGGTTGACATTAGTGTATATTAAGTTGCATACGTACAATTAGACAAAAACCGCACAATGACCGCACGTTACTGTGTTTTATAACTAACTTCATTCGAAACAGTGGATGTAATTATTGATATAATCTTCGTGGAAAGTGGAATAGGGTCAGCACAGTCTTATTCCATCTCATGGTATATTCTACTAACTGAAAATATGAAGTATGTTGCCAACCTATGAAATATAATAATAAATTATACTAACAATGTTATCTCAACAATACTTGTCCAGTATTTATTGAATGGTTCGAAAGACTGTACAAGAATTACCAGTGGAGACATCATGGTGTTGTATTCTAGTATCAGTATCAGTATCTACCTCGCCATAGTACATACAGGCATTGTTCAGTTTCTTGTCTATCCTCTTATTGTACGTTTTAAACATCTCATATCCGGTGAGCATCTGAGTGAAGCGGTACTCCACAAGCCCGCGATTATATTTCACTCACCTCCTGACGACTGGAATTAGCTGTTTTGTCGATTGTCTCTTGAAAGTATTATCATTCCATCCCTTGTGCGCACCATTCGTGTGAATATGCTTCCTTTCTCAGGCCGTAAGATCTATAAGTTAAATACTTATAATCAGAGGCTTATAGTAGTATTGGTAAAAACTTCGATAAAAGGCTGAACCTATGAAAATAACGTTATAATATCGGTATAATTGATACCGTTGTAATACAGATATTATAACGATATTTTGTATTAACGTAGTGTAAATCTATCAATACCGGTATAAGTCCTTACCTGTGATAACCTGCAGAGCTGTAATAAAGACTGTTCCCTAGTTTTGCGGCAACTAATGACTGACTACTATTTTTCGCTGTGCTCTAAAAAATATCTAGTTTTTACTCTTGCTTTGTCCAATTATTGCGCTAGCTATCTTGGAGATTATTCCATCCCTCCTTCTCTTTTTTGTTACAAGTAAGGCTTCTATTTTTGTCAGGTGTTAATTTCTAGATCTGAATTAGTGTAGAAACGACTAAAAATAGAAAATCCTTACATGAATAGATGCAGAATGTAATTCTTCACTTCTAGCTATATAGAAATCAAATTCGAAAATAATATTGGATAGCACATGTCTACTATGTCTGTTCTGTGAATCAACTTATTTCTTTTTGTTACAAATTCTGACATTAATCCAATGTTTATTTCTAGGAAAAATATTAATTATGTTTTTTCTTCCGTTTTCTCGAAAATGGACCGTTATATGTAGAATATTCAAAAAACTATCTACAACTAAAGGTGAACTTAATCAATCTTTAATCACTGGACTAATGTATATTTATATACACTGCACGGCAAAAATTCTAGGAACAATTAAAGGGTACGCAGTGTGAAAGCGTGGTGGTGAGAAGAAAGGCGAGTCGAAATTCATAAGAAGCGAATACGGTAGCCCAAAAGATCTCAAAAGCAACCTTTTCCGAACATTAACTGCGTCTTTAAGACATAATGAATGGATTACAATTAGAAATCACGGGAAGTTTGATACGAATAGAGTCCGTAGCACATAATCGAGCACCATTCGTAATCTGTCAACTATTGAAAGGAGAGTGCCCATTACTGCTGGTTAATACAAGGCGAAGAAAAGAATCAGAGGCCACACACGACTGCCAACATGGCGCGGTCATTAGTGACCTATAGGTATGTAAATGATTAATATTCTAGTATTCCGATTACGATGCTGACTGAAAAGCCAGTCAAGCTAGTTTAATTTGCTGCGATAACTGATTTAACACATTGCCTCAATGTGAATTTTTCGTTAACTAAATTGTCACTTTTCACCAATAATACAAAGCCCTTTAATCAAAACAAAGACTCATGTAAACCAAACCAAAGCTGGGAATAATCTGTACAAATTCTATGACTAATTTAGGGATACCTTTCTGATTTTACTGTCAGCAGTTTTTTTTTTTAATCAACACAATATTCTGATTAAATCAGTGTATTTATATTATACTATATGCCTTATCGACATTAACGTTAAGATAACGTTACCAGGCTGCCAGGTTGATTCTGATAACTAAGGTAAATAATGGGGCGTGGAGATAAGATTGTTCAGACTAGACACGTAGCATCCATCACACGATCCCAAATCGTGTAATTCGATCGGAATTATAGGAAAGCTAATTATAATTGCCATTGTTATTACGTACCTATAGGTATACATTATACATCTAAATCGATCACATTTAATTAGCAAATGCCAGATAAAAATCACAAATATGCGGTTGCTATATGTCACTTTTGTATTTACTCACAATGAATTTTCTCAAAGTAATCCTTATCAACAACTTTGTATTCTTGGAATTTTGCTATTTGGTAATTTATCTCTATAAAAATATTACATTTCCGACACTCTGCTAGTACTTCAGATTCACGTATCTTACATAAAATATTTCCAATTGCAGTGTATGAATAAGTTTAAAATCTACATAGTAACTAAATAACTCTTGCTACGAAATCATTTTAGAGTTGGTTTTTGTAGATCATACGCATAAGCAAAGAATTTACAGATACAATTTTGATACCCATAGACAAAAAAAACCACTCCTCTGAGAAGTAAAATTGTGTGCCAACTCTACCTACAGGTTACGGACAGTACTCCTTGATAAACAAACTTTAAATGTTTGTGCTTTATCTTGTTGAACATGTAAATACTACAGAGTTATTTATTCTGCAGAAATAGTATTTCTATGAACGTATTAATGGAATGATTTTATTGAATTAAAATATCCACGTTAAAATAAAGCAATTTTGTAAGTATTTCATGTAACGAATCTTATCATGTGGGGTTACATAATTTGTGAAGTGCATGCCGCTGATTCCAATCACTTATGATGCTAATAGCTTCAATACTTATTCTTTTTCTGAACTTCAACACTTGATAAGGTTATTGAATTAGTGGATTAGGGAATAATGCACTTAGTGTTCATTGTTCCGTATTCCGTAACAAGGAGTCAACTTTTCATTTCCAAAATTTTCAAATAAAAAGTGACTTAATTCCATACATACTTAACGAATGGAAAAAAAAGTATATGCATATAAAACGACGAAAATAGATTAATAATAAAGATAGAAGTAATCTAACTCATTGTCAGCTGTGCATTTAATAAATAGAACCAAACTATTTATAAACGTCTAATGCTTTCTTTGCGTTAAATTGAAAATTTGATTTTTGCGTCTCCGTCCAGAAACGTTTTGCTGTACTTCAATGCGGCAGGAAAACTACAGCTTTCCTGCCTAGGCAGGCAAAAATGTCACTGAAGGTTGCTCACCCTAGATTCCACATGACAGACGTGTAATAAATTGTCATTAAGCTACTGTTCAACCATATTAAGATGAGCTGGTGTCTTCATTGCACTTATTATTGATAAATCGATATTAAATTAGAAAGAAAATTACAGAAAAAGATTTATTCTCAGAAACGTCAAAATACATACTAAGGTATGTAAGATGTGTGCCAACTTATACTATCAACTCCCTTGTGTCAATATTTTTTTTTCTATTTTCAATTGAAAATTAAGATTTGTCGGCCCAAAAAATATTGTGTATCACACGGCCAGAAACTCTTTTGCGAGTATTCGGCTATCGCCTCAGCCCACAAACCGTACTCATACTTACAAAACTGTAGTTTCTGGCCTAGTGATATAAATAACTATTAATTTATTCATTTTACTTTTTTCATACTGAAGTGAATCAGAATGTTAGTTTTTAATTCATATTGTGTTATTCCTAAAACACAGAATTTGCATTGACCGTTTACTGCTAAGGGGATGCCCTTTTCAAAAATGAATGTAAATTGTCAAAAATATAATGCAAAATAATCAATTAAAATTTTATAGCAAAATTAAATGATAAGAAAATATGTATTACGCTAAAATCAGCTGGAGTTTGGAGTTTAATACGACAATGGACTTTCGCGCTTATTAACACATTTTTTCATCATTTTAAACAGTTTATGTTTTTATTATACTCATACATATAATCCACCTGTTAAAATCTTTATCTATATCCAGTTAGGAATGTAGCGTAATATTATCTTACGTTCTGCGTGTTATAATTTATAAGAAACACGTAATTTGTCCATTTACTCCTACAATAAATACATCCTCTTACGAAATCTCTTCGAAATATTTCTTAATTAACACTTAATTTAAAAACGTTCTTGTTATTATCTCCTTTCCAAAAAGAAATTTGAGTACGGATTTTTAGTGAGGCATGGAAACCAAAAAAAAAAAAACAGCTTCAGATGTAAAATTTAAACAATTTTATACATAATTTTTTAGAACATTCGTACCGAAAACTCATTTGTAATATTACGGCAATATTGTAAAATTTCAGTGCGAATACCTTGAAAATTGCAGTAGCAACATCGCTATTTTAGATTTGAATTTTATGCTGGAAAATTTAAGTTTTCAATGTTCATGTGCACTTGAAATTATTGTACAAATGTGACGTAAAATTCCGGTAAAACAAATTTGCAAACAAGCTACATTACCTATATACTCACATCTTAAACGTGAATGTGATGATACTTAGACACTCAATTTTCTTATTGTTGGCTACTTACAGGGTTTTCAAAGAGTGTGAAGTTGGTGCTCTAAAGTAACAATAAGACGGGCAAATATGACAACTTTTAGTATAGCAAACATGTTAAACATATGCAAAATAACGCAGCAATCGAAAATATTTATTATTTCGATGGTACACCCAATTTTTGTTTCTATATGCAATATTTTTAAGCATATATTAGAAAGCACCATGTGCTCAGTAAGAAATTTTAGCGTTTAATTTTGGCTAGTGTATTGGGTAATATTTTAGTGCTGAAAAATATACACTTTTTAGTGCTAAATCTGTACTACCTTAAACACTAAAAATTGGTAAAGACTTTACCAGGACACTTGTTGAAAATATACGCTAAAGCTAATAAACTGGTACCTATAATATGTGTTGCTGTAAGCATAAGCTGCAGCTGAGCATAGCCTAATCTCATAGCGAGATTGAGGGGAGGGAAGGTTGGAATGGTAACAGACAAAAAGCAATAAACTAAAATTTGTATTATCAATGTCCTGTTACATTTAAAGTTAGCTAAATTTTATTTTAAACCACTTTTACTACTAGGTACAATATTTAATTTTTTTGTTGATTAGTTTTCTGGCTTGTAGCAGCAAATACGTTAAATATATTCTACAAGTACAGAAATTGCCGTAAAGATGGCGGTTCTCCTATTTCACTACGCTAGCTTTCCATACCCGATATAAATCTTAGGCAGACACAACAATCAAATATTTATTACTTACCAGATAAATATTTCTTAGGAACTGTTATCAAAATAGTTTGCTATTACATAGGCGCCCTTGATTTTTGCTAATCAATCGCCAATGTGCAACTGATCGAATTATGTTCTTTCATAAGGAAGAAATTTCTTAGGTAAATTACTACTTTTTCAATTAATTCTTTTCATAGGACCTAAACAAATATTTCCGTAGTTCTATTTCTATTTCTAAAGAATATTTAAGACTAATGCATATTGCGACGAGAAAATCATTTTCTCAGTGTAGCAAAAGTTACACTAAATTACACTATAAGTGTAGACTTTACAATTCGTGAAAGGTACATTTTATACTGCTGTTTACATTAGGTTCGGGTACATTTTTTAACACTATTAGTGTTAAATAGTGTAAAAAAATTCTTACTGTATTTTTTTTATTAATCAAAAGATGTTCTATGTATACAGGATGTATCAGATATAGAGGTAAATGTAATAATATGTAGCAGCTGTAATCATATACGATCAAAAAGTCTTAATGCACAGGGGTCTATCTGTAAGCATTAACGAGAAAAAAATATTTTGTAAATGCCGTGGGCTAGAGCCGCACCTGTGCCCAACCTAAATGCTGTCCCGAGTATATCCCCACATACCACTATCATTCAACCATTACCGCTGTTAGTTTTGTGTGGATCGCCGATTGGAGTGCAAGCCACTTCGAACATTTTATTTAAATCCTTCCCGTCTCGAAAAAATGATCCTTTTCAGGACCATTATGATTTCATTTGTAAGTTTTTTGTAACCACTGAAGTCGCATATCCGGTGAAACTCGAACGTCTTACCAGGATATTAAAAATAATACTTTGTAGACTTACATAGAATGCTCTTAACAAATAAGAAATGTTTATTTTATAAAAAGAAGAAATTTAAAGTGCCTCAGTTTTGCTATTTTTACAAGGGCATACTGACCGATTGGCCTTATTCAGAATGACGTTAAATGAACTTACGGCATACCATTAAGAATAATACTAAATGAGTGCAATGTATTTATTCATAATACCACGTGCTTAAGCGGGTGCTTAACATGACGTTTCCTTGCAACAGGCCCGGACTAAAGAATTTTTGACTCTAAATTTTACTTTTTTTTATTCTTTAATGATGAAATCCGGTTTCGGTGGGTTTGTGCTTTATATGTCGTGTAGTTAACACCCAAGCAAAATTTACTTTTTTAATTGATACACCCTGTCATCACCCATTAACAAAAATAATTAATAATAAAGTTATCTCAGTATATAAAAAAGGTTCCATACGTGATATAAATATTATAAATAATTGCTGCCCAATTTCATTGCTGTCAGCTTTCACCAAGATTTTTGGAGAGATTGTTAACGAGAGATTTACAAATTATATACCTACTTAAATATACACTGATTGGTTTTCGGGTTGAAGCCGCATTCTAGAGCTGCTTCTGGCCAACGTTTCGCCCTCAATCGCATAGGACATCTTCAGAGCTGCTACTGCTGTTACCGTTGACCGGAAACTGAAGAACTAACCTATGGTGATGAGTTTATACTCTTTGCATAATGGTTGCGGTTCAATGGAACCTGATGGTTACGGTACAGATTAATGTGAGGATTACAATTGTTATTTACTCCAGCAAATGCTGATTTAGTTATGCGCAACGCTCAAGTACAATGCTCATGTTTTGCAACACGAATGTCTACCAAACACTTTACTTATGTAGACACTACTGTACGAAAACGGAATACGGTAAACACCGGGAGCTTCGATATTTGCCAGGAAAGGAAAGGAGTATGCAAGTTCGAAGATAGGTTTACAAATGGTTTTGATGTTGTATTTGGACAGGATTATATATGATAGGTCGAAAACACCTTCATTCATTCATTTTATTTATTAAGTTAGGGTGGGCACCTAAAGTCGGCACTTGCGCTAGGTGCTCATTGTACCATCCCTATTAAGTATATTATTTCCACTCGAGCAGCTTCGTGTTCTCTATCAAGCCCAGTATCTTGCCCAGTGGAAACTTGAGAATCTTCCAGGGCTCAAACAGATCTCTCCCGAAATGTGACTAAACTTTAAACGGTTTTATAATTTTCACCTGAAGATGTCCCTTAGTAGATGAAATCGGTAGTCTTCATTAAAGAATTTGTGAGAAATTGGACCATTTACTTTCATTTCCCTACTGCAAGAGAATGTCTTTATTTGTTTTAGCTGCGATATAATTCTGTTATGAATTGTTGAGAACTTATTCAGAGTATCACTTGAAAATGTACCAGAACGGTATCGTATGGAACGTATTGAACTGTAATGAAATACACGCTTTAATATGCATTCGAAAATAATATTCGACATTTAATTTTTATTCTACAGAAATTTGGACTTAGCTTGTTTTTGGAGTTTCAAAAATTCACTCAATGCATTTTTGCAGCGTGATCTATGTGTCTATAAAAAAAAATGTTTTTCAAGACCGAAGAAGATAAAATATTCAGAAAGATTTTCTGTGATTACAGATCATTTACCTTTTGAGCACATTCATTACAATTTTTTACTCTGGATGTTCATAAATTTAGAAAAGTCAATGTTTTTAATAATTATTATATCTTAAATGATTTTTTTAATTCCATATTTTTCAAAATACTTTGATTCTTAAAAAAATCATTTTTATTTGCTTTTTTTCGATTTGTTACCGGACCTGGATTTAAAAGAGCACACCAGTCGTAGATTGAGCTACATTTTCTTTTTGAAGATATAATTACATTCGGGTAAGTATCCTATCAATTTAGAAATTAAGGACTTAACCATGTTTAGCTTTGTGTTATTTTTTTCTAATAAGCGATCGAATATGCAAACAAGTTTGAATGTCACACATTATCTTTATTTCTTTCTTGTTAAAGAACTTAACGTTGTCGGTAAGGTAAGGAAAATAAAGTAAATACAAATAATTATTATAATTGTGTTTATATTTAGAAGAAATAAATTAACTTTTTTGTACATATTTGTTTTATAATTATTTCTATAATTATTAGCTAACCCGAATATCTACATTCACGCCTATAATCTACTAGTATCTATCGTTATTATCTACAACATATTAGGAATGATTTGGTTTGATTTTATTTTATTGTATAACTTATTTACTGGCCACTTTAATAAATATATACATATAACTGCATTTCAGTTTTCGATCTTTATCACTTATTATATTATATTTACACATATACAAATTGGCCAAATTGAACAGCAAATATACATATGTATGTAATATGTTATATACAGAATTAAAAATTGCGTTTACATACAAAAAAGCAAATTACCTATATTTGTTTATTATAGATTATCGTTATAGAGAAAATATCAGGATTCGAGCCTGCCATGTTACTGAAGAGGTTTTAAAGAAGGCTGCACAGGCCGTTCAAGGATACTTTTTTTTCGATACTACCATGTTTTAGATTGTATCACTCTTTATAGATAATAAACGAATTTAATTTAGTATTTTTTTCCGTGCTACTCACAGATTGCTGATAAAAGAAAACATGTTTATTTGACAAATTTATCTATTCATACTGAATATAGATAAAAGATTTTTCATTTGACATGAATTCATTTTCTTTTGTCATTGTATAGTGTACATTTTAAATTATATCGCTTATCGTAGTATTAAAACGAATACACGTACAACCATTTTTTTTTTTTCAATTTTACGATTAAGTCTGAAATATTTCATATTAAAAATAACCCCGAACGAAACAATTATCGTAATTGAACAAATATAGAGAAATCAATGCATTAATCACTTCTCCCTATAAAATAACATTTCTCTAATAATCACAAAAGTTGCACAAGTTTATCCTTTTTCCGACGATTTCACTAATTCTATTATGCGTTGTTACCACCAGCCCCGATGTGCCTGCATTATTTGATGGGTATAAGCGGGCATCATCATATGCGACGTTGGTATCTGCAAGCTATCGGATGGTTTAGGACCGCTACCGCTTAAACACGGTTTACCATCTCGGACTAGCACTGGAACGGCAACTCTTCTGGGCGACGGCGCTGAATTGTTATTTTGTTGGTCATGCATGCCCTTCTCGTGCATGGCTCTTTTGGTTTTATACCTGCAAATAATTTATAAATAAAATGATAAAATAATTTCCAATAATAAAATGAAGAAGAAATAAACAACTTATTTTTCATTCATTGCGTAATTTTTTCAATAACTGTTTCGACATTATATTTTTCTAAAGCCAAGTCAATTCCATCGTATTTTTCCTGTTATTAAAATACCTACATGTGTACAATGTAGGTCAGACGTTTTCCATGATCTGGTTTCTTTTCATTGAACTATATTACTAACTATATATATTTGCTTTATACATACGTAGACTAACTTAGATAATATCAAAATCGTTTAATTGTATTTTATCATTAAACAAGCTAAAGGAAAATAATCGTTATTGGTACATAATTTCATTTTACATTCCATCTATTGACATAGCTTTACAAATATAATATTCATTGCTGTCGTTTTGATATAGATATATGTTGTAGTATAATTTAGTGGTACTCATTTATTAAAATTGCTACATTTTCAGTTCTGGATTTATGAATATACAATATCATAAATAGTGATGGCTACTTTCTTGCAGCGACTATATCCACTCGCGTTTATTACGATAATACATATATATTATCCAGCTCGATTAGCTTTCTGATGAACTATGTCCCATGCTTCGATCTTCCTCGTAAGTTGGTCTCCCATGCCCAACTGTTAAACCAGGTCCCGAAAGGGGTGGGAGGTCTTGGCTTAATTGCACGGACCGAGAGGAGACAACCTCAGCAAAAACCTAAATTCTAGGGTGGCGAACTAGGCTGGCACCGGGCGCGCCGCATTGTATTTAACCTTACTTCTAGCATGTGAAGCTCTGTGCAGGTGGTTTTTTCTCCCTAATTACTCGTAGAATCAGTCATGAAGAAAGAAAGTTTATCTAATTGACTTAAGCGGAACGATACCGCCAGCAACCAGCAAATGGAGCAAGATCTCTATAGAAACCCTTCCATTTCCAAAGTGAGAATACCACACAAGGAAGGAAGAAAGGGAGAAGCAATACCCATAAACTTCTTCGGCTTTTCGAAAGACAGAGCAAAGGAAACCAGCCCCTCTACCTGAACTAGAAGAACTTGAAGGTACGCATGATCTGTTGTAACGTGATCTCAGCGGAGCAGGGTGCAAATGGTACTTGCGCTATCTCAGTGAAGGGCTTGCACCAGCGGAAGCGACGAAGAAAGCCGAAACACTTAAGCGGAAGAGGAAAATAGACTACTTTAACTCAAAAGTCACTTAAGAAAAATAAAGTGGTAAAAGCGACTACTCCTAGCTCCACAAAAGGCAGCTATGCAATGGCTGACAAAAATGTGGAGAAAATTGTCATCCCGCCTCTGAGGTTACCCTCAGTGCAGACAAACAAACGACAGTGGTAGACGCTCTTGTGGAACAGATGTGCGATGGATGAAAGCATCAGATCCAATTCAAAGGCTTCGCTTAAAAGTACCAAGCTAAAAACTTGGAAGGGAGTGAGTTGACGACGTGCAAGGGAGATGAAGAAAATCCTTGAAAAGCCTCTAACATTGATAGAATCACAGAATGAATGGCTTAATTGTCCTTAGCCATTCATTCACCTTTGGAAGCCTGAAGGATGAAAATAAGGACCAGCTCCTGAGGGCGGGAATCGACGAAACTTCCTACCAAGCCAGCAGGAGCAACGGGTACATCATCCGTTACAGGTTTGGGAGAACCCCCGTGCATGGGTTCAAGAAGCGGCAGAAGGAGGAGGAGGATAAACCCACCCCTAGCACCTCTAAGGAGGTCCACCCAGAAAACGATGTGATAAGTGCTGGTAATGTAATATACGAAATATCTTTTCCATCTTAAATTTTCATTCAATTCTTCCACTGATCAAGTATATGTTATATACATATAAGTGACTTAATAAGACTTTCTTCGTATACTACATTAGATTGACAATAGCACTGGAGATCCTTGCTAAGATGAAACATATGTATGCTAATATCAAACGAGTGTTACACACGTTTTTAATGGGACATAAGCAATTTGTTTTTAGTAACACTAATAAGGTCGTTTGCAATTAATAGATATTTTAATTCTCAGTAGGTTACGATTCATTCGTTTTTTTTTCTAGGAATAATTGAAAATAAAGTTCGCTGACGGATCAAATGTAAAATTGCTTTACATAAATTTTGCGAATGAATCGCAGTTTTATCACTCTTTCCACGTTTTTAAAACAAATCTATTTTTAAAAATATATATTTTAATTTAACGTTATTACTAATATCTTATAAAATAAATGTAGTAGATAACGTGATAACACTGCGTAGGCTTTCACGGCCGGTGTAACTATAACTAACAGCTTCTTGCGGGTTTCGCCGTGTGGCTTCAGTTATCCTGAAGAAGCTGTCAGTATGAACAGCGAAACGTCGAGCGAAAGTTTTGACACACGGCGAAACCCGCAAGAAGCTGTTAGTTATAGTTAGTTATAGTAGATAACGTATTTTGAAAATAAAATTGACTATATAAGCAAAGCAACTATCGTCAAAATGACCAGTAATTCACTTTGCTAATTTTTTTTTCAAATATTTCTGAAAATATGGGAGTAATAGAGATAAGGTCACAGTTATTAAACCATCAAACGAATCTGTTTTTTGTTATTTGGAATTACTTGGTATGTAAAATTACTTTACAACTCTGAGGTCTTGCACTTATTCTAGCTATTATCCATTAGTTTAACCAATAATTTTCGAATCATCTTTGATCTATATACATATACCACAAAATTAATTTTTAATTTTATTCGTAAGCACAAAATCTGTGCTTACATATATTCAGTTAATTTTCTTTTCTAATTTCGTAGTTTTGTATGTAATACGATTTTTTTGAAGTTTCAAGTTTGTATGTTTATATATTTATAGTTTTCAAGTAAAATAATTGTTAAAAAGAAAAACAAAAAGAATCTTTTTCGTTAAGCTATGTACCCTAACTAAATCAAAAAGAGTTATATAATAATAATATTTGAAAAAAAAAAGCAGGTACCGACGAACTTCGTTAGAGATAAAGTTATTCGATAATTCAATCGGTTTAATAATACTACTTTTTTAGGACCTCAATATTTCGTCATTTAATATTTAGACTTCTTCAGACAGCAAGCTGCGATATTATAACAGAATACAATATAACATTAACAAAATGTGTACAATAAATTAGAATTTGAATGTAATAAAAAATTAAATAATTTTAACTTAGTTTTGCTAAAAGGTAAAAATTCTTGTCGATAAAGTAAGTCGTTAGATATTATGTAAAAATATTATAATATATATGGTCAAATTGATTTGTATCTGTTTTAAAATTAATCTGACTTTTGACTGTCGTTAATATGTAACATTTCTGGAAACAACTGTTTTTTTTTGTATAATTATTTCAATATTGGTGTTTTCACAATCGAGATGCTGATCTAAATCTTGCAATGTAGATACAATGAACGTTTACCTACACGACTATCATTTTTATGTTGAACTAATCGATTTTTTAACATTTGGGAAATATATTAACCTTTGCAATTACGGCAGAAAATGTTATATATGTGTCCTGTTTTTAGTGAAGAAGCCAAACTAGGAGTTTTTAAATTTATTTTAACAATTAATTCACTTTCTATTAGTTTTAACTGGAAAATAAAAAATTGTTGAACTTTTTAATCAATTATAACAATTTTATCTATTAATTAATAGCCTGCAAAAGACTGAAATTGTAGTTGAAAATTTGCTAATAATTAATTGATATGAAATAGAACTTTTTCTTTCTCAAAATAACCTGCTTTTTTGTTTACCGAAAGCTTGCATAATCCATTTTAATAGTAATAAATAATATTACTATCAATGAAAAATCACATTCCCTTTTTAAAATAGTAACTCAATTAGCAATTCCTACCTGTGATTCTGAAACCATATTTTGACTTGCGTCGGCGTTAATCTTATGATGGACGCCAGATGTTCCCGTTCCGGTGCGGAAAGGTACCGTTGCTGCCGAAACCGCCTTTCCAGCTCGTAGGTTTGCGCTTTCGAGAACAGAACTCTTCGCTTCCGCTTCTTGTGGCCGGTACTCTGCTGCTGGTTCGCTTCGTCCTCGTCCTGATCCTCTTCCGGATTCTGCAAGCCGGAATCGCTGCCGTGATTGATCGGAGTTTCGGAGGGTATCGACCGTTCCGATATCGAAGGACTGGTACTATCGGGACTTAGTTGCTGGTGGTGATGCGGCGGAGTTATACCTGCAACAAACAAGAAAACGGGAATGATAATAATTTATGCATGAATTATTTCTGAGCTCTGAGTATTTATGAAAAATAAAAAACAAAGCGTTTTTAATATCACCTCCAACTTGGAATTCTATAGATAATCGTACATTACTCCTAGCGAACAAATGCGAAACTAAGATTTAGAAAGGTACAGACAGGCGTAGGACAAATCTGTATTAATAAGTTTCAAAAACAGTGGAATGCTGTATAATACACTGAATGATCCATCGACACACCAATTGAGAGATACTTCAGATCGCTTACTCCTTATACAAATATTAGTCCTTCGATGGGAAAACACTTAATGCCATTAAAATTCGATATTAATACTACACAATCACGCACTTACTTGTTAAATAGCAACAACTTATGCTAGTATTAAGAGAACTCGTATTTTGAAGTACAATAATTTTAATCCGAGTTTTTCTCAAGTGCCTAAAGTATCAAAAATCAGGAAGTTGCTATTATGATAATAATAATCTGCTAATACTCCTGACATATGAGTTAATATGAGCAAATACATCTTTACTTCAAAACGATAGAGAGTAAGCTTTAGGTACTTGTTACTTAATCCAACTTAATTTTCATAAATCGATAATTTTTTTTTCTGGGAATTGTTTATGGGTACATCTTATGTTTGTTGTTTTGCTTTATTACTTATTTCCCTCATTGTTATCGAGTATAAATAGTAGAAATTCCATCAATAAGTTTTCGCAATTTTATAGCTAAAAACATGGAAACTTAGTAAGCGTAGCTTTAATAGAAAATTTGTATTTTATTATGAGTAGTGCATAGAGTTTCCCTAATGTTTCATCTCTGTTTTTGCTTGGGAATACATCAAAACCACCTTCCTGATCGTACGGCTACACGCTCGGTTGTGCCCGACGGGGTTGCCAACCGTGGTGATTTCTCTAATTTTGACTAAAACTTATTTTGTGTAACTACATAAACAGTTTCATCAAAAACATTCCTAATGATTAGCATTGTAGACTATATATTATTAAATTTTTAATTAACCATAAATGTATGTATTTGTCTAACAATTGATTAAATGATAGATATCAATAATATGAACCATTCTAAAAAATTCTCCTACAGTGTGTTTATCATAAACTTTGAGAATTTAGTAGTCTGTCATTCTTAAGCCTCGTTTTCACTGTAGCAACATTAAAAACCTTTCTGTTTCTGCAGCTTGTTTCCGAAATGTTCCTAATGAGGAATATTTAGGAACATTCCGGGAACATGTAACAGAAACAAAAAGTTTCTTAATGCTGCTTCAATAGAAACGCGGCTTTACATGAACTCGCAGACGATAATAGATTAAATTATCTGACTTGCATCAGTTGGCAAATTGTTACAAAAAAGATGTGTTTACCAGTACATACATTTTCTGGACCATAATTCTCTATCACAAAAATGCCGAAAGTAGGTTTTGTCAAAATTTACCAAGTTTTACTATTACATTGCACTGCACTACACTACTGTAAGTGTCAACATTTAATGCAGCGATAACAAATAATATTTAGCGATTAATTAATGCCACAAAGAACAAATTCAGAAATAAAATGGATTTGTGTGTTCTCAGTTTTTTTGTTACTGCTGAAATTAAAACCATATTCACAAACGCTTCAATAGTCATGTACACGCATTTCAATGAAAACATGAACGATTCCAAAAATATTTCTCAATCAAAGGAATTGAAATTGACCAGGTTTGTATAATTATTAGTTTCTTGTTATGTAAATTTTATTTTAAGTTTATTTGTATTCAATGTTTTCATTTCAGAAGTTTAATAGGACATTAAGTGCAGTGTGTGGTTGTTTTTAACTTTTTTTACAATTTAAATTTTACCAACTTTGAGAATCGTGTTTTATTGACGTAAGAGGCATAAAAGACGACTATACTTATTAACTTTTAATAGTTGTCAAATTTATGGCGATTTTTCTTCCTAATGTTGGCAATCCTCTAATTTAAAGTTGGCGACTCTGATTCCAGATTAGAAATGACCGGGCTATCAGGCGCCGGCCCAGCACTGCTTAGTTTACAACAATATACCTACTACTTGAGACTATTTACATATTTCGATACTGAATTTTTAAGTAGGAGATATGTAAAATAAATTATGGAAAATGTAAGATTAATGTTTATGACTACATACCTAAAGTAAAAATCATTTCGCTTTTTTACGTATATGCACTGTAATATATGTAAGAGCACAGAATAAATTGTTTTAAACATGTCCTTACCTTTAATATCTGCAACTATGTTTGACAGGAATTTATAAGAATATTAACATATTTTTTTTTAATTAAATATAATTTATATATTATTATATATTATAGTTGGGAATGTAATGCTAGCGAAGACATAGAATGGAATATTGATTAATTAAGCAGTATAAATATGAAACCTTGTATAAAGGGATTAGATTAAAATAATATAATAATCTCTTTATTCAATAATACCAGAAGGTGTTTAACAACATAAACTCTTCAAGGCACAAGACATTCAAAATAACAAGACATTATATTTAAGCAAGAATGGAAACTTTCAAACAATAATTAATCTTAAAATATTGATTTCTTAAACAATTAGGGTTATTCAGGGGACGAACGTAAGATGAGGTAAGATTCTACAATCGCCTATTATACAATTATCAAACAAAACAAAATTAATCAAATATATTTTAATTACTATATAAAATAAACGTCAGCAAGCCGTTCAGAATGTTAATTTAAATATTAGATAAGATGTTTCGGCTGTTCATGGATAATCTTCAGACCTACGTCAGTTTTCGGATACTTGCCGAAGAATGCCTAATAATCAATACCCGTTTAACTGTTATCTAAGGTATCTCATAGTAATAATGATTATTGTGCATTTCTCGACAATTAAAAAAAATTATAAAAATTTCGCACTCAAGGGTAAAGGAAGAACACCATTAGGTGATTTAGCCTTTTTGGTTTATATACATCGTACGATATATGCATGTATTTACTTATGAGCCAATAAAGTCAATTATTATTATTATTAGGTATTATTAATTATCGGAAACCAGACGTAGATCTGAAAATGCCTGTAAATGACCGAAACGTGTTATCTGATATTTAAAACAAAGTTCTGAGCGACTTATTAAGCGTTTATTTGTATACCAATAAAGAATTACATCGTTCTTGGATTATTATACAGTAAAATATGTTTTACGTTTTTGATCAAGTATTTAATGTATTATTAATTGTACAATGTACTAAAGTATTAACATATATTTTAGCGGAATATCCAAACACATTAGATACTTGTTCAAAAACATGTAAAACGTATTTGTTTTATAATAATGTAATAAATATTAAATAAGCCTAAATAGTACTAACGATCTTGTATTCATTTTAATTATTATGATGCAACCGATGCTCTTCTATAATAGCACTATTAATTGTCACTATAGTACTGGTACACGCGTGAAAAGTATTTAACAAATGCTCGATGATAAAACTTTAATTTTTCCTTGTTCCTTATATAGAAGTTAATATGACTTATTTTCACTTACTTCACTTACTCAAAATATTGGAAATTTATAAACAACAAATAGCCAAACAGCTCGCATTCTTGGCAAGAGGTGTGAAGCTAATATTTAAGACAGTTTAAAACTTCTGATTTTTCCAGAAGTCGCGTGCTTTAAAAGAAATTGTAATTGCATCAATTTTTCCCATTTGTATCATTTGCTTATATATGGAAACATTATCTATTTATCTAATATTTTTAGCCAACTTATTCTTCCATTAATTTCTTTATATATTAATACATTTGTTTTCAGAAATAAATACGTGTGGCTAACTTTGTGAACAACTACAGATGTATATTATAGTAAAAGACCCATAGAATATACATACAGCTGGTAGCATATTCCTTATATCGTCGCTGGGGGAGTGAGAGATTATTAAATCACACTTTCAGGGGTGAAAAATCAACTAAACGAAACCGCACGGATTGGTAGCAACGGTACCCGCCTTCAGAAATAAGCAGCTGTAAGAGAATACAGCTGCCCTAGAGCACACGGGCTGTAGCTGTCATTTGTCACAGACCGTCCTTCTTTGCTATCTTTTCAATTGTCGACAACAGGGGTGACAAAATTTAGAAGTAATTAGCCGTAGAACGTGGGGCTAGAAATAGAGAGAGAAGGATGGAAGACGCAATCGCCCATTGTAATTGATTCATATGACAAATTAAAAAAAAAAAAACGGTAAAAAAAAATGGCGAAACCTCGAAACAGTTATCGATAAATTTAGCTTCCACGCTGGCGCATTTTTATATGGATCTAATTTGATTCAAATAACAAATTAAATGTGTTTCGTTAATTGCGAAAGCAGATAACTTAAAGATACGGCCGTATAGATAGAAATCAGTGCAGTGTATTCAATTTTTATCTAGTGATAAATTCCTTTTTATATATTTATTTAATTTCATTAATTTACGATAAGATCTAAAATTTATATATCATTTTTAGACACTGTATTAAGGATCGGTTAACTTTTATCATCCCCATCAGTTTTTGGCGAAACCGTATCTTTTTCCTACATACTTACACCTCAATCCACGCGCGTTCGATTAGATTTCAATAAAAGTGAATCTTACCTATTTCGGGCGGTGTCGTTAAAGGCCAATGTCTCGTAGGAGGTGTCAGCAGGGTTTGTCCGGAAATGAGATCATGGTGTGTAGGATACGTGGGCTGTTCGGTTGTCGCCTCTAAACCGGGTGTTCTATCGTTGAGATCGAGTATATCGCTAATGGCAAATTCCGCCGTTTGCCTCTGGCCGCCATTTGTAACTTTCATACTATCCAATAGCCTGAAACAAGAGATTCTCTTGTTAGTATAGTTACTAAATCATCTAGCCTACCGATCAGTAAGAGCGTCCCCCAAGGAAGCATTTTGGGTCTAATTTTATTGTTCTACTGTCATGATGAAATGACAGGAATATTTTATCGAAATTAAACTTGACAATGTCCACTGAGAAAGAAAATTTACTGATTCAATTAATAATTATTACGCTCGACCAATTTTTGTATTTAAATATGGACAAACCACTCAATTGTTTAAATCAATTACGGAGAATTGGTAGCACAAATGTTGTTGACACAATCTGCAACGATACTTCAATCAATAACCTTTTAAACATTGCCTAAAGAAATTAATTGTTTATGTCAAACGTTTAAAGTATATTTAAGTAATGCACTCAGAAAACGATAGGTGTTGTGTTAAATATTAGTACAAGATTTTACTTTTAGAATTTTTACTGCATTGAATAGCAAAATTACGTTGAGCCAAACGTAGAATTGTTTTTTAGTCAATAATTCAATCATTACTTCATCTCAATAAATATGAAGCGTAGAATATCTAATCAGGATATTGCATATACTAAAAAGAAACAGGGTTTATCGACATTACATCACTACCATTGCATCCAAATCGCCTTTTAATAGTCACAGCTCCCACTAGTACAGCAAGAGAAAAAAGTTTCCGCGTAGCTTGGTAATAAAGTAAAATATGGCGTAAACACAATTCTTAGGGGATATATCGTAACATCCGGCTCTAGTCAATAAAATAAATGAAAATAATTTAGATATTTCTTTTCGGCTGCCGGCAATAGACACCGCCATCTGTTATGTTTGTTTGCGGTTTTGAGATAAGATCGTAAAGAGATGTAAACACCCGACTATCGAAAAGGTTAAAATATATCTATTTACCACTACTTGGTGGAAGTATTTTTATATTCCAGATTATTAAGTATTAAGTTAAATTACCTATATAAAATAGAGGAAAAGAAAACAAATAGAAGATCTGATTCGTCACAAATTCCTAACTATAATTTGACGATCTAAGATTGTTATAAATTAAAACAAAATTTAATTGTTGTGATTATTTAATAAATAACTTTACATTTAATTTAAATATCTGCAACAGAAAAAAAATACTTCTAAAATCAATACCTCACTGTCATTATCTATTGATAAAGACACGCTTTCAAAAAAAATTCATATGAAATATAATAATAGTAATTTTTGCGAGACATATTTAAAATATTTACTCTATTGAATATGAGATAAAAGGCTTCTACTCTTGATAAATAAATTCAAGTAGCAATAGGGAGTAGGACGGCGTAATAAAACACAAATTATTAGCAAATACTATGCCTGCATTTAGGCAATCTATAGCTTTAATTAGGAGAGAAGACATAAATTGAATTATTACTATTGTTATCGATATCACTATATTTAGCAGTGATAGAGCAGTGAGTAGTGAGTTTGCCGAGTTGTGTAAAATATTTCCAAACTTATCCGATGAAAATGTCTTAATTTTTATATTTGCTCTCATAAACACATAAACACTAATGAAATACCTTTCATTCTCATTTAAAGTTCCTGCATTTAACTATTGAATAGTTCAATTTCATACGAAGTGTTTTGAAAGTTTATCTTTTTACCAATAGATGAAATCAATAAGATATTGATTTTAGAAACATTTTTTCTTCTGTTTTAGATATTTAAATTAAAAGTAAAGTTACTCAAGTAATCACCACAATTAGACAACCTTAACTCGCCAAATTATAAAAAAAAAATGTGACAAATCAGATCTTTTATTTGTTTTCTTTTCCTCTTCTTTATATAGGTAATTTAACTTAATATTTAATAATCCAGAATGTAAAAATACTTTGACCAAGTAGCGGTAAATAGACATATTTTAATATTTTCCATAGTCGGATGTTTAAATCTCTTTACGATCTTATCTCAAAACAGCTGGTAGTGTCTATTGCTGGCAGCCGAAAAGAAATATCTAATTTTTGTTCATTTATTTTATTGAGTAGAGCCGGGTGTTACAATATATCCTAAAAAATGTGTTCACGTCATATTTTTCTTTACTACCAAGCTCTGCAGAAACTTTTTTCTCTTGCTGTACGTTACTTGGCAAATATATCAGATTAATATTAGTGAAATAGAACATGCGACATCTTCACGACAGTGTCTATAATACAAGTAGGCACTTCACGAATTTGAAACTAATAGGTAAAAAATTGCTATAACAATGTCCAGATGAAAGCAATTGTGAAAACTACATTTGGGAAACAAAAATTCAATATCATCATTGCAATAGACTGACTGCAATTTTGATTAACCTAATCCTTATTTCTTCATTATCCTCGCCTTTTTTATAATTTTTACATTGCCATTACACAAAATCGCGTCTATACGTATACATGGATGAGATTCCCCGAAAACTTGCAATTTATTAATCACTTATCTAAAATTTCAAAATATTTCAGGCTAAAGGCTATAGCGCTTGTGTTAATAAGCACCAAATTTCTTTTTAAATCCTTAGTTTCACGTGAAACATGATCAAAGCTTGTTCCAAAACGAAAATAACGATTTCTTACAAACCGACCGCATGCAATCAACTAATTTTATAGTTCCACTGACATTAAAAATAATTGCAAATAATTGTTTGCAAATATGCAGTTGCCTTCAACCAGGCCAGTGTTTTAAAACAAAATTAAAATGTGCGGTGAAATGTGTGCAGAAGCGAAACCAACATATTTCTCTATATATGACAGAGTGTTAATTTTTTGTTAAATACTATAAAAAGAAATTCCTTATAATAAATTGTTTCTCAATGTCGATAAAATCAAATATCTCATTTTTTTTATAATTATCTGGGTAAAGCTCAATTCAATGTAAATAGTATTTTATATCATTATATTAAATTGAGTCTGTGGATTTAACCTTTTAGGATTTGTAATCTTATTAGTACCCAAACCTATGTTATCAAATACAAACTTTGAAGCAATATAATCAAACGCATTAGTATATCTCCTTATTATGATATTATTATGAAGTTAATATCAGACTATCTTATGGTATCGCAGAATGGGGTGTTAAGAAGGTCTTTCCAGTATAAAAGAAAATTATCAGATGTATGACGGGTGTCGATAATAAACAATCCTGTAGATTTAACTTTCAAAAATGATATATTTTCCGGTTGCTGCTTCTTATTTATGTCTATAAAAATAAATCTAGTTTTTCTTTGTATAATAACGACATTATGTTAATATAACACTAGATGCAAACTTAATTTTTATAGGTATACCTTCTTATTCGTTCATTTTAACTTGAAAGTTTGCGTTTGTTTAATGCTTTGCTTTCCGATCTGAAATCTAATTGTAGAAGTTTGTTTTAAGTAATCTCTTGAAGCTTTTGTTGTGCATCACTGGCGGGCATAAGTGTTATCCCACTTCAAAAAATAAGAACAACAATTAAAATATTAATTATATAAATGAAACATCATTCTGCAATTACAAGAAAAACAATGTTTTTGCTAATTTCCTAAAAAAAATAACTTTCGCTTTTATTACAGCCGCGCATAGTCCGTGCATTCTTTTTAAAAGCTTTGGCAATGTTACTAGCGCTATTTTGTTTTATACTTCTTGAAGTTGTAGCCTGCATGTATTTTTTTCTGATGTTGGCGCACATTTTCAAATTTGAAGGTATAAGATTACTTTTTTCCCAGTTAGCAATTAAAGTGTTGTTTTGTTTCTGGTAATGAAAAGTAACATCTGATTTTAATTCCACATATGTATTACTATCAGTTAAAACATTTGACATTTTAGTCTCGTAATCAGATGTGTTTAGTAAACAGTTTTTTTTGCTTTTATCGAGCTGTAAAACAGTGATTGCGTTTCTTTAACGCTTTGCCTCCCGACCTAAAATTTGCTTCGAGAACAGCGAAAACATTATAGGTTTTTCTTGCACTACCGGCCATTAATATTATCCACCTCCAAAACATAAAAAAGGACAAGCAAAATATTAATTACATAAAACAAACTTAATCCCGGAATTATCAAGAAAAATAATGTTTTGCTAATTTTCTAAAAAAAAAACTTTGGCTTTTTCAGAGCCGTCTAAAATTTGTGCATTCTTTCTAAGAGCTTTACCAATATTAGTAGTACTATTTTGTTCCGTGCTTCTTGTAGTTGTGCTCAAAGTATTGCTTCTGATGTAGGAGCAGATTTCCAAACCTGTTGATCAAGTCCCTCGCATAAATGCTTGATCAGGTTAAGGTCTGAACTTTGAAGGAGCCATTTTATAATCACAATTTTTCCTCTGCACTCTAATAAATATTCACAGCATTCTAATACCATGTTGGTAATCATTGTCGTGCTAGTACACAAAATTTTTACCAGTAAGTATTCCTCCAGACAAAATGGCATTCTTCTTCAAGATATGTTTTGTTACTATGCCCTCTACTTTAATTAAATCGCCCACGAAGGTGCCAAAACAACTCCAAATCATCACTCCACACTTTATTGTGAGTGTAATGCCGAATTCGAGTAGCCTGTTTCCTCTATGATCTACGGACAAATATTATTATGTTTGAGCAGAATATGAAGAATTTAAACCCTTTTAATTAAGTTAAATTGAGATACTTTTAATTAGTGAAACTCAACATGCTCTCCAAGTAGAGATTTTTATACTGCGGTACCACTTAACAGAAAAAATATGTATTTACATTTGCAAATGTTCAGTTTTAGCAGTGTTCATAAAATCTACGCAAGTTAGTGTCGACCAAAGCGTAATCGTCCGGAATAAGTCATCGAGCGAAAAAGCTTCAAATCATCCGCGTATAAGCTATATTTACCATTTCTAAAACAAGCTATCAAAAATAAATATATTAAACAATAGGGCCTCAGGTGGGATCCTTGAAGGACACCCAAAGTAATAACATTTCCAATAGTTGATTTGCAGTTATTAATGGCAACGTACTGAAATCAGCCCGCAATGTACGATTCAACAAGATTCAATAAGCGACCCAAGACACATACATACCAAAATGCTCTAATTAATAATGTGAGGTGACAAACTTTATCAATCTTGGTTAAATTAATATATTGCAAACGTTGTTTGAAAACATTAAGAAAGTTGAATTAATTCAATAAATACCTGTAAATTCTCTGAACGACTCAGTACGCGATTCAACTGTACCGATCTATTGCCCGAGTCATATATTGCATTGAGTCGATCAAAATTGTGTTCACGATATTTTTGTAAGTATTAAAGCAACAGTATTATGTTCAAATAGGATCATTTGCAAGGATACCATATCTGCTTATCATTGTTTAACTTTAACTAAGAAAATTGATTTCACCTAACCAGAACGGATTTATGATAAAGCGCTTGACTGTGACGAACACAATATGTTTCCGAATGCCTTGACAAACAGGGTCAAGTAGATGTTATATATGCGGACTTTCAAAAAGCTTTTGAGCAAGTTGACCATTACGTCTTATTGTGGAAATTACAGCACATTGGTTTTTCGCAACAAATTATTTCGTTACTTGGTTCTTACTTAATGGAGAGAAGGCACTATGTCGAATATCTTGAAGTCTGTTCGGAGATATATCAACCATCACCAGGATTACCCCGGGTATCGAATCTTGGCCCGGTATTGGTTCCTTTGTTTCTAAATGATGATACTGACATCATTAAAAATCATCATTTAATTTTTGCGGACGATCTAAAAATATATCGCGATGTCAATGTGGAAAGGGACTGCGGCGATTTACAGAGTGATCTGCAAGCAATATGTGATTGGTGTGTTCGTAACCATTTGTGTCTGAACGTTAGTAAATGTAAAGTAGTATCATATACACGTAGACTTAATCAGATCGATTTTAATTACTCAATAAACAATCAGCAACTTAATCGCCATCAGGCGGTGAAAGACCTGGGTGTTACATTTGACTACGGATTCATATGTAGGACCTGTAGGGATTTCAAAGACACTAACTGTTTATTATTACTGTACTATGCTTATGTCCGCTCAAAACTGGAGTATGTATCATTAGTCTGCTATCCCATTTACCAGATCCACATTAACAACATTGAGTCAGTTCAAAGACGTTTTGGAAAATATTTAATCTTTAAGCTTGATGGTGTATATCCCGTGAGAGAGACGGATTATGGCGATATACTTACTAGACTTAATTTGGTATCATTACGTATAAGGCGTATTATGCTAAATGTGAAATTTTTGTGGAACTTGTTAAATAACAACATAGACTGTTCATGGTTGTTAGGTAAAATAAATTTAAATGTGGCTAGAATAGAAAGTCGTCATCAGTGTAAGTTTTATTGTGATCAGCACAGAACAAATGTTTTGGTTAAATCTCCAATATCAACAATGTGCACGAACTTTAACCATATCGCTTATGTTTGTGATATACATAATGATTCTTTTAATTTTATATCAGGAATTGTCACTAGTATGTAGTTAACTATGCTCTTTTCTCCTTTTTCCGTGCAAATAACCTTTATCGCAATTAAAATTTTGTATTGTTTTTTTCTTTTTACTATTGTATTCGCTTATATCTAGATAGGTATTTATTTTTTTTTCCTGTATTTGGGTTCTACCTGTTGAAAAATTAACTATATTATTATTATATTATTATTAAAATTAAACGGTTTTCAAGTTAGAATTTGAAACATATTATAGATTTTAATTATTTACTTAATAGCCAGATGCACAGTGGAATCCAGTATGGAATTTTATCTACGGTACTGATACTAACTCTTGTCGGTCATATTTTATTAAATGTCAGTAGGAATGCTTTTTAAGGGATGGTGACTTATTATTGGTTATTTCTATGATACAAGACAACAAATATACTATTAGATAGGTTCATGTATGTGGCATTAACATTTAACACACGTATACTGTACAGTATCGGGAAACAGCAAAATTATTTATTTATTTAATTATAAATAAATAAATAATTTTTTTATAAATATTATGTATAAGCCCCTTACCTTATTTAAGTAGAAGAAATGATATAGGATTGTTGAAAAGTTTGTAGCATTAAGTGTTTTAAGAGTTTTCTCACTAAACCGCTTTGGTGACGATGATAAAATATACTTATATTTTAAAAAAAGACCGTTCAACATCACGGATGTAACACACGCAAATAAAATAACGTTATAGCTAAGAACAGATCAGATGCATCGCCACCAATATAGTCCGATTTGTGCCAGCACAATAACTGTTTATCGCATACTGGGCATCACCATAATGTAGGTAATCCTGAAATTAACCGATATACTTTCTACATTATGAAACAATGGTCGTTTTCTGGGATTTTCTACGCCTAACATTGTATTACATTTACAATGCGTAAAACGTTAACAGAGAATTGTACTATCTCACACCAAGACTCGATTAACACTGATATTAGATAGTAGACACACGAATCGGAGGAAGTAATTTTACTGCCTTGAAGATATACTATGACTAAACATTCTCCATAGCGCAAGGCGAGTGCGGCCCGTGTATGCAGACACGTCTGACCACTCTATATATTATACTATATTTTTTAACATGTCATATGACAACATACACTATTGTGTCGATTGGATAAATACCTACCTAACATATCTATCTATCTACCTACTTATCTATCTATTGAACGGTTACATCAGTTATTAATATATAACATTGAAATAATCTTTTCATTTTTTTTTCAGTGTATATTTGCGATTTATATAAAAGATACGTTAATAAACAAGTAAACGATGAAAATTATTTGCATTTTAAAAACGAATAGTATTAATATGTAATAAAACGCAATATTAAATTATACGAAACAACTTATTAGTTATTTGTAATTCAGTATTCATTACAAACATCACAACTTAATTCCATCAGAATCATTCCGGTAATACCGGCGCACATTGGATCGTCTGTATGAAGAATAAATTATTATCTGTCCGTTAATATCCGAGACTAAATCAAACATATGAATGTTGGTTTTAAAAATAAGGACTCAAAGACGTCTTCATTAAGCGGGGAATAAATTCCGACATCTCCTTTATAAGGGAGCACATTTGGTAAACAAGCGACGAGGAAAAGA
Organism: Protaetia brevitarsis; assembly: GCA_004143645.1. NCBI lineage: Eukaryota > Metazoa > Arthropoda > Insecta > Coleoptera > Scarabaeidae > Protaetia > Protaetia brevitarsis. Next base: position 1,137,485 of record RXPK01000255.1, read on the forward strand.
GAAAACGTTCTGCTGGCATGTAGCGGGATCGTCATCAGCAGCAACAGCAGCGGATCACTTTAACAAGTCAAACAATCTTGAATAGATTTCTTTGGAGTGTGTAAATTGTTTGTTAAATGATTCAGGTGTTTTATGGTCACCGGGCATCGAGGCCTGGGTATACCGGCACTTGTCGAACGGACACGTCTGATTACCGGTACGTGACTTTTCATCATTCTCGGGAATTTGGCCCATTGTCACCTGCAGTTAAAGTTGTAAAATACCTGAAAATATGATCTCCACTTCGAGGTATGGTTATGTTGTCTGCTGCAGCCCTTAACCTCGCTCTTACACGGGGAGAAAAGGACTCCAATAATACACCTTCATTTTAACACCGACACGTTGCAATTTAACGAGAAAAAATGTAAATGTTACTGTGTGGGTGTGTTTAATGTTAAAACAAAAATAATTGCGTGAATTTTATAGGATTATTCACAATTGATTATTATTGTAAGTACCTAGCCAGAATACTATTATAGGAAGCATAGTAACATAATTATTAAGACAAAAACTGACATTTATCTCTATTACGTCACGGGGTTGCACGAACAGGATCGTACGAACCAGGTTCACTTGGGGTTCTTCTTTTGATAAGCTATCCTTTTCGAGTAGCTGTTACTATATTTCGTTACCTGTTCGATTAAAAATTGACAGCGGATATTAAAATTATACAGGGTGTGCAGATATTCGCAAACTACACACTTAAAAATATTTGGAAAAATTCCAGTACGGTTTAGGGCAATTTTGTGCCCCTAAAACCGTACAGGGATTTTACTTTTAAAAGTAATTTTCCTAACTATAAGTAATTTTTCGAAGGGTTTTCCATGTAACCTGGAATGTTCATAGTAAAATTTCGAAATGTAGGAAACTTTTAAGATTTCTTCATGTGGAATACTCACAAGTATGGTGTCTAAAGTAGTGATAATTTCCATAGAAGTTTTACTTGTTTAAAAGTAAAATTACAATGAAAAGTTCAGTATTTCTGTTTTTTTTTTTCCTAACAAAAAGAAAATCGTCAAAATGAAAATGCCCTGAGACAGTGTCTTTAATTAGAATTTAATGCATAAAAGGCAAACAACATATGAAAATGCTTAATGCTTACCCAAAACCACTGCACGTCAGTTACCAGTGGCCTCTTCATATTGGCGGTTAATTCAGGCAACTGTTATAATAACAGTTCCTAAGAAATATTTATCTGGCAAATAATAGATATATATTTGATAACAATGCCTGTCATGTAGAAAACTTATATCGAATATGAAAAGTTGGTGTAGTGAAATAGGAGAACCGCCATCTTCACGGCAATTTCTGTACTTACGGAATATGTTTAACGTATTTGCTGCTACAGACCAGAAAACTTTGCTAGTATGTGTTTAGAACATCATGACGTAATGATTTACAGTTTTGTAATACGATTTTGACGTAAATCTGCTACTACTTTATCTGTAATTGTACTATTTGCTGCTATATGCCAGAAAATTTTGCTAGTATATGTTTAGAACATCATGACCTGATGATTTACAGTTTTGTAATACAATTTTAACGTAATCTACTACTACTTTATCTGTAACTGTACCGAGAAAATCGTAGTAACTTGATATCATATATCCAAAAACTATTTTTGTGCTGTTAAGGTAATTTATTTGAATTATAAATATTATTTTTAACTGTAATTTTTCAAATTGTAAGAAATATTAAGTTTTTTCTTTAACTTCTTTCTAAGAAACAGAAATTTTCCATTAATTAATTAAAACGTAAAAACATTTTACACATTTACCCTCACTGAAGGCGAAAAAATCCAAAAAAGTGATTTTTACCAAGAAAACTTACTTAAATTTTTTAGTGTGTACACATAGGGACCCTCTTCATTAAATTCTTAGCCGCTTAACTTGATTGAAGAATCTTCTATCTTATATCCTGCATCTACACGAAGTCGTAAATGTTTCAATACATATTTCGTATTTTTATCTAATTTTTCTTGCCAAAAGAAGCAGAGGTGGTGTAGTATTCTGAAGATAAGTTTTCCGTAAATAATATGCTTTCCTATTACAATCTCCTTTTTAACTTTTCTTTGTTACGCAGGTAATAGTATGGTGAGTGCAGTATTCAAGATAGTATTGTAAATACTCGAATTAAGTCGAATTGTCAAATTCAATTGTGTCATCCTTGCTATCTATGTTGTGCGAAATTGTAATAAATTCGATTTTTATTAATTTTAGTATTTGTACAGTCTTGTACGTTTTTTGGGCGTTTTTTTTTTCGTTCGTTTAACATGAAATTTTCATTTATCGAGTGTGCATGTAAATATCGTGCTCGCTACCGAAACCGGAAGCATCCTACAGCAAAAGTCTTTCGAAGTTCTTCCCGACATCTTCGGGAAATGGATTTCTTTATACCAAGTCATCGAAATACTGGAAGAACAAGACAAAGACGCACTGTGCAAGTATAAGAGCAGGTTTTGGCAATCAATCAGCACTAGACAAGTTAGTAATTGCAATGAAGCCAAGCCACAAATTCGTTCATTCAGTTTTAAAAGAAAACACTTTGCACCCGTATCACGTTGTTAAAATTCAACCTTTTTATAAAAACGAAAATCTTCTCCTACTAATTTCTAGTTCCATGGTGCAAAAAAAAATTCGTTTGCTCTTTGTATCTTTTGCGTATGTATACCATTGTAGTCCGTAGAAATAACTGATATCTCATAGAGAATAGGCGTGCGAAAATTGAATTAGCTGACTGGAGCGATATTAATCAGATAAACACACTTCTTCGATCCAAAAACACGTGCAGAGGAAATACACGGACGTACCGATGAGTCACTATTTTACATTGAATTGAATAGTAGCCCGCATGCCTTCGCAAATAAAGAGCGTATGAACTAGAAGTAAACAAAACCATTTTTCGCCCAAAACCTGAACGGTGCACTTCTCTGCTCATAACTTTCACTATTGGGTAGAGAAAAATCTGCACCCATTTCTTAAGCATGGAAAGAAGGTTCCTGTCAACGCTTGGTTAAGCATAATACACATTACCTTTAGATCAATTTACTTTCTAAACCAAATCAAATGTTGAAAACATTTAGTTTCAACATTGGAGGCAACAAAATAAACTCTAATTTTGAAAATGTATTTTTTTTTAATAATTTCAATTCTCATATTGACTTGAAAAGCCTTGATTTACTATACAGGTGTTAGGTAACAATGCGGCAAAAATTCAAGTGGTTATTCCGTGGCTTATTCTAAGAATATTTTGTCCTATGATGATTTTTGAAAACCTCCTTTGTTTCGAAGATACAGGGCGAACAAAATTTGCGACAACCATATTCGATATGGTGTATGTATTCGTGAACGCCAATGAGTTTATCAAGTACAAAAAATTGTTTACAATGCGTTGTTATTTCTTCGATCTCGATCACATGAAACTGCTGTTTTATCTAGTAGTGGATTTCATTTGAATACGCCTCATCGATCGCATTTGTTTATATTGAGTGACGTTTGGCTATTTGTCGTGTCTTTAATAGTTAGTGAAATCTTCTATCATGATGTATACGAACGCCGATATGATTGACATGCATTTCATGTATGGACTTGCTGATGGCAACTCATTAGAAGCTAAACGATTGTACATTGAACGATTTCCTGTTCGTAATGTCCCCGACCGAAAAATCTTCGAAAACATTCATCGACGTCTTCGTGAAACAGGTTCAACGAAACGAAGTGGAAGACCAGGAAATCAATGACTTCAAGAACAGTACAATTGGAACACAATGTGCTGGAGATGATAGAGGAAGATCCTGGTAGTTCTATGCGAAAAATTGCAAATACTTTGAATGTAAGTCATTGGACTGTTTGGAAAATTCTTAAGGACAATTTGTTGTATCCATACCACATTAAACGCGTTCAGGCACTACTACCTGCTGATTTTCCTCCACATGTTGCATTATGTCAATGGATATTGCAAACATTAGTTCGCATCCCTCTATTCCTGACATAGATTCTTTTTGCCGATGAAGCCAGTTTCTCAAGAAATGCAATACAGAATTTTCATAATGACCATGTGTGGGCAGATGAAAATCCGCATGAGGTATTTGAAGGTCGTTTTCAACATCAGTTCTCGTTGAGTGTTCGGGTTGGAATTGTGGGCGGCTATCTAATTGGACCGGTATTTCTACTAGGAAGACTTACTGGCGTGGTGTACCGGCAACGCTGCCTAAGTTTCTGGAGAATGTACCATACGCGACAAGAATTGCAATGTGGTTTATGCACGATGGTGCACCACCACATTTCAGTTTAGTTGCTCGTATTTTTTTAACAGCAACATATAGAGATCGCTGAATTGGTCGAGGTGGGCGATACGCATGGCCTGCCCGATCTCCAGACTTAAACCGCCTAGATTATTTCTTCTGGGGATCTCTGAAGTCAATAGTTTACGCTACTCCAGTGGAGAATTTGGACAATTTGCGAAATCGGATAACTGCTGGGTGTAACTCAATTAGAAACGGCCCTGGTGTGTTTGAAAGAGTTCGACAGACAATGACAAGAAGATTGAATCCTTGTATCCAGGCTGGAGGAAGCCATTTCGAACATTTATTGTAGATTGAGCAACTTTCCATCTACTTTTTGATAATAAAATGTTGTTACTGTTGCAAATCTTGTTCGCCCTGTATCTTCGAAACAAAGGGGTTTTTCAAAAATCATCATAGGACAAAATATTCTTAGAATAAGCCAAGGAATAACCCCTTGAATTTTTGCCGCATGCTTACCTAACACCCTGCATATTACACTAAAATAAAATTAAAAATGATCGTTTTCTGTGCACCCTCAAATGCCTCGCAAATCGAGGCTTTGTTTGGAGAGTGGGTTATATATTCTTACTTCGACGAACCTCGAGTTCCGTCATTAAAATAACAAAATTTTAAACCAGGGTAAATTTGTTATCTCTACTTTCTTGTAATACTCTGATCGGCAATTTTTTTAATTTTACACCTAAATGAAATAAAGGTTATAGTCTACGATATTAAGATTTATTAGATATATGTAACGTGATACGAAAGTGAAGTTTTGATGGTTGACCTGCTGTTTGAGACTGTTAGAAGACGCGTCATTACCGGTAAATACAGTTACAAACTTATCCAATATGAGCATATTAAATTGATACTCTTTTCTTTTACCGTAGTGATACCGCAATATTACTTGATTACCTGTTTCATTTATTGAATCGTTTATAAAGCAATATACTATTTATTTACGTATATGTATTTTTTTGTATTTCTGGTTGATGGTCGAGTGGCTTGCACGCTTGGCTATCAATCGCGGGGTCCTCGGTTCGAGCCCGACGGACTGCTCTCAGAGTGAGGTTTTCGTGGTTTTCCTCGCTTCTGGCGCATGCTAAAAGACAAACATCTTAAGTCGCTTCACGGGCGCAGGCGTAATAATAACTCATGGCTGGGCGGATGCCCCCTGTAATTGGCGAAAGCTGTTGAGGGATGCCAAGGCATGAATTATTTATTTATTTATTTATATTTCATTTAAGGGGAGGTTTACATATATATATCGGAAAAGTCCAAAAACTTTGAGCTTTTTTTTTCAGACAAAGGGAAAGATATACGAAATACGGCTTTTTCTTAATAAATATATTGAAACTTGAACATTAAAAAAATATATTTTTTTTAATGACAAGACAACTATAACGTTCGCTATTTGTATCTAGGTAGCAATGTGCACAGAACACACGGTCAAACTGCGTAAACTCTAGCATACGCAAAAGTGATCCGAAATTGAAAATAAAAAGAAGAGTTAGAAATATATTAAATTTGTTGGAGGTTATACCTAAATTTAACCAAATAAGTCGAAAGCAAACAATGTGGCAGATACCTGGACTTTAATTTGATTATTTTCTATTTCTTTTTTGTTTGTATGTGGATATAAAAATGTGGAATATTGCAATTTTTAGTATATTATAGGTATAACCTCCAATAAAAACTGTTTACATTAAGAAAACAAAAGAATTAAGTTGATATATTGAACACTTGAAGAACCAGAACTTACGCAGATTTGAAATATCATGTTTCGAGAAAAACGCGTTCAAAGTTTCTCAGCAAATTTTTTTACAAATAGTTCAACATACACTTAGTCAGCTATTCCAGCACCATACATTAATCCTTCTTCTTCTTCATACTTCTGCATTTGCAAAATTTGTTGCTTCCTTTAGACAGCACAGCAAGTTTTGCAGCGCTGGACATACTCTGCTCTGCTCGTTGTATGCGCTGACGATCAGAATTGATGACAAAATTTTTTGCATCAAGTCCTACTGCAATTCCCACCGCATTCATTATTTGTAATACAGAAAAGTAACCTTCATTGAAATTTGCGGCAATGTAGGTAGCAAGTTGAATTGTTTATGGGCCGCAGTGTAAATCTTTTGGAGCTAGTTTCTACACACATGAACTAAACGAGTCGTTTCAGTTTTGACAATTTTTTCCAATGTATCTTTGCAAGAAATCACTGTAGAAAAAACTTCATAAATCGGCCTAATAGCATCTTGGTTTTTTTTTTTTTGCAAAAGAGGGTCATGTATGAATGAAGCAAGCTCAACCTTGGCTTCTGCAACGCGCCACTTACACAGGCTGTCTACACCTTTTGGCCAATAAATGTGTCGTGGATCCGCGTCGGTTGAACATTTATAATGAAATGTAACCCAAATAGCTGCCTTCATTTTTTATGCAGAATCTGAATGTTGTCTAATTGCTAGTCCACAGTACACTATTGTCAAATTATCAATAACTTTGTCAGTCAGTTTATCAGCGCCCTTTTTTCAAAGTCCACTCATTCTTTTTTGTACATCTCCAACGCTTTCTCTTTTTTTTTCTTGAACAATAACATCTTCGTACGGCTAAAAATCACAAATTGCTTAAAAAGTTGTCTTGTCTCAGCCGCCTATCCGAAATCGTGCGAAAATTTCTTTTAAGGCATCGCATCGACTTCCATTTTTCCTGTGCTACTCTGATGATCCGTAGTGCGGTTACCTTCGCCATCATATTCTAGCCAGCTTTTATAAGAAATTTAGTGTAAGTAAGTGCATCTGCAATAAATTGATACATTTTATGGTATGTAGTTTTCTAAAGCGTGTGAAAGTGTGTTTTAAGTAAAAGAAATATTGTTGGATCAGTTTCTTCAAATGTGCGTTTTATTTCGGATCTAATTGCTTCATATTATTGTAATATAAATAGCTACTTTGTCGCTTATTAAAGACAACTATACATACCCTAACAAACAATAAGTATGATATTTCGACCCGAGCAGCCCCGAGTCGAATATAGTATTACATCTAATTTGCTCCGTTTGTGTTCGGTACATCCGCTCTTTTAATAAGCCGTAGCGGCTTAAACAATGCGAATATTACGAAACCGCTTTAACCATGTATGTTATATATTTGGAGCTTTCAAAAAATGTAAAAAACCAAAAATCGATTTTTCCAGTCAAATACATGTAAACCTCCCCTTAATTAAAATTAATAAGTTACTAAGTTTCCTATTTACCCTATTTTTTTTGTTTTGGTTGTTTTAATTTTAGGCATAAATGTTGCCAGACATTTACTAACGCCATCATTGTGGCAAGGAACTCGATCAGGTTGAATAAAAAGAAAAGTAACTATATAATAATCGGTAAATAAAAGACAAAGTACACAAAATCTAAATACATAAATTAAAAATTAGATACTCAATATCATAAACCATTTCAAAGGGGACTGTGCAAGCGGATTTGCGACATGCAAATTATTAAGAAATTTATTGTATTATAATTTATTTAAATGATCTCCACTTGTTAACGTGTACAGTATAAAGATCACAAAAAGCATTACAAACAACTAGGTACGACTGCCCACGCGAACTTACGACATGTAAATTATTCATAAATTTGTCTCTTTACAATTTAAGTTATCGCCGTATGTTAACGTTTCAAGTGCAAACAAAACACTTACATGTCATTCCAAAGAAAACTATATGAGCAGATTTTAAATATTTCAGGATGGGATGCTATTTTATTTTTAATTTATATAATTTATAAGGAATTGAACTACAAACAAAATTCCCTTTAAAGAAGAGTTCATTGTTTCAATGGTCGTGTGCTAGGTTCACACAAGTTGTGAACTTGGGTATCGGCAGTCTTTTGTTTTTTTCTGTGAAATTAAACATTACAGCAAACATATTTCTTATTCGGGAATTCACGCGATCCACTCATCTATTTGCTTAAGTATTTGTTGGGTAAAAAAATCGTTTGCAAAAGTCTTTCAAATTGTGAACAATTAATAATTTATATTAGGTACATTCACAAATTAACAGAAACATTATAGATATTAAAACCTATTATTTTTTATGGAATATAAAATCACCTTATTTGGCGTATGGAAATACGACAGAAGTTCTTTTATTTGAAGGAAATAAATCTTCGAGTTTAATTAGAAGTAAAAAATTATAAAAGAAATCAAAAACAATGTATGAAATAAAGTAAATAAAATAATCTTAAATATAACGGTGACGACAAATAGTTTAAGTGTAAACATACAAAAAAAATTACAAACAAGTAACAATCTTACAATTAACATCGTTAATATATCTCTATTCTGTAAAACTCTCTATAATCCAGTAAACTTCCAGTTGTCTTAACCTCCGTAATACCTTAGGCGTATCGCCAAGGGTACCTACAATTTTTTTCACCACTCTACCAATTACGATTTAACTCACAGTTGGTATCGATCCAGTCTAAAATGCGTTATGGATAAGATACATTCAGAAATATGCGAATGTTTGTATACAAGAGAGTCTATCGACGGTGATTAAAAAACGATCGAAGAATAAGCGATTCCATAATGAAGAAAGTTTGATAATTTTGATATCGCCTCCATAGAATGCGACATGAATTTTGAGACTAGTTGTACATACTTGCTCTATCGATACGTGCCTACCCAAGCCTTGTAGCAATGCTTTTGTATCAATAAATAGAAAACACAAAACGTGATTGTAATGAAAATTCTAATATACGTGTGATCACTGCACGCTTTATTAACACATAAATTTTTGGAAGTATTTTGTAAAGATTGAGCTATATGAAGTTCCTAAATGAGAATTTCGCCATCAGAAAGTTTAAAAATCGGTGATTTATCCGACAATTCTCATTTTTTTTTATTTCGTGTTAACCTGAAACGATATATGCTTATAACATAGAGATGTTCAAGAAAAATAGTTTTAATGCAGCGTGTCTCCGGATAGAGCGGACAAAAGGGAAAAAAATGATCATTGGTGCCATTATTGCTTGTGAAGGTTCTGTTTTTCGAAGAAATGAAAGTACCATCAAAAAAAGGCGGAGATCAAATGCATGTATGTACAGTTTGTTACTAAACTAAGAAAACGTATATGCTTTCAGAGAGATACCGCTACTGTGTATTAAATACTTTAGATGAAATTACATGCTTCAAAGCACCTCGCCGTGAGGAATTTGAATTTTATGTTCTATTGGCAATAAATCATGATTATATGGATGGCGCTCAACACTTTCTGCCTTACATTTTCAATAATAATGAACTCATAAACATTAACAAATAATCACATCTTCATTCTATAAAACATCCTCGCGAAAATTTGGTGTAAGATTAGAAATTTTATGCGGAAATTAATTGGACCAAACCTTCCCATCCATCTTTCTCCTTTTCTCCGGTTTGTCAATCACGGCCGTATCAGAAGTATGGAATAAGCGGGATCCTGTCTTGGTACAAAAAAATTAGTGTCGCATTTCTGGCTTCAAACTGGCGAGAAATAGTAACAGAAGAAAGTACGTAAGTAAACATTTTGATTTAAATGTTTATTAATATGAACCAACGATTCGATCATAAAAAAATCTATAACAAACATTCACTTTTTGAAAATATCGTCTTTATTTTTGAAGAATTATTCGATGTATAAAAGCCCAGAAGCGACTATTTTATAACGAAACACGACGATTAGTGAAAAAAATTGCATCCTCAGTTAAAAGAAGCACTCTGTGAAAATCTGGGAGGTGATTTTAATTAATCCACCGATCAATCGAAGTCCAATCATCTCTCTTTCGCTTCATTCTTAAAACGTTTTTGTTATCACTATATTCAGTTTACAAAAATTAACTAGAGTCGACTAAAAGTACCGAGTACTACGTAAAACTAAACATACCCACTTTTGCGCCAAAGTATATCAATAGGGAAGGATCAAATTGCAGGCTTCTTATTAGTTTTTGGTTGTATTTCCTTAAATTGTCCTATTGTTTCATAGCGGCCCTTTTAGAATTTTACAATTTATTTAAATTTATACAAAAATTTTGTTTATACATTATTGTTAACTCGAGTTTTATTAAAGTGTTGTATTAGTATAATTATAAAAAAAAACAGTTTTTATTTTTATATATTTAGTGTTGCCTGTTTCAATTGATTAAATCTTGCACAATTTAATTCCAATTTTCCTTATGTTTTATCATTTTATAATTCTCGTCTGGAACTTAAACTCATGCATAATTGTAAGTATTTTATATAATACAACCTCTTTTATTCATTATCTACTTAAGCATACATACATTCTTCACACTTTATTTAATTGTAACTTAATTATTTTGTATGATATACTTTCCTGTCTTCATTTATAGATACCTTTTTGTTAATTATACTCTAATTTGACCGTACCTATTATACTCACAATTAAAATATTTATCACTTGGTTTTGACATTCATTGTATTTAGTTCCTTTGTCAGCTTTCAATATTTTGATCTTTGATTGTGATCTTTTATGGTATAGTCTGTCCCTGGATATAACGATTTGCCTAATGAGCATTACCGGAGATTATCCAATACCTGCTGCCGCAAGTACTGGGCATTTATGCAGATGAGATAATAGGGCCTATTAGGAGAAATTGGACTTTTCTCAGGAAGAGAATAATTATGTTTCATTTACAATTTAAAACTCATTATTTCTAAGTAAACCATTAAATTTTAACAGTTCATATATACTTGTAATTGTATCAAAGGATGTTCTATATTGGTAATTTAAATATTCGCACCCAATTAACTAATTTCTACAAATTAACATATATATATAGGTGCCAAATAAGAAGATATAATTGAAATATGTGGAAACCGTGGACTACCGATGGACATCCAAGAATCGATGTATTTGCGGATAGTAATATTTCGGTAAGTGATAGCAGTGATCCAATAGAAGTTGATAGTGCAAGAAATCATTGGAGCACTGAAACACAGCAGATAATCCTGAATGTGTACAATAATTTGAACAGTGAGAATTATGGGACTAAAACAGAGACAATTGTTAGAACATCGAAATTAACGAGAGTATCTTACGGAACAGTGCCAAAAAAAAATTGTTCAGAATGGTGTATTTAAAAGAAAGGCAAGGAATAACAACCATAATGGCCGAATTTAAATTTCCCGCAATTATTTTTAGTAACTTCAACGTTGAAACATACAATTACCCACCATTTTGTACTAAATTAATAGTTATTTTAATGCGTTTCGTTGAATTTACTGAAAATGGTGGCGGGAAATTTAAATTTGGCTATTAGGGAAGGGACGCGTAAAGAAAATTCGTGCGATTTTGATATTGTGACAAGGGAAATGCACCAGTTTTATAAAAGAAGTACTTAACTTCCTACATTGGGAAGTCTCTGCAATTCCTTGAAAGAAAGCAATAGATTGCACTGTTATATCACTACGTTATCGCCCGCTATAAAGGAAAACGGCTTTAAATATCGTATAGTTGATAAGCGGCGGAAAGTAGTGATTTTCATCTGAAGCAGTAATAAGGTTATAAAGTTCTGATAATCTGTATAGTCATGTATTTAGCTAGTTTTCTTTAATTATGCAATTCTTATTTTCTGTATTTGATTTATTTTTAGTTACTTAATTGTTAATTAAATTGATTTTTTGGTAGTATTCGTTCTTCTCTTCTTTCTAGTTTTACTTCATATGTATATATGTATGTATGTTTTCCTGTAGTTGGGTCTATCACCCAGAAAATAAAATATCCACAAATTAATTTATTATATTCAATAAACTGTTTCGCCGATATGTTTCGGCTTCTTCAGGTTAGGCATACATATATACTTCTTATAATTCTTCTATTTATACAATGTATTATGTTAATTTCACTTTTCATTTCCTGAAGAAACCAAAATATATCCGCAAAAATATGGCATTGAATAAAAGAAATTTTATGGGCGATTAGACCTTTAATCCTCTCTCCAGGATCGGTGTCGTTTGCACACGATGGGGACTCGCGGAGCGTTTTTAGAGGAGCTCATTTCACACGGAGCCTCGCAAAATATAAGGCCGGATCTGCCTCCTTTAGTGAGTATCCTTTGGCGTAAAAAATTGATACGTATTACTAAAATCTTTAAAAAATATAAGAGTTCATATTTAAGAGAAAAATTGGTTACAGTAGTTTTAGTTTATGTAAGTTATTTGTCTGTTTCTTCTATGTTTATAGCTCAAGATTATAAAAAAAAAAAGCATTTTTTACTGAATTTCGTCTTGAAATTGTGTTCTTGTATTCTGTTTTTTTCTCTATAAATATTTTGTATTTTTTGTTTTGTTAGCACAATAAATCATTTATTGTTATTAGTGCTATTATTGTCGAAATCTAGTCGCTGTATCTAATACGATAGCAGAAAAATTGATTTCCCGGTTTTTAATGTACATTTGCTAAACCATTCGAAATATAATTTAATTTTTGGTTATCTTGATATAGTCGGAAAAGGAATAAATATGATGTAAATAATTTTGAAATTTATTATTTTTGCTGACGCTTCGCAGATGTATACATCTTGCTTTTTTAAAACAAAATTGAACGATGAAAATTAATCTGTAATAAACAATAATTTCGTTATTACAATAAATTACAATCCAAAAATGAAAATATAAATTCTAATTAATTGAAATAATATCAACGTTTAGAAAATGTTTGGTTTTAAGTTTGAAAAATGAGAAAACAATTAAATTTTAATTTTTTAACTCATTCTCTTCTAAATTTTAAGGTAAGAAGACAATATAATTCCATTCGCATATCACAAAAGTTTAAATGTAATTATAATTTATTATGATATTAACTAAATAATTGTTTATTACAAATTAATTTTTATTGTTTCAGAGGTTGTAATATTGCCGCCTATAAAAATAACTAATATTAATTTTTTTTATTGTATAAGTATGAAAATACAATACAAAGTTTTAGTTGATTATTTTACTAAGTGAGTAAATTCGCAAATATTGAAATCTTTGGGTGTTCTTTTTTCAGAAATGTTTTTAATAAATAATAATAAAAAATAATGTAAATTCTGGCCACAAGTCATACCATGTTAAATCAAATATATAATTTCCTATACAATATTTTAATTTTTGTTATTAATAAATAATTAGCAAATAAACAAATTATTTGTTTAATCGCCTACTTTTTGGATTTATTACATAGTTTTTTGATGCAAACTCTATCTATTTACATTATTCAATTCCTGAAAAAAGGTTTTGCTTCTACTTGAATTATAAATAAAAATATTTGAATAGATTGAAATATATTTTATTATTCTATACGCAGTTGTAATTCAGTGTGGTTTAGTGATAAGCAATAACCTAACCATAGAAATTGAATAAAAGCATAAAATACAGAACTGTATAAATAACAGTAATACTACTTATAAATGCTATTTGTACATTTCTGCATTTTATCGTAGATACATTGCAAAGTCAAGCCTGCGACCGCGCGCTTTGTTAGCAGAGGTGCAACACAGTTAGGTAGATCTAAAAAGAGAGAAATTTGCTTTTATAATGTTGGTTCCTGATTTTACTTAGTTTATAAAATCTGAAAAGTTTCAGGTATACTTAATACGTAGTGCGTTGAAAAATAATGCTAATAAATAGATGCGAAAGCCTTAAATGACTTGATAGAAGTAAATACGTGTGCATTTTATAAAACATATAATACTCAGTAATTTAATTACTAATGTAAAAGTCGCATGTTGTCATCTTATTGTAAGCAAAATACATTAAATTAAAGAAATAACATAGAACGGCAACTGGGTTGCTACATATATTGATCATGATAAGAAATATCAAACGTTTACTTATTGTAAAAATTAAAACATGAACCTTACATCTAATCGCTTGAATAGTGATGAAATGTTGTATCTAATTCATACATTATAGGATTTATTACAATTACACTTGTTGCAATCTCCTGGATTTCAGAATCTTGACGGATGATATTTGCAAAGACATAAAATTATATATACACTTATACACACACTAGCAAATCTTGTGTGTTCAGTATATAATCTTGAGTGTGAAATCGCTTAACTTCAATACATATCTATTCATCTTTGCGAATTACAACTATTCAGTATGTTGATTTGCTCTTATCTACAGAATACCTACGTTACAGGAACAGGTTGCAAGAAAATTGTATTTCTTCCATTGACGAATTTGTTCGCTTGTTGCATAAATGGTGTTTTGTGGTATTTATGATATACATATTATTATTATTATTATTAAGTCTAGGATACCAACCTATAGCGCATTATTTTATCGCATTATCATGGGTTTGTACTATGTTTAGATATGCTTAGTAACTGTGTTTCATATTTTAAGTATATCGCCCAAGTGATATTTATGTTTACAATTATAATCTATACATTTAGATGCTAGACAATTTCTAATTCTATGCAACTATATTCTAACTTTATCTTGTTACTAACCCCGGCAAGGCCGATCTAATCGCCGCAGAAGAGCACCAAGCTCCCGGAAGTAATGCTGGAGCCCATGGATGCAAAAGCAAGGGAGGCCACGCTAAGAAGGGAGCAGCCGACGGAGGCATGATAGCTTCCGTTGGCCTCGTTTTTTTCTCCTCTTCAGCCACTTTTAACACACAAACTGACACATACACGTAAAACGGTATTTTTCCAATCACGTCTCTCTGGATTGTTTTTTTATTTTTTCTTTATTAAGTAATTCGAAATATCCAAATAAAAAAAAATCAAGCGGTATCTGTATTTTCAAGGGTTGTTCTTTGATAACAGTACCGACCAAACTCGGTTATGTATATCTGCGGGAAATTCGGTTCTAGTTTTTAAGTGGTACGGCACGCGAACTCTTGAGGTCTTCTAGAGGACCACTGAATAGCGCTGAAGAGTCTCTCGACTCGATGGTCCTCATAGACTCTCACCCCTCGACCAATAGAAGAACTTGCCGAAGAAGGGTGGAGTTTCGACCGGCCAATGCTGACGTTCTCGCGTACCGGTATCGACCCGGAGACGCCGCTCAGAATGTGACCCTCGTCTTCTGGTTACAATTCTCGGTCCTACACGGCAAAAGAGCGCGGGGCGAGCGAGGGGACATCTAAGTGCTTTTAAAGTGGTAATTGTGTCGGACAAGAACTTACGATTATGGCCGTTTTATTTATTGTCCTGATGGCGCTTTTGCGCTGCGCATAAATCTTTGTTTCGGTATGGTAATTAGGACCGTGCTGTTTGTATTAGAATTTGATTTATAAGTTTGCTCAGCGGATGTGTTACAAGCGTGCGGACAAAACATCGAAATCCTTTGACGGAATTGTAAATGGCGCGGTTTTGATACATATCTTTTGAAGAACCAGCAAGTTCTCATTGAATCACATTCGACCGCAACAGTTTGTTTTAAACCGCATACTTACAGTTGCATTCGAGTATATAAATAGAGAAAAACAACTGTGAATACACAACGTCTTATATTTGCAGCTGTCTTACTTCTTCGCAGTGCTATCACCTGTATGGTTGATTGAGTAGCCCTGAATTTTGTTTTTAAAAGTTTACGTAGATAAAATATAAAACCTAAAATTAAATAACCAAAAACTAGAGCAATAATCGGTTTAACTATTTATTTTGTTTCAAATATGACGTTTCGACTAAACATTGGTTTTTATCAAGCTAAAAAATTATTTAATGACAACAGATTATTCAAAGACGATTTAAAATATAATTACAATCAAAATAAACCTAGTTATTAAACTTTAAAAGTGAACCAATACCCATATTAATAATCATAAATTTTGTTTTGAAAGCAGAATAACATATAGCTGGAAATTGAGTCAGCAAATCATCTTAGAACACTATATATTATTACAATTAAATTTACTTTTTTTTTAAATTAAATTTTCACTAACCAAGAAAATCGCTAATCGAGTAGCAACTAATACTAACCAGATAGTGCTATCTCTTAAATGAATTAATATTAGAACAATCTCCAATTTGGGTGGATAAAAGCTTTAAAGTTTACATGGTAAAAACTAAGGACTTTTTTAAACAACGGCTTTTTGTGAAGAGGAGATAAAACATAATCATTAACTCTAGTACAATATTCATGACTATAATTATTAATAGAAAACATTTCTTTGTATTGGTAAACGAAACATAGTATTTCAAATATGTGTAAATCGTAAAAGGTGAATAAAGCTTGTTCTTTAAAACGTTCCTACAGAAATCCATGTAATGCATTTTGTAAATAGCTTTTATAGTTTGTTTTTGAATTAAGAAGATTCTGTATACATCTAACAAAATTAAACTTATAAAACATTTTTGTATTTTCAGTATTGCATGATTATTTAATTGTTTTAAGGCATACCTAACAAGTATTTGGAAATGATCCGATTTAGATAATCAATATAATCAGACTAGTTTAAAGTCTTATTTAAGATCAAACCCAATTTTTTAGATGATGAACTGTAGTTTATTATTGTATTATTAATATTTACGTGTTGTTTTTCATTTTTATTCACTTTTTAAAGTAAACAAATTTTGTTTTTTCTTAATTAACAATTAGGTGATTATGTGAAACTCAATCATAGATTTCATTATAAATTAATTCGGTTTCATAAAGTAAATTGGGCATTTTGTGGGAGCATATATAAAAATTGCTGTAAAAAGTATGTGTTAAGAACTACTGCAAAATATCCTGTCAATAACTTTTATTTTTAAGTGTTTTACTCATCTTCATAGTTTATGTTTTCATACTTATCTCGCAGATGTGTAGGATAATGATATTTTCACATTTCTTCTTCATTTTTTTTTCATCTTTGGGACCTTTCATCTTTACTCTATACTCTATTAATTGCCTACTGCAGAATTTCTTTTATCCTATCCTTGTTAATGCTAACAATATTAATACATATTCTGCCATTTCAAACTCCAGCTACATTTTAAACTTGCAAGAAAATACCTATTATTGAATTAATTGGTACTGCAGAAACAAATTATCATTGAACTTCAAAAAAAGCTATGCTCCTTACATTCGAGAAATTAATTAAATTTCTCTGTTTATATGATATGATAATCTTAAACCTTCTACAAATACTACAATTGATGTAGAAACTTGGTGTTTTATTTGACAGTTAAACAGTCTGTCCGCTCCCAAAACATTAGATTCTGTTTCAAATTTCATAACTTGGTGAAGTTTGATAATAAAATTTACTGTGGAAATATACTGCGACCTCCTTAGAGATCCGGTATTTTCCACTAGCTTTAATGCTAAGATAAACCCTTCATGATGTTGCAAGTCTCTCACCAATGGTGTCTGATGATAACAGCAATCAGCTTGTGAAAACATTATATGTTGCCTTTGTAATAAACAAACTGCCTCTCAACATAAAATTGATATCAAAGTTTATTTCATTATTATTAATGTTACAACTGACAACTTTAGCTTTAACAAAAAATGCTTTACACTGTGTGTATATTGTACAATTGTCTGCAATGCATTAACTTGTTCCTTTTAAAACTGAACATAGGGAAATACTAACATTGTATGTTTGAGTTAAAAGAAAAACTTATGGTATGTTACAAATTAAATTTTCAAAAAGTATTTGATTTCTAATTCATTATATTTCCATTGACAAAGGTTTAAGCTGTTTGTACTAGGTAAATCGTACTTTGACGTTTCATTATAACCCATGGGCAATAAAAAGACATTTATAACAGTGAAATTCGTACCTACATAATTGTGAATTTATGATAACGGATGTTCATTTAAAAACGTTATTATATACGTAACGTATGTGATTTTTATATAATTCCGTTTTGACAAGCAAATTTTAACGTTTCTCATTTTGATCAACGAAAGATCTACGCAAACCTAAAATTATTTTAAAAATATTCCATGTTATAGATATTAAACCCATTATAGTTCGCTTAGTTAAGGATAGAACTCCTAATTTAATACACAAACATTCACAAAAATCGAAAACAGGAAAGTAAATGGCTCATTTTAAAACTAAAGAGACTCATTGCTTTACTTAGTAAGTATAATATATAATAATTGTAAATACAATACTCTTGTGAAAATTTATAATATCTACACCTGCATCTGTTATGAAATAGCGTAACGCATAAGATATATCATAAACGTTATTCTATATTAACACTATATCAGAAATAAGTATAATGTGGATAAGTAATCCTACTTTAAAAAAAGAAGCCTCGTTCTGTTGCTATGTTTGTATCGAAATCATATAAAGAGTTATTCACGCAGTCACCGGTATATGTTACGTAATACGATCACAGTCTATTGGAAAGCCGCCGACGTATCACCCTATTGGCAGAAGGCCCGGGACCCTTGGTTCAACTCTGAGGACCCTCTAAGCTTCTGATGACCGTACATTCGTACCCACACTTGCAACAATGACACTGTTACCTTTTCTCATCCCCACTCGGAAAGCTAACGTCAATACTTCAAACGCCCTTTTTCCCATACCAACTGCAAGCAACACGATTTCCATTGTGATAATATGTAATGGTTCATTGTTTCGTATTTTCAAACCCTCCGTATATGCTTGCTTTAAATTTTAGAAGAGAGAATGTAACGGTGTTCCTCTGAAAACAGCTGTGTAATGTCACAGTGTTCTGAAGTTTCTTTAAAACAAACGATTCAACCAGTTATGTCAATTTAGAATGTTTTTCTTTTTTTTTGCAATAACAGCAACTAAAAAATGGTGTTTTGAATATTGCGAGCTTATTTAACAGGTAGAAGATTTACCAAATTTTTCATTGATATAGTGCATAACTAAAAGCTAAAGAAAAAAATCTAATCAAGTAATTTGCATAGTAAAAAAAATTACAGTATTATTCCTGGTAATTGTATGCCTGGAATACTACAGTAATTTTGCAAGTCACTAAGGAAATTTACATCAAGCTGCAAATTTACATTTTTCTAATTAAAGTACTACAGTAAAATGTTACTAATGTTTTTTTATTAAAATTCTAGTATCTATTCTGTATGATTAATTGCTATAAAATTAGGTACATCTTTTTATTCTGTACTCGCAATGTTTCGTAACGTTTTCAGTGTTGCATGAAATCTTTAGCAACAGGTTAAAAAGTTGCAGAAAAATCTTCTTATAACATCAGAGTAGTGTAATCTGTTTGTACACAATGTGTTGCTATTCATAACTGTCAAGTTGTTCAGGAACGTTTAACATGTAAGAAACGTAATTTCCGGAAGCAACCTGCTTTTGCAAAAATATTGCCAAAATCTTCAGAGAAAAAAGCAAATCAAAGTAATTGATTGAATATAATTATATTATACTGAATGTGAAGAAAGAACAACATGCTTTGCATGATAAGACACAGTCATTTTAATGTACATATTTGTGACTGATCACGTCCAGACACGAATTCTTTCCCTACCTATATTACAGTAAATATCCTGGGTGTAATATTACAGTATTAACAATAATATTCATATTGTACTTGAAAAACAATGTTACCGTAAGGGTACTGTAAAATAATACAGGCATTTTGCTGTAATATCACAATACTTTTTTTAGTGTGAAAATGCATTTCTGGAACAATGGCTAATAAATGGGTAAAATAACAATATTTTGTTAGAAGCAGATACGAATGTTATACACACTGATGTCATATACACCCTATAAATTTTTACATGACTATAAGAGTTCAGACATGAATCCTACTATTGTAAACATCCTGAGTGTAAAATTGCAATTTTAACAGTAATATTCTCATGCTTCTCTACTAAGTAAATTTACAGTATAATATCTTATGCGATTACATTGGTGTTTGTAATTTACAGGTCATGTCAAATAAATATAGCAGGCCAAATAACGGTGTTATCGTAAGAATACTGCAAAATAATACAATCATTTCAAAAAATCATAACGGTCAACGATTAAAAAATGTTGAAAACACCGATATAATGACATACACTAAAGAATCCCACATACATTGTAAAAAATTAGAGTAATTTTATCATGATAAATCTGGAATCTGGAAAATTACATGTAAATAACGCTATGAATTTATTACAATAAATTATCTTTGTTCTACCTACTTTTCTATGATATTGATAACAATATTTTGATAACATTTAAAAAGGTTTCGTTAAAATCTATAGTATTTTCGTGTAAATTTCAGATGCAATGAAAATGCAAAGAAAAAATATCGGAAAACGATGTAGAATTTTGTATTTATTATTACAATTTACTTAAAAACGTAAAATTGAAAAAAATATTTATGGCACATTAGTAGCTATTAGAGCTATTAATTTTACTCTACAAAAATATGTAAGAATCTTCTCAGAGGGGAATTAATAAGATGGTAATGAGATAAAATTATTTTGTTATTATGTCAGACAATAAAGTCTAGTTTAACCCAAGAAAGTAAATGTAGATTAGTACCTATCAAAACAGGTGATGACAATGAAAACTATTAGCATGGTAGTTTCAAATCATTTTACTCAGCTGAAATGTCATTTTATGTTTTAACAGAATGCGCTGTATTGATGAATAAGATATGCCTATTTCCTCAGCAACAGCACGTATGGAATTATGAGGTGAGGATATTTGTTCATACTGCAATTTTTCTTATATGCTTTTAAAATTAAAAATGTAATAAGAAACTACATTTTCTGAAAATCACTAATTCTAAAAGAAGCATAGAGATAGGTATAAGAACACCTAGCTTTTCAATAGAGGATTCAAATAGAGATGTAAAAATATACAGGGTGTTACCCCAAATCAACCCTAGATTATGGAACATCCTGTATTTGTTTACTTTTTATTCCCTAGTTAAATAGTAGAGGACTCATACCCTCTGCAGTTAACATAAAAACTCTCTGTCTTTTGCTGTATAGCCGTTATACGCATTTACAGCATCATATTTTTTGAGCTTTTTTTCACAAAAACCAAAACAACTCGGAAACGGTAACCGATAGGTAAGTAGATGTTTTATAAAATTGGTTTTAAAATGCTTAGTAGAACCTAAAAATGCACTAAAAATATAGGTTTTTATTTAAAATATCAAAGTTGGCCATGACTTTCCATGTAACGGAAGTGAGACATAGATGCAATTGTTTTTTATGAAGAGATCATAACCAACTATGCTTAACCTCAAAGTTTCAAAATCGAGATATCATTGCAAAGTCAAAAACTTTTAATGGACAGGTTCCGTGAATCACCCTGCATATACATTTTGATATCTGTTTCACATCTAGTTAGAATACCAAAGGTGCTTCCTTCTGCATTTTACATTGCACCTACTTCAAATAACATTCTAAAATTTATAATGAAAAGGGTGCAAATGTTAACTATAATTTAATGTTTGCGTAAATATAATAACATTCCAAAAATACTAGATTATAACTGCAGGAATTAAGCATATGGGAATTTGGATTTTTAATTTAGTACCTAAGCAGTGTCTACTGCAATTTGTAGAAGCCAACACTTCATATTCATTATATTCATACATTATTTTTATCAAATATGCATATATTCCCATAATTTGAGAGGCAAGTTCATTATTTATATCTAATTTGCAAACTTTATTAATAACATTCAACAAGCATCTAATTAACTATTAAATGTAGCAATAAGTTGTATAACTAATAAATGAATGTATTCCCAAAGCTTTTTAATTTAAATAAAATCAAATTAAATAATGACATTTACTACTATAAAATATTTTTTTCCGGTTTACATTATAATCACATCTACATAATTAAAGCTCACCAATAATTCAATGAATATCTGAACGAAGAACAACCAGTATTCTTGCCATAAAGAAAAACATCTAAATAGCAAAAAAATATTTGCCTCTAATTATTGCCGAAACATGAAAATTAAAGTACCTATGTAAATGCATTTAAATATACAGACGGAGGTTTTAAAAACCAGAACCAATTCATACTTTACACAACATTTTTAGTAAGTAACAATATCCCCAATTTCTTTTGCAAATCCCTCTTATAACATAGACTAAAGGATTAAGACTACCTGCTTAATGCTGGACGTGAAAAATTTACAATTTGGAAAAACCCACAATTTCATCTGTTTTATAGGATTCAATAAGTACCCTTTAAAGAACTTTATTCCATTCATTATAAATTTGTTTGTATACCTGATTATATTGCATGCCAGTCCGGCTGACAGTACGTAGATTATGGGAAACGCACATGGGAATGAATAAATTACCTTTAACTATCAATAAGATTGTCTGAACAATCTGTACTGTCTCAAATTTTAGGACTTATATTGGTATGATAATGTTGTAAGTGTTTTACAGCATTTATTTGAACTAGATTAATTGCCTTGATTATTTGAGCCTATATACAAAGTACCATAAAAATTACTTACTGTTTCGCATTAGAAAGTCGAAGCAAGTTGTCGAGAATGTACTTACAATTCCTTTAAGCCAATATAATCCCATATGAGTAGATTATCATAATCTGATGGAAATCGTCTGCTTTAAATGTGTTAAAATGATAACTTCTATAATGTGTAGAATACTATATTTTTATTCATTTAGTAGTGAATTAAATGAATCAAAATATTTTATTTTGTGACCCTGAATGTAATGAAATAACAGTTTATACATGTTTGTACCCATAGTTAAGTTACTTGGATAAATAACAATAACTAATTTTCTTAAATTTTAGGCTATCGATTTCGGACGAAATCGAACTTTTACCAGACTAAAATACATATACAAAATACATTGCATGATGTAATAAATTAATATAATATTGAAGTTTGTATGCACGTAAGACTATAATAGGTTTAATAAGTTATGAATGCTAAAGGCCTATTCGATTGAAAAATTAAAAAAAAAAATAAGATAAGATCAAAAATTGAAACATATAATTGAAAATATTGAACATATGAAAACAAAATATGGAAAAACTCCAGGCAAGAAAGAGCCTGAATCTATAGGTTATTGTGCTAAAATTTAAAATGGTGTAACGTAGTTAATCATGTGATTAACTTACTTAATAATTTTAATGATTAACTTGTTCACCATTTTATATTTTACCGTATTTAACCTGCAGATTCAGGTTATCTACCTTTTTTTCATATTTTGGTTTCATATGTTAATTTTTTCAATTACATATTTCAACTTTTAACACTATCCTAATAATTTTATTATTTTTTGTTATATATATTTTTATTCAGTCAAATAATCTATTATTGTTATCTATTAATTTCAATATTATATTTTTCTATTATAACAACATCTATAATCTATTTTTATTGTACATAGACTTATTTTAGCTTACTTGCCTGATTAATGTTCGACTTAGGACCGAAACCACTAGCTTTATATTGTGCAATTGATTAAAGAAAATGAAAAAGTACTTATGTAGATATATGTATATTCAAAACCTTTTCTATTAAGTGTAAAATTGACGAAATACTATATTTAAAAAGTTAAAAGCGCTGGCAAATCTACTTCTCGCCTCGGGCTTTAGGGGTGTAACACAGCCAGGTAAGGTTTGGACTATTTTTACATTCGTAATTGCTGTCTTCACTGTATAGTTTCAATTACTCGTTCCACTATTTCAGGCGTAATTTTCAACACTGATGCTTTTTTACTTTTCTTTGATAAAACCCCAAACAAAAAACCTATGATCGGGTGAGCTAGCGGGCATATTAGACATATTAGACCACCACGACCAATCTATCTGTTTAAGTTGCACATTCAATGGCATGCCATGTATAACTTCTTCGAAAACATTGAGTCATTCAGCAACATCTAAACAGTCCGGAAGGTAAATTGGTCCAATAACTAACCAAACGTTAACAGAAAGTTATGAGTGTTAAAAACTCCATCTCTATTACATATGCATTCATTGCTCCAAACAGTATGTCTCAGCATCAACAATTCTACTTAAATTCATACTGCAGAAATTCAGTCGGAGAAGGTTATCGTTTTCATAAAGAAATTAAGGTATGGGTACAGATTGTCTCCCTTTAAAACTGAATGAACTTGACTTGGGATATTCTTTTCACCAGCTAACTATTCAGTGCTAATTAGATCCCCGTATACTAACAAGGAAAGGCATCTAACTTTATCTCTCCGATTTTGATAAAATTTGGTAGGACTGTAAAATACCGAAAAATCTTTAACACTTACTTTTTTGCCCTCCCATGTTTGGTTCGGGATCCGGTAAAAATCAAATCGTTCCTTATTAGCAGCAGTACATTTTAGATTTGGAAAGAGAACAGTGGCGCACCCATGGGCTGGTTAAGGGTTAAAAAATATCATTTCTTCTCACTCCTGCTCTTGTATATCATAAATTTAATTTTTCTTTTTTTAATCTTTAAACTACATGAAAAAATAAAAGTTACGTATTTTTGGATTTTTTTCTGAATGTAAATTTTAGGAATTTATCGTCATATCTATGTTACACCTACAGAAGGTTATTTCCCTTCATATTTTTGTAGTTAAATTTAATGTCGCATTATATTTCAACTAGAAATTGTTTGTTATATCAACATATATGAAACAATAAGAAAGTAAAGTGATACGTACAAATAGTTATGCCAAAAAAGTTCGTGCTTTGTTGGTCATTCCGTAAATATAAATTACTCTTTTACATCTTGGCAAATCAATATGTTTATGTTTGCCAATGTATGCAACTGATTATAAAGAAAACTTTAAAAATAAAATTATCACTGCCCCTATATAAGAGTATGGTCGGCTCGCTAAAGTGTATTATCGTAAAGTGTCTGGTTCCATTTGTTACAGTTACAGTTAGTTATCAAACACATTTTGACAAGATAATTACAACGTATCCAAAATGGCCTTTTTTGTGTTAAATATATTAAACGTCTTGACAATATTAACAAGTTTTATAAATAAGCAATACCTGGGTACACCTGCATCTCCACAAATTGGTGCTGAAGAAGCACTTGCGCAAACAGTGTGTAACATCATTGTGAACGGCTGTAGCGATCCCGCTTACTACATTAAACAAACCAGCACTCCGGATTTTGGTTCACAGTACGATATTAATATTAATATTGTCAAGACGTTCAATATATTTAAAAAAGGCCATTCTGACACGTGTGTTACATGTGTTTGAGAACTAACTGTAACTGTAACAAATGAAACCAGACACTTTACAATAATACACTTTAGCGAGCTGACTACACTCTTATATCGAGGCAGTGATAATTTATTTTTTAAGTTTTATTTTTAATTAGTTGCATACATTGGCAAACATAAACACATTGGTTTGCCAAGACGTGAAAACTAAATTATATTTCTAGATGACCAACAACGCACGAACTACTTTTTTGGCATAACTACACAGTAAGAAATAGCGCCAGTGTTAGTGTTCTTAGTGTTAGGGTTGATCAAATAGAGTTAAAATTGTAGTGTATTTATACACTTTGATTTAACACTAAAAAAAAGTAGTGTACATAATTACACTAAAAAAAATTTAGTGTGAAATAACTACATTAACATTTATTTCGAATTGTATTGTAGGAGGATACCATCAGAAAGGGAGAAAGTAAATAAGTCGAGATTCTTATCAATTTTCCGATTAATAAAGTGCCGCAGTGTTGAGTTACTGCATCGACAGTAGAAGAACACCTGATAGCAAGGATGATAAGATGTTCAACATCTTCAAAAAACTACTTTCGTGTTTTATCGATTCGTTTAATTTCAATATTTGAGTTTATTTTTATACTATATAAGTACTGTATATGTATAGAATTATTTTATATCGGAGTAATTAGGTTTTATCTCAACGAACACGATCGTTGCTCTATTTATTAGTGAATAAGGATTAAGTTCCTTTACTTTCCTTCCGTTACAGTAGTATTGATAAAACATTTAATAGAGAAAATTACCTCTTTCTAGAGTTAACAATCACTATTGATGTTGTTTAATACACACTAGTAGTGGCCTTACGATCTACACTAAAAAATTAGATAAACACTAAGAAGCAGTAACATTCGCACTAGTAGTGATATACTATATTTACACTAAGGCATATTAAATATCCTCTAACTACTAACACTACTCTTAGTGTTAAAAAAAATACACTATTTAGAGGGACCTCCATGAACTCGGCGTAGTGCAATTAATATAAACAAAGGATTTTTAAATTAAATACAAAAATATGAAGGGAAGTATCTTCTGTAGGCGTACATAGAAATGACGATAACTTCCTACATTTAGAAAAAAAATCCAAAAGCACGTAACCTTTATTTTTTCATGTAGTTTAAGACTAAAAACATGAATTTATAATATACAAGAGCAGGGGCGAGGAAAAAATGTATTTTTAACCCCCTAGCCAGTCCGTGGGTGCGCCACTGTTCTTTTTCTAACCTAAAATGTACGGCTGCTAACAAAGAACGATTTGATCTTTACCCGATCTCGATATCTCTTCTCGTTTCTGAAATATTGCAAAAAAATGTGTTTTTGGGGGGAACTTTCAGCCTCCATTACACCCCCTAGAACCAAATATAGGACGCTAAAAAAATACGTGTCACATATTTGTCGGTATTCTATATTTCTACCAAATTTTATCAAAATGAGAAACATCAACTTGAGTGCCTTCCCTTGTAAGTCTAAAATCTACTCTTCTGCTTGTATCGTACGTCTTGCCCCTGGTTTTCCAGTATTTCGAAGGCTTCATATAAATGAATCCGTTTACCGAAGACGTTGGTCCAATCTTCGAAAGACATTTGCTGTATAGGATGGCTTCGGTTTGAGTAGATAGCTTCGTCCCCATTTAGTTTACATGCACCATATAGCATATAACATATCAGCATACTCGATATATGAAAAACTCATGTTAAACAAACGAAAGAAAATAACTAAAATGCCCAAAATATCGTGCAAGACTAAATAAACACTAAAATTAATAAACAAATTAATTATTGTTTTGACAGAGGTAAATTTGTCAATTCGAATTAATTCTACTATTTGTCATGCTATATTGAATATACTGCATTCATTGTACCACGCTGCCATATGTATTTTTAATCAAAATATGTTAACAAAGAAATGCTAAAAACGAGATTATGATGCGAAAGGATATTATATTTTGCGGAAAAGTTATTTTCAGAATACTATGCTACTTCACCCTTCTGCTTCTTTTAGCAAGGAGAATTGAATGAAAATGCATATTAACTAACTGAATAATGAAACTTTCGAGGTTCTGTCTACAAGAACAGAGCAAATAAGATAGACATTTTTCCATTTGAGGTAAACGCTTAAGAATTTCTTTCGCGAATAAATCTGAGATTACTGAAGATACAGTATCTCTTGTAACTCGACATACAACATTTTAAAATAAAACGTTTCACATTTTATTCAAATACATTTAAAGGTAATATTTTTTTATATTTACAGCCTTTCATTATTCATTACATTGCATTTTAATTGTGTTTGGAGTTTTCGATCTTAGAAATGTACAGCTCAAAGCACTGCAGTGTTGTTTAAGTTTACTTAATATTAAAATAACTAGCAGTCATTCAAATATGTTTTTATTTCTAATACCGCTCATGCAGGAGCCCGCTGCTTGAAAGCGTCCCTAAATATTCCTTTATCCCCTGAGTCACTAGCAGCATTCATCAGACCGACTAGAAGTAAGAATATTAAGAAGTCCACACAAATCTCTCGAAATTCCTCTTAAACCTTTCAAAGCTCGAACGCCTTTCCTATATTTCTTACCTTCGTTTTTGATACGGAAACAACACTGTTTAATGTCAATTTGAGCAAAACGGCATGTTCACGGACATCAGTGCGGAGCTGCGACAGAAGTCGTTGCCAGAAATTGTAAGCGGATGTGGGCTCTCGTAAGTCTGTTATGAAAGTTAAACGTTTCTGAATGAAGTGGCTACGGGGTGGTCCGGCGACTTGGCGGCGAGCTGTCTACCGATTTACCTGCACAGGTGTTCGCCCGGACAATTTCGAATATCGGCACACAAGAGACGACATTATTAGCTCTTGAAATTTAGCGGACGGCCGCGATAACACCTCGGGGTAATAAAACTGGGCAAAAAAGTGTGAGAATTTACACATCTAGGGAAAGGAAAAAATGCCAAGGCGAGTTTATTGTTTAATTAGACGATTTATGGAGCTGTTTTCTCTGGTGATTATAAAAAGGTCTAAACAATATAACCAGATAGGAACAGAAAATACAAAACTATTTTGTTATTTTACCAGCTTTGATTTAGTTACTTACGGGATCTCATTCTATAAAACAAACAATAAATAATCCTTGCTGAATAAAAAAAAAACAAAAAAATACAGGAAAACTATAAAATGTTTCTAACTTTACTTTAAAACTTGCACATTAATTATAATTTAACAGAACCTACTTAAATAAAATTATTTCAGCTTCATTGCATTCCTGGCATTGACAGGATTGATATCAACTAGAACCGTTTTGATTTTATATGAAATGGTATAAATTTCGATCTAATTAATTTCTTTGCACATTTTAAGATACCTTACCATAGATTTAACTACAGTGGGCGCACGTAACAGCCAAGCTATTTTCATCAACACGCTCGGAGAAATAAAAATGTCATTTCAGCCATTTTAGCAGTTTCAAATATATATGCGGTTAAAATAAGCAGTTACTTTTTGTTAAAATCTCGATATTTAAAACAGCAACAAAAAGTCTAAAAATTTTGTTAACGTTGTTAACAGATTGTCTATAATAATTAGAATGGTCAACTTTCGCCTGCGCGCCAGGTCAGCACTAAGTTTCATGTATGTGACACTAACATTTAACACAAGTATACAGTACAGTGTCGGGAAAGCGCAAAATCATTTATTTATTTAACTACAAATATTGTATATAAGCCCATTACCTTATTTAAGTAGCAGAAATGGTATAAGATTGCTGAAAAGTTTGTAGCATTAAGTGTTTTAAGATTTTTCTCACTAAACCACGTTCGTCACGATGATAAAACATGCTTATATTTTGAAAAAGACCGTTCACCATCTATGGATGTAATACACACATAATTAAAATAATCTTTATTTAGCTAGATAACGGATCAGACACACTACCACCAATGTGTAATCCGATTTGTGCCAGGACAATAACTGTTTGTCACACACTGTACAAACTGTTTTAGTGCCACCATACTGTAAATCCTGGAATTCACCGATATACTTTTCTACATTATGACACAATGGCCGTTTTCTGGGATTTTCTACGCCCGACATTGTATTACAACACTTACAATGTGTAAAACGTTAACGGAGAATTGTACTATCTCGCATCAAGACACGACTAACACTAATACGATACTAGATACCATGGTATAAGTATATTAGGTATGCTCAGAAGAGGTACGCAAATAAGACCTTTCTGCGCATCACCATCGCGCATCATCAGACAGCCATTTTATACTTTTCCAATCGTTTACATTGTATGTTTGATTAAGTGTGTAATATTATAAACGTTCATTTTTCATTATTTTGTTTTTATTGTTTTGTTGACGATTTTTATTTTAAATATAGTTTCTGAATTAAGTGTTATTTTATTTTGTATCTATGTATAAATACAAAATCATGCATATATGAGCTCCCATCGCGCGTCATCACTGCATGCGCGTGAGCATACCTAATATACTTTTGACATGCTAAATACTAGATACACGAATCGGTGGGGAGTGATTTTACTGCCTTGAAGATATAGTATGGCTAAATATTTTACATTTTGTACTTAAACAGACGCATTTGACCACTCTCGTGATAACTCTATTTAAATAGTTGTATAAGAATTTGATATTATCAATGAGTATCATTAGAAGGTAGTAAATAATATCGTGCAAATTTTTGGAGGTTTCTAGATCCCACGACCAAGTGATTTAATCGCTAGAAGAGATTATTTTTAGTTTTACCGAAATATGAATTTTCCCGTGTTCTCTTGTAAGAAAAAATAAAGGCTGGCAAGAAAAAATAAATATAAAAGTACCAGCAAACAGCCATAACGAAACAAATTTATATAACATAAACTGTTCCATAATACGTGCCATTACACTTAAGAAGAAAGCTTTTTTCCTACTTTCATAAGAAAATGAGTGTTTAAGTACATTACATGCTACAAAAAGTACATTTATTGCCCAATTTCAATTCGGTAACCCAAAAGTGTTTCCGAAAACTTGTTAGTCATTGTGTCGACCTTGTCGTTACGTGAATTTCAGATAGGTGCGATAAAACTGGGCAGGGTAAATAAATAGTGAATTTCTCATAGTGGTGCTGCATTTCTCGCATTGTCCGAGGTGTAAAGGTTACTTCCGGCGAGCCGACGGGACATGGAGTGTTCGCCACCATTGTGATTCGGGCCGATTCACTACCTGCACCTGATCCCGGCCATTCACGGAACACCTATTACCGAAATGCCCTCATGTCCGGACATATTTTACATTTTACTATGAAACGTTCGAATTTTACTACGTCCTTTTTGGTGCGTTTCAATTGTCTCTGGTAAAGAAGTATTTCCTATTGAGGAATATTCATTCATAAAAACAAATCGTTCGCACCTTTCCAAAAGCTCTATAGGAGTAATACTTAGTGAAAACATTACTTCCTATTTATACTTCTTATTCCATCCTCTGCGATTATCACAAATTAATTTTGATCACAATCATCTTACAACACCTGCTTTATTTGCTTTATATTTACCTTAGTAAGTAAAACTCTTAATAAAATAGCTAACATATGATACCTACACATATAGAAAGATTTCTTTCATTCAAAGCAATACAGACCCATATTACCGACAGTACCGCAAGTGGTTAATATAATAATAAGTGAAGACACCATGTTGGTAAAAAGCATTGAAGATTGCCGAATCGTACACTCCCACACGTATGTTTAAGGAATTTTTACCCAAGATTTCTCGCTTAAATAGGAACAAATTAAAATAATTTTTGGGTTTTTAAAAAATGAAAAATATAGCTCAACGTTTTTCTGTCTAAAATTTTCGAGTAAATACACATATTTCTTTCTAGGAGACTACTTGAGCCGCTAAAAAGAGTTTAGATAATATATGTACCCAGCAACATTAGAAGTGTTACACCTAGAAGGAATAATTTGTTCAACTTGATTTTTTGGCAGTGTGACAGTATTACATCAAAAATGAAACGATAACATTTGCAAGAAATTTTATCAACATGTAATACGAAAAAAAAAAAATAGTAATGTGTTTGGAAACCCCGTAGGTGAGTACACTCTTGTACACGTCTAGGTATTGACAAAATGAGATGGTCGATATCTATTTGTGGCATCCCGTTCCAAGCAACTTGATCTTTATGGATTAACTGTGGCAGAGTTTGTGAAGGATGGTGCAAAGTGGACACTCTCCTCCCCATTATATCCTATTCATGTTCAATGGGGTTTAAATCTGGTGAACGGTGTGACCACGGCAAAACATTAACACCTGCTTCTTGGAGAAAGTTCATAGTTCGACGAGCAATATGAAGACGCGAGTTGTCTTCCTGACAAACAACGTGTGGGCGGTCATCTAGAGAAGGTAGTAAAGTAGTTTGTAAGACATCATCAACATAACGCGCAGCTGTCATACTGCTTCTAATAAAGATAAGTGGTGATCGGCTACCATAAGCAATAGCTTCCCAAGCCATTACTCCAACAGTACATGCCTCTCAACAGCAAATCCATTGTCACGTTGCTCTCCACACCGGCCGGCGTCGTATTCTTTTACGGCCATCGTGCATACTTGCAGAATCGTGATTCATCGTTCAAGACGAGACTATGCTATTCTGCCTCCCAATGCTGCCGTTCTCTGCATCGGTTCAAACGTTGACGACAGTGGTAGTGGTAGTCAAAGACAGCACTAATCGTGGACGGTATGAAAAAAGTCCAAAGGCTCGAATGCGGCGGTATAGTGTACGCACTATAACAGGTCTACCTTCTTCTGCAAACCATTGGTCAGCGATTTGACGCGTGCTAACAAAACGGTCTTGCAGAGCTAGTTGTCTGAACCGCCTATCTTGACGCTCTGTGGTACGCCTCGGTTAACCAATCGGTCTTGTTCGTATTCCTTTACCTTCTTCTGTCCACACACGACACACACGCATTACCGTCATTGCAGCACAATTAACACGAAGGCCAATTTCACGATAGGCAACAATTCTACCCCAGTCAAAGTCACTAACACGGTGATAATTTTGACGTCTTGGAACTCTAGGCATTTGTATACTAGTCAGCTCTCATAAACAGATTTCTTCACAAAAAAAGTAATAGATATTTTGCTTTCGCAAAAAAATATCAAAGATAACAAATTCTTACCATAAGATTCTTACCATAGCTTGCTTTAACTATAGTCATTCTGATGCCAAAAAAATCAAGTTGAACAACTACACCTGGCTGGTCTTTCCATTTTTCAGTTTCCTTACTCCTGCTACCACTTCTCCTAATTGTATATCATCATCACTTCTTGCATATATTTGTTCCTACAGTAATTTCTTGTGCCTCCAAAAGTTTCAAGAAATGCTCTGTCTATCTTCTAACCACTTCAGTTCCATTTGTTATGCCCTCTCCCTTTTTTGTTCTTATACACATTCCTGGGTTTTCTTTTGCTCTTCTCATGGTTTTAAGAGTCTTATATGATAATAACTTTTGGTTTGGCGTTATCCGCCTCTAGTTTTCTTCCACTCTTGCCATTCCATAGATTTTGCCTTTCTTATCATGTCTTTAGCTACAGTTCTGGCACGTTTATTATCGTATGATTCTTCGTGTTTTTATTTGTAGATACATTTTCTATGCTTTCTTCTTTTTTTACAATTTGTTTAATTTCTCCGTTCCACCAACGTGTTTGTCTTTTCCTCGTTCCTACAATACTTAGACTACATGATTTAGTAACAGCAGTTTTGTAATGGGATTTTGAGCATTTTCCATACATCATCTGCTTCCACGTTCTCTATCCCGACTTTTCAGTTTATAGGCCTTAATAACTGTATTTCTAGCCTGTTTACTCGAGTATAACTGCCTGCCTTCAATTTCGTTCACTTTTATTCTTGTTTGTAGAAAGTAGTGGTCCGAATCAATTTCAGCTCCTCTATAAACTTTTTAACATCCTTAATAATCCAGTCTAGTTCCTTTTCCATTATATATAATCTATAATAGAAATTTCTTTCCTGCTGGGTTCTCGTCATAAATACATATATGCGTGTATATATGTATACATTATTATCTGTGTTGGAAGAAAGTGTTTTGTATAACCAACTCGTTTTGTATGTAAAAATCCTTCTCTAACATCTCTACATCCTGTCCTGTCATTGTCAACTCTGGCGTTTAAGTCACTCATAACGATAACTTCCAAATCGCACTTCCTTATTCGTTCCACTTCGTCTCTCAATTGTCCTGCCAACTCTTGTCTTTTCTAGTTTTCTGTTGGTGTTCCATCTCCCATTTCCAAGTTTAATTTATCGCTCTCTCAATCCCAAATAGGCATTCTTCCATCTATAATTAATTTTCCGTACCTAATTTTAAACTTCTATTCTCCCTTCATCATGTTTCTCTAGCTATATTTCTCAGCTGGATTTGCTTTTTTGGATCTTCCCTCGATAAATCATCCCCAACAAAAATAGCCTTGCATTTTAACTTATTTTTAGCTAACATTATTTCGTTCTTATCTTCCAATTTATTTAGTTTAACTGCTATTTCGTTTTAGTTTTGTTGTTGAATGTTCTGAATTTTATTTATTCAAAAGTATTATAAAATAAGCCCATATTTCGAAAAATACGGAATCACGTCTATGATGAAACTCTACAGGAAATATGACATTCATAACAATACTTAATTTTGATGTAATGATCACATTGAACTCATCAAATATCAGGTTCACGGCTATAGATATTAATTGCTCTTAATTTAAACTATTTTTCATTGCTTTATTACTTAGTCAACCAACATTAAAGTGGCGGGAACTGAGACTGAGATTTTGACTCGGAGATTCCTACGTAGTGCTGCAAAGTGTTTCACTTAGTAGTTTAGTAGTAAGGTTACTCCAATTTAGGTCTTAGTAGTAGTAACATAATCGTTACCTAGTAGGTAGTAGGTCACCTGTAGTTCCATAACTTTTTAGTAGGTGTTATCATATTTAGAGCTATATAGCTACCAAATAAGATTATCTTGAAGTTACAGAAAGTTGAAAAAAAAAGCTAATGACGATAACTATACCGTGTTACTATAGCGCGACTTTAAAGTGGATACCCCTTGAAAGTTATACTTAAATTTTTGCTACGTTATTGGAATACCTATTAATTACTTCAATGTTACGGAACTGTTTAGTAATATCTATTTTGATGAATGAATGATTCTCGCGTTTGTGTTACTCGCAAATGTTACTTAGAGGTAATTTTCACTTTATGTGTAAATTAAGATGACTACGTGTATTGTACTTTGAAAAAATTACTATAAAGTAAGTTTCACTTCATCGACTTTACAGCAACAAGCAAAGACGCTTTTTAGGTAGTCTCACCTATATAATACTTTGTCGTTCTGTAATGAGGAACTAACACCACCTCTAACTGTCACACCAACTTCAACCAGTGTTGCCAGTTTAATATTTATATTTTCAGCATATCTGCATTTGAAAATCCATAATAAATGAAATAAATTTTGTAGATATGGACGAATATTATATGAATATGTATAAAAAAAATCCTTTTTTTTTGGACTGTTGAAAAAAATGGTCGTCATTAAACTCACTTCTATAGAAATTACTAGGAATGTTCAGGATTAATTTAAAAACATACACAGGCGCCTAAATAAGCAATTTCAAAACTGCACGATTATCAAAAAAAAAAAATAAACAAAGTATATATTAAGCGGGCATTGTCATTTTCCTAAGCAGCATCATCATATTTATCAGAAAGCTTGTGATAGTTTTGGTTCAGTAGGCCCAAAATTCTTTTCTTTAAAATGATAATAATGACAATAATAAAACATTTATTGGCCAAGAAACAATCTTTAACATATATATAAGCTAATAATATTTAGCAATACAGATAATTTCGGCTGAACTTCAATGAATCCTAACTGATATAAATTATAACCCTATACATACATAAAATAATGAAAACATATAAAAAAAACTATAATTAAATCTAAGATCAACAAAATTAGTGTATTAATCATTCAGCAGATCAATATAATCCAGTACAGCTCACTTCCATTCCATATCTATAATCTAGATCATATTATAATTGAGGGGTTTGGTATCAAAGCAAGCAACATTAATTTTTGTAATTTTTTGTAGGAAGATTAAAGAAAAGAGATTGAAGGTTGCTTATTTTGATCCCAAAGCTAAACTTTTCCCTTAAAAATGAATGGAATGTAACTGTTTTATTCACAATGATTATGCAACTCAAAAGGGTAACGAAAATTGTACTAGGTGGCGTACGTAAAGTACGTATACCGTTTTCGGAAAAAAATGGATGTTGCCTGCTTTTATACCAGACCCCTCAATTGCGAAATTCCAAGCATAACAACCTCCATATACAAGTGCTTTTTTTAACTTAATTTTGAATGAAACTGAATACA